>JAVDOI010000002.1:19175707-19203207 GCA_032191485.1 Leptoclinus maculatus
GGAAACTGCAACAACAGGGGGCGCTGCGTGGACGGACAGTGCGTCTGCAATGATGGATTCGTCGGGGAGGACTGCTCCGGTAAAGCTTGTCCCAAAGACTGCAGCGGCCGCGGGAAGTGCGTGAACGGGAAGTGCGTTTGCGACGTGGGCTTCGCCGGGCCGGACTGCGGCGCCAAAGGCTGTCCCGGTAACTGCAACAATAAGGGGCGGTGCGTCAAGGGGAGGTGTGTCTGCCGGCGAGGGTTCACCGGACCGGACTGTAGCCGGTGTGAGGAGGGCATGACGGGATCCAACTGTAACACCGGTGAGTCAAACCCAACAAAACACAGAACCCTTAATGGAGACTTATGTAGAGGGAGTCATCAATATCTCATCATATTGATTGTTCCTGCATCTTGATCGGATCTCAATATGCAAATTAGTCAAATTATCTTTAAACTTTATTGCGGTCCAAATATGGTCTATAATCTAATCCCAACTCGTGCATTCACACTTCGCATTAACACTAAAAAGTACGACGACTCTCTACTCTAAATAACATTAAGTACATTTTTCAGGTACTTGTATTTACTTGAGTTGAGACAATCCTCCTCCTTCTTCAGCTAAATACTCTTTATCATTATTTTTTAAATCTCAAAGACATTCAGCTTCCTCTCACTAATCTGGACCGAGGCCCTCGTTCAGCTCCCAAATCCTGAACCTGGTCTGGATCAAACCCGTAATGACAAAAACATCTTCATCTCCATTTCAAGCAGCGCATCAGGTCGAGCGGTTTAGTTTGTTGTTTTGGTGCCAGTTGGCAAACGGCTGCCGATTTGACGCCAACCGCAGATAAATACATCAGTTTGTTCATTTGTTCCACTGCATCAATCACAGCAGACAGAAAACGAGACACGAGGGAGGAAACCTATTTCATAAACTCAGGACCTGATCTGATCTGGGGCGGGCTTACAAAAACACAATCTGATCTTATTTTATGTTAATTATCTGCATTGTGACCAGCCAATGAGAGCGCTAGGATGGAGCGGCTCCAACCAATGAAAGAGAGAGAAGTGGAGTCATGTATTTAACCACATTTTGGTGAAAATATATCAGCATTTGGAGCCGACTGTTCTTACAGACAGGAAGTGGAAATTGTTGCAGGAATAATTTTTTTAATAATCTAATTAAACACATAAATAATACTAATAATTAAACACATAAATAATACTAATAATTAAATGCATAAATAATACTAATAATTAAATACATACATAATACTAATAATTAAATACATACATAATACTAATAATTAAATACATAAATAATACTAATATTTAAACACATAAATAATACTAATAATTAAATACATAAATAATACTAATAATTAAATACATAAATAATACTAATAATTAAATACATACATAATACTAATAATTAAATACATACATAATACTAATAATTAAATACATAAATAATACTAATAATTAAACACATAAATAATACTAATAATTAAACACATAAATAATACTAATAATTAAATGCATAAATAATACTAATAATTAAACACATAAATAATACTAATAATTAAATGCATAAATAATACTAATAATTAAATACATACATAATACTAATAATTAAATACATAAATAATACTAATATTTAAACACATAAATAATACTAATAATTAAATACATAAATAATACTAATAATTAAACACATAAATAATACTAATAATTAAATGCATAAATAATACTAATAATTAAACACATAAATAATACTAATAATTAAATACATAAATAATACTAATAATTGAATACATAAATAATACTAATAATTAAACACATAAATAATACTAATAATTAAACACATAAATAATACTAATAATTAAATACATAAATAATACTAATATTTAAACACATAAATAATACTAATAATTAAACACATAAATAATACTAATAATTAAACACATAAATATTACTAATAATTAAACACATAAATATTACTAATAATTAAACACATAAATAATACTAATAATTGAATACATAAATAATACTAATAATGAAACACATAAATAATACTAATAATTAAACACATAAATAATACTAATAATTAAATACATAAATAATACTAATAATTAAACACATAAATAATACTAATAATTAAACACATAAATAATACTAATAATTAAACACATAAATAATACTAATAATTAAACACATAAATATTACTAATAATTAAACACATAAATAATACTAATAATTAAACACATAAATAATACTAATAATGAAACACATAAATAATACCAATGATTAAATAAATAACAGTGACTAAGCCTCCGTCTCCGTCTCTCTCCAGTGATGTCGGGGGTTTCTCAGCTGAGCACCAGAGACGTCACAGAGTCGTCCGTCACTCTGCTCTGGACTCCACCTCGAGTCCAGTACGAGACGTACGACATCACCTTCACCAGCCAGGTACCGACCTCCCGATGACGTGCAGGTGTTGTCGCTTTCATTCTGGATTAAGTCTTTTTCTCTTCTTTTCTCTCATTCAGTCGGTTTTACTAACTCACTTAGCGTCACATCCGTTTGTTTGAGTCCCATCTCGTCATCTTTGCTGCAGTTTGAACCTCAGGATTTATTGTTATTGGGTGCAGTTATTATAATCTTCATTAATAGCCCTCTTTAGGGAGGAATTAAGGAAGGAAAGATTTACACTTCACACTGTTTACAATCTGTCAAACAACCGAGGCGTAAACAGGCCAAACATGGATAAACAACACGTACTTCTGAATACTTGTCCATGTGATGCAGGCAGCAGACGTGGCTCTGCACCAGAACGACCAGACGTTTGCTGTCTCAGCGTCCTGATGTCCCAGCATTCAGAGCGGCTCAGTCGTCATACGATGAAGTCTGCAGACAGAATATACTTAGATTACATTATATAAAATACGTTTATATGATATAAAGGTGAAGTAGACACGGATACAACTGTACATTTGTCCTTTTAGCATCATTTCTACCTCTTTTTTTTGTCATCCACCAAAATCTGAGCTCAAAACAAAACTTAAAAAATGCAAAAGTTTCATCAGTAAATTGCTTTCAATAGGTTCAAAGATGTCGTAATAACAACCACCAGGTTATGTGATTATTTATTCAGGAACAAAGTCATTTCTGTGTTTCAAATCAAATCAAACTAGACTTTTTTTCCAAGACGAACACGATGAAAAATGAATAAAAGTCGACCAGTAAATTCAAAGTAACCCTCTGGAAGCCTCGAGATGGCAACAACACATCTGTCTCTTCCCTGGAAAAGGATATCGAGTCCTCTTGATGTTTGGATCAAAAGGCCAAGTTTCATCTTCATCCAAACCAGCAGCTCTTCCCTCTCACATGTTTGTGCTGAACACTTGAGATCTCATCTGAAATATGACACACCGACTGCAGCCGGCTCTCCACAAAGCGTCTTCACTTCACCTCTTTCACTTCATGTCCACCATTTAAGACAAGATTCAATGAATGAATGAAGTCTGAATGTGCAGATGAACCAAGAAATCAAAGCAAAGTCAACGAGGAGCAGAAAATAAATCGCTATGTTGAGAGCCATTGAGAGGCAATCAAATGCTCCCAATCTCTTATTTAGAACCTTTAATTGGAGAACAACGCTGCATGTGAGTTGGTGCGTTTACTCGCGTGTGCACAAGCATCTGTTCTTAGAAACAACGCTGAAGCTAATTAAGTTATTTTACTTTTACTGACAAAACAAACTAGATGAACCTGAACAAACAACAAAAAAGAGGAAAAACCCGACATCGTTGAGCTGCAAAACGAAATCCACACAACACGTATACATGTCACATGTTCAGTAGTTAGCTGATGTGTATCTTCACAGTGTCTTAATTACTCAAAATGTAAAGTGACTTCAAATGGAAAACATATTTTCAGTCTCGGCCATCAAAAAGTTGCTGCCCGGTTGCCTCTTAAAAGCAAGTGTTTTCTCCTTCAGCTCCTTAAACCAGTAACCTCTGATTCACTTGTTCATCAGACCTCAAACATGTGCGATCACTCAGCAGCAGACGGCATTAAAGGATCGGAACATGACTAATTGCGTTGGTATTTGTGAGAGAACAAAGAAAAGACTCAACTTCACTTTCTAAATCAGTCAAAATCAAATCCGTCACTGAGATGAAAAGATTGCATCACACACACACACACACACACACACACACACACACACACACACACACACTCAGAGGAATCACCTCACCGCACATGTTCTGGCTTCCTCTCAAACATGTTTTCACACAGTTACAGCGTTCACCTCGAACACAACACGAGCGCTGATCTCCCCGCGGTGACGTCATGGAGGGAGCTAAGCCTCAGTAATGACTCCGAGAGGTTCTGGACTCCAGGAATTACCCACAGCCGCCAGATCGATGGACGGGTGGATGTCTGCAGGAGGGAATAAGACAGGAAGTGAAGAGAGAGGACGCGATGAAAAGAGAAAACGGAACAGTGAAAAAGAAACCTACAACTCTCATACCTGTCTAATAAAATATGAGGTTGCAGCTGCTTAGCTTAGCTTAGCTTAGCACAAAGATATCAAAATGTTCATACTTGTATTTACATATAAAGCAAGATATAGTTGATGTAATCTTTCAAACTTGTTTTAAACACTTCGGCTTTTGCACAAAAACAATTAATTATTAATTTGTGGTGTTACCTTGTTACCAGGCTAGCTCTTTCCCCCTGTTTCCAGTCTTTATGCTAAGCTAAGCTAATGGCTGATTCTATAGCTTAATATTTACCACACAGATGTCAGAGTGGAGTCGACCTGAAAAGCCAGAATGTCGATCTTCAAAAGGAGTGAAGTTAATATGCATCTAATGAGACGAAATGGACTCGTGTTGCTGGACTTTCGTAGTAAAACGCACGAGACGTAAATCAACTTTATTTATTAACAACGATGAAGAGTTCTGTGTCTTTCCTCTCATTTGGATGTGACCAGAAATACTTCATCATGACACACAGAATGTCGTGCTATTGATGCGCCTTCCCATGAGATCAGGTTGATCATTCACAGCCTGAGTTACAGAATGTTTTATTCCTACAAATATGGCAAAAAAAGATTTTTCTTTATGGCTGTTGACAGTATTTTCTGATACAAAGAGATATCCAAAATTCTCTCTTTACAAACCTTAGACTCTAATATGTCGACAAAATGAAACTTGTAATGCAAACGGTAATTGGCTTATTTAAAGTAATGAATTGGGGAAGTTCCACGGTGATATCTGTTAGTTATATTCACATAGTTGTCTCTCCTAAAAGCGTCTAATGATTTATAAAATAATAAAATAAAGGAGGAAATAGAAGACGATAGAACAAATAGACGAAGCTCAGAATGAAAACAGAAAGGAAGTCGGTGAATGAAATGAACGCTGGGAGCCGGAGAGAGAAAGAAGATGCAGATGTTGGATGCTTGTTGCTACGGAAACGCGTAAACACTGTCAAAAACATGGCGACTGCCAGAAGGACGACGTCACCGCCGGCCCACAGCTGTGACACAGAGAGAGAGAGAGAGAGAGAGAGAGAGAGAGAGAGAGAGAGAGAGAGAGAGAGAGAGAGACAGAGAGAGAGAGAGAGAGAGAGAGAGAGAGAGAGAGAGAGAGAGAGACAGACAGATGTTTACCGGACCAACAGATAAACAACAGAGAGTCACAACTACAACATCGGCTGAGATCAGATTGTCAACAGAAGAAGAAGATTCGTCTCCGAGGAACGAAGAGAACGAGAGAAAAGAGAGAGAACATCTGGCTGCAAGGAAATAATGTTCAAGTGGTTTGATGAACCATGTTTACATCTCACAAATATTTATTGTTTCCAGATGGCTGTTAACCTTGTGGCAGCGAGGGCCCCCGTACTTGTACTTTACTAGTAGTATTTCCATTTGATGCTACGGCCAAGCGTCAACCTCCAGATTTTAAAAGTGAAGACAATGCTGAAGTGTCTTAATGTCTTAAACCTGCATTCGCTCTACTGAAAAAAAAGATCGCGACTGTCAAAAACCAAGATGTAGACGGTCAAAAACCAAGATGGCGACGGTCAAAAACCAAGATGTAGACGGTCAAAAACCAAGATGGCGACGGTCAAAAACCAAGATGTAGACGGTCAAAAACCAAGATGGCGATGGTCAAAAACCAAGATGTAGACTGTCAAAAACTAAGATGGAGACGGTCAAAAACCAAGATGGAGACGGTCAAAAACCAAGATGGCGATGGTCAAAAACCAAGATGTAGACTGTCAAAAACTAAGATGGAGACGGTCAAAAACCAAGATGGAGACGGTCAAAAACCAAGATGGAGATGGTCAAAAACCAAGATGGAGACTGTCAAAAACCAAGATGGCGATGGTCAAAAACCAAGATGTAGACTGTCAAAAACTAAGATGGAGACGGTCAAAAACCAAGATGTAGACAGTCAAAAACCAAGATGGCGACGGTCAAAAACCAAGATGGCGACGGTCAAAAACCAAGATGGCGACGGTCAAAAACCAAGATGGCGACAGTCAAAAATCAAGATGGAGACGGTCAAAAACCAAGATGGAGACGGTCAAAAACCAAGATGGAGACGGTCAAAAACCAAGATGGCGATGGTCAAAAACCAAGATGTAGACTGTCAAAAACTAAGATGGAGACGGTCAAAAACCAAGATGGAGACGGTCAAAAACCAAGATGGAGACGGTCAAAAACCAAGATAGAGACGGTCAAAATGCAGATAATCTGATAAAATAAGTAGCAAATTATTATGGGATATGAGCTATAAGGTAATAGTTAGTGATATAATGTAACACATTAGTACAGCAATATAACAGAATATGACCGAGTATCAAAAAACTGTTTAATACAATAAAATCAAGTGTTGTATGATGTAAATATAGTACAATATATAATGCTTATACCAACATATCAACAATCATAAACATGCAGAGTTACTCAGAATCCCAGTTAGAGCTCCTCGTGTCCAGAAAGAACCACGGTCCCTGAACGCCCCGCGACGACGCCACAGAGCTTCGACTTGTTTTAAAGCAAATCGTGAATTTATCGGAGTCTCAGTTTTAATGATGTCACCCTTCATTCATGTGGAAGTGGATGAAAGCGACCTCTGAGGCTCCGTCGCCAGGCAGCCACCACCATGGCCATTAGTGTCCATTCATTAGAAACACCAGCCCAGCGCTCCCAGCTGAGTAACTGGTGAGTAAGCATTTAATTCATGAAGTTCCAGGCTTTTCAACAATAAATTGAATAATAAGAACTTTGTGTGAAACGATGCCGACTGATATTTTGAGGATAATTACTGTAACGTCTGTCTGTAACGACAATAATCAATGAACAAGAATTATTTATGGTTCTGTATATTTAGTTTTCTCATCAGACTGAAGGAAAAAAAACGTGTTTTTAATTCTGGAGAAAAAAAACCTGTTTTTTAAATATATTTATAAATATCAACAAAGCTTTCAAGTGCAGTTAACTTTCCCCCTCGGGATTCTTTTTTGTTGTACTTCAGTACATTTAGATTCTGGAATCTGCAGAAAGTAAAAAGTACAGCAGAGCGAGTGTCTTCGCCCACACACACACACACACACACACACACACACACACACACACACACACACACACACACACACACACACACACATGGTGCCCTACAGACAGCACAGAGTTTCCACTCAGTCTGTTCAGACTCTTCGTGCACTTTAATGATAATGATTACATCATGGTGTGTTTTTCTTATTATTACTCAGGATGTGTTTGATCCAATAGTTTAGAGCTAATAATCAGCCGTCAGTGAGGGAACAGGAGGAGAACACTCCCTCTGCTGGTCCGTCACTGTGCTGCACGTTAATAACTCAGCTCCACCAGTTAAACACTTGTTTGCTGATGGATCAGATGTGACACAGTGTTCAGATATAAGTGCACGTCTTCTATTTAACATCCTCTCTGTGACTCTTTGATCCATATATTCAAATCAAAATGATTTATTACTGCTTATACAGTAAATTCACAAATATAACTGATGTAGGTCACTTTTTCCATCTTTATATTTGCCTTGTTTTGCCTTTCCTTGTTTTTATTTCTACCAATAGCGATCAAAATAAGAATAAATATTTCATGTCGGATGTTTTTGCATCTCACTAAGCTGCAGTGCACCTCCACGTCTCTTCAAAGAGTAATCGATGTATATATTTTATACTCCCTCTCATTGGTTTTGTTTATTCGTCTGGTCCACACAGAAGGAGAGTGACCAGCAGATAAGGGTCCAGGTGGACGGCAGCCTGACCACCTTCACCCAGACGGGCCTGGCAGCCGGTCAGGAGTACACCGTCAGCGTCACCGGAGAGATCGACGGCAGGAAGGGAGCCGAGAGCTCCGCTGAATTCATGACCCGTGAGCTGTCCTTATTTATTTCTCCTTCCTATGAATGAAAAATGTATTGAGACTATTGAGGCCATGTTTCATGGCGCATAACTCACCTCACACGGCGGCCATTTTGCTACGTCACGCTGAGGTCAGGAGGAATCCCTCAGGTACAGTCTGGGAAACTAGTCAGTCTGTATATCTATGTTGAAGTGGTCCTAACATTCGACTTGTGTAAACTTAGTGTTCAAACATTGAAACATGGGACGGTAAATCTGTAAAGATCCCCAAAATAATCCAACAAAAGAAACACAGCAACTGGATTGGAGGTTACATCCACAATGTTGAAGGAAAGACCGCCGACATGTTGCTATTTGACATTAGCTTAGTTATGTTGGCAAGTAGCTAACGTAATAGTGGCTGAAGTAATGAATACATGCAGTTGACGGTTATGCTTACAAATGTTTAAAAGCACAGTTTCTAGTAAGCTAACGGTGCTTCTGACTTGCCCATTGGCCGACGTACGCGGCTCAAATTGCCCAAACTGGCAGCGCGAGTTTAAACATTTCCATCTCGCTGCCCTTCCTGTGAAAGATGTTATCGGTGGCAGCTGCAGGGAGGCTGTGAACGGCAAGTTTTGGAGGTTTGAACTGAGAGTTCTGGAGAGTTAAGAGGAGGTGCTGAGCCAAATCTGCAGAGTACATTTCATTTAAGTGTATCTACTTTCCACCATGGAGTCACTCCCACAGCTACATGTTACCTGGCAGAATGGAGGCTGTAAAAACTCTTCTTCGCCTTCGTCTTCAGTCACCTCTGGTCCCTCCAACCTCCGCGTCGTCAAGACGACCTCCACGTCTGCGGTGGTCCAATGGGAGCAGTCGCAGGGTGAGATCGACAGGTACCTTTTGATCGTCACGCCCAACGACGGAGCGGGGAAGAGTCAGGAGATGACGGTCCCGGCTGGACAAGACTCCGCCCACATCCGGCAGCTGGAGGCGGGGCGTTTGTACGACGTCGAACTGGTGGCGGAGAAGGGAACGAGTCGGAGCAAACCAGCAACCAATCAGGTTACTCCAGGTGAGTAGGAACAATGTTTCTCTGAACTATTGACATCAATGAACGATCTTATATTAGCTCAAAAGATGTCACAATAGTTTTCAAAATTCAAAACAGTGTTGTTTGATTTAAGAAAACTCCTCTTTTCTTTTGGGAAAGTTTCTACTTCTACTCCTTGAAAACCTTTACTCACTCGAGCATCAAATGTGGATTAATCCGCCGCTGAAAATAGTCCCCAACAAATGCACTATTTCCTTCTATTTGTTTGATAAAATACTACGGTTACCAGCAGTTTTTCAAGATCTACGTCTTCAGTAGGAACAAATGGGCTTGGAGCTGAGAGCCACATGACAGGAAGTCAGAAAGTATTACGAGACGGAATAACACATTGTTGGTTTTGATCTGTTTAATGTGATTTGTAGGAAATATAGAATAACAACAGACTTATCCTTTACGTTTTAAGCTTGGTACAATGTAATTTCGAGATTGAAAAAAATCTCCAAAACAAGCAACAATCATGAATACTTCGACCTGGCACATAACCAGTGTGAGCAACTCAAATGTTTTTCCTCCAGATTGTATTCAGGTGACAGTACATTTTGCTTCAGCTGAGTGAAACCTTGTGTCCAGACACCTCATTATTCAAAAGAACACATCATTTAACACGCGGAGAAACGTCACAGTAAAAGTTAACGAAGCAAGGTGTTGCCTCAACCCTCCAGAAGCAAGAATAATGATAATATCCCTCAAACTGCTTCCTGAACGCTGTCATGATATTTTCCTCTCAACACACAGACACCATGTTGAATTCTCTGTCCATGCTTAACATTAATCATATTTCAATTTTCTCCTTGCAGGTTCGACATGGATCCCACTGCCATGAGTTGTTTGTTTTCTCTTGCAAAATAACTGACAAACTACTGTTAATCAGGTTTCCTGAAAAGTATCGTAATGAATATTAAAACTGCTTTTCTTCCTTTACTAGACGTGAGCTCTTCTGGATCATTAACAGCAGTAGTGTATGACGACCTTAACGTTGAATCCGAATGCTTGCTCCTTTCACATCTTTAGGGAAGACTTTTCCAAGGGTTACCACAGCAGCTTTGACGCTAGCACCTGGACAAGATGTCGGCGACGGACACCAAGAGTTTAACCCCTCGGCTGAGGTTCACGTCTTTGACCAACAGGGGAGGAGGGAGGAAGTGAAAGTCAGAGGTATAGATGGCCCTAACAAAGACTCCACAACCTCTGTGATTGCAAGAACTAAACCTCTGGTCAGCAAAAAGATGGGAATAAATGGCACCATGCCCAAAGTCACAGAAAGGTCTACATTGTACAGGAAGCCAAATGTCTCAGGCCCTTTCCGTTTAAACACAACCAGAGTTGTATCTGGATGGAGACAGTTTGGCCCAGGTTCTTTGAAAAAGCCACCGGTGGGGCAGAAGAAGAAGGCACCAATTGTACCCAAAAAACCTAAACCAGGTGTCCCCACTATCAGAGACAGGACAATAGCTTTGTCTATGAGAGGCCCGGACGTTGAGGCATCAAGCACCAAGAGGAGGGTTGACAAGAATCCAGCTATAACGTCTGGGACCGATTCAGATGCAAACAGACAAAGTAGCTCCGAGGAACCAACCGTTGATGTCGGCTCCAAAGAGCAACCAGATGTTGGCGAGACAGGCCAGGGAAACGACACTGCTCCAGTGTCTTCAGAGCCAACTGGGACTGTTCGAAGCCAAGAGAAGAAATGTATGAACAAAGTCAAATTGACACACATTAGATTACCCCATCGGGGCAAAGGCAGCGGGTATAGAGGGGATGGAACAGAGCTGGTAGGAAAGACACCGGGTTCAGATCAAGGTTCCTCTGAAACAGATGACTTGAGACCCTCGTCTGCGGAGACGTACCGCAACTATTCACCAGATCCTTTACTCAAACTCCTGACGGACACTTTTGACAGTTTGAATATCACAACTTTTTCTGTTCACCTGTCCAAACCATCAAATCTCTCTGTTAATGCAGAAACAATGAGGAAGCAGATTTTAAGGGGATTGAGGCCATTGTCGCCATCCTCGTCCTGGTCATCGCCCTCATCAACCTCACATTCATCATCATCAGCACGGTCATCGTCCTCATCCTCTTTATCATCATCTTCACTTGGTCCATCTTCATCAGCAGCAGCTTCATCACCACCACATTCATCATCGCATTCTTTAGGTGAACCGTCATCATCATTGCCATCATCCCCATCCTCTTTAGTACCACCTTCACATGCTCCATCTTCACCAACAGCAGCGCCATCATCCTTACTAACACTGTTAATGTCATCACCCTCATCCACACCGTCACCACCATCATCATCACTACCATCATTACCACCATCAACTCCATCATCATCCCTTTCCAACTCAGATAAATCAGGTTCAGTTGGAAGCAATGAACCAGATGTTGATAACCTCAAAAGTGCGACTGATGTTACCTCACCTGAAGACAGAAAACTACCGCCCTCAGGACCTATTTACCAACGCACACCTGCAAAACATGGATACGTACGTCGTCTGCGCCCAAACTTTGGATCGTTTCAGAACAGAAGCCGTCTAAATTTAAGAGTTCCTCACCATTCGACTCCTCGTTTGAACCTCGTCCCGAAAGGAGAGACAGAGACCAGGCATACATCCATGAGTGAATTATCATTTTCACCATCTTCATCTGCCTCAGAGGACTCTTTAGTTGAGGTAAATTCACCAATAAGGGGTACGAGTGGAGACGAAGATGGGGCAACTACAACTGCATCCTCTGGAGTTGAACAAAACCAGGAAAAGATGCCAACTGGAAAAAGACGAATCCCAGTTCGGCGTCTTCCTCCAAAGGGAGGATACCTGCTGCATCGTCCAAACTTTGGAGCTCTTCAGAACCGGACTCGTCCAAATTTGAGGGTGCTCCCTCCGCCCTCTCGACCTTTAAATCCTGTATCAGATACAAGGATAGACCAGGCATCTTCCACTGAATTGCCAGCCACTTCTTCTTCTCCTATTTCCAAAGAATCCTATCAAGCTGAAGATGCAGGGCCAAAAGTAGCCAAAAATGTAGACAGAGTTGGGACAAGAATGTCCTCGACAAGCATGTCCACTGAGTTCAATCAGACCATCAGAGGAAGTGGAGTGCCTTCCTCTCATCGCCCCACTAACAAAGGTGGTTACATCCATCGGCCGCAACTGTATGGTGGACGTTTCCAAAACAAAACCCGCACAAACCTGAGACCACCTCAACACCCACATAAGGGGCCAATGAGGAAGTTTTTCCCAAACAAAAGGCTAAATGGAAGCAGTACTGTTGGAGGTCAAATTATGCAATTAGAAAAGGATAATACCCCTGAAAACCAATCAGGAGGGCAGGATGCCCCCATGCCTACCCAAGGAGTCCAACTTAGACAATCAGGAGAACAAGACAACACTGCAGAAGTCATTCCACATTCCCAAATAGATGGCCATGATACAACCGTCAGACCACAGATTAATGAATTAGAAGGGTGGGACAATGCTCCGATCCAAACCGCTAAATCTAGAGGAGAAACAACTAGCACCCCAGATTCAAACTCTGACTCTGACACCCATAAAGAGAAAGTCAATGCTGGCAAAAACACTGGCGCTACAAGTCGAGGTGGACTAAATGTCAAACAAACTTCCTCCGATTCAAGACATGAAGCCCCTAGACCAGTACCACTTCCAAAGCGCCAACCACCATCAAGGGGTACAACCGCACAGCATCACGCCCAGATAAGACGTTACAACAGTGGGAGTAAGCGGAGAGAGGAAACAAAAACAAATAATACCGCAAAAAGTTTGTTTGACAGTAAACCTGAGCAGACAAGAAGTGTTGATTCCAAACCTACAACGGGATCAGATGGATCTCCTTCCGGAGTCACAAGGGAACCTCTGGACCACGTGGGAGTGACGAACCGGACCTCAGATGGATTTACGCTCATATGGGAGTCACCGGAAGAAAAGTTCAAAAACTTTGTGGTGACAAGCAGAGACGTTGGGAAAGATGAAGAAGACTCTGAGAAAGAGGGTGGCAATGAGGAGGCGGAAGCGAAGCATCATCCAACCGAAGAAACAGAATCCGAAGATGAAAATAGAGTACTTGAAAGTGTCTCTGCACGAGATCCAAGGATCCTAAGCAGCACAAAAGCCAAACCTGTAGCAGGAGGTGACAAAACCTTCAAAAAAGTTCTTCCAGGTTCAGCTCGCTTTTTCCAGTTTGAGAATCTTCCTCCTCAGACCGAGTACACCGTGACCTTGCTTGGAAAGGGACCCGGCCTTCTGTCCAGACTACACAAGCTTGTCATCAGTACAGGTACAAGCCATTGTGACAGTGGACCATTAACTGCACAATGCGACAACATTACCGTCAATGTTGTGAAGTCCTCTACAGAAAACTTGCTTGTTTCACCTCGCACCATCACCTTAAAATAAAAAATAAAACCGCTCATGCACACATCTTATATCTTTACATGTCTTGTGCTGATTTAAACCGAAAAATAATTGTTAACTAATTGTCAGTCGTGACTGGAAATGTTTGCTCGCCCACTAAATGCTTCCTCCATGTCCATTTCAAGAGCTTAAGTGCTGTGGTGCTCTTGAAAACTGTAAGCTCATGATTTACAGTTTCACCCCATGCTTTTCTTATTTCATCACTGGTTTGGTGATGACGTAACCCGTTTTGTTTGTTTTCAGTGGATCTTCTTCGAAATTTCAATCAAGTGATTGTGTTTTGCTCTGTTTGTGCACTCATTCGTCAGCTTTTAATGAACATTCATGAATTAGCAGTCGAACATTATAATAATCGACACTCTCTCAACCATAAACTCGGTTATTTGATGTCAAACCTCAGATGTGCATTGACAGTTTGTCACATTGTTAGCCAGCCAAGTTGTGCACTAGCTAGCTTGTTGTGGCTTGTAGGTGCAGGTTAGCAACATTAGCATGATGTGCCCTTAGCATGTTGGCTAACTTTGTTAGCTTGCAAACAGTTTGTTCATCTTTGATTGATTCTAAGTTCTATACTTGCTGCATCTTGAGTAGTAAATACTGCTTCAAGGAAATTAAACCTTTAGTAAGTTTCCATCCAAATATTGAGCAGATTTTATGCAAATATGCAGCAATTCACCAATTTTACATCACCAGAAATAAAAACAAGAAGCAAACTTCACCATGTTTTTTGAGTTACCTAAACTTCACCAAACCTAAACTATACTTTGTGTTGGAATGTAATAAAGTACATTTGCACAAGTGCTGTGCTTGAGTACGAATTTGAGGTACTAGTACTTTACTTTACTATTTTCTGAAAAATTTTACTTTTTACTTTGCAGCAAATATTTACCAGCTTTAGTTACTTTATAAATTAAGATTTCTTCATACAAAACACATGAAGAACTTGTAAAATATAACAATATTTAATATAATAATATTTTGATGTAGATTTAACTACTGAACAGTATATTTAAGTAAAACTGAAACAATTAGTGGGTTGACAGAAAATGAAGTAGCAACTATTTTGATAAACATTCCATGGGTCCAACTTCACAAATAAGAAGATTTTGCATATTTGAATTTATCTTTAAACATTTTGAGTTTCTTCTGCATTGAGTACTTTTACTTTACTTTTAATACTACAAGTACATTTTCCTGATAATACTTGCATACTATCCTGAAGTAACTTTGCATGACTTTACTTGTAATGCTATTAGTACTTTTGAAAGGAAAGGATTAAGTTTCATTAAAGAATGTTAATACTTCACCACCTACTATACTTTATTAGCAACCCACACATCTTGTATAAAAAAATAGATTTTTTTTTAATTTTGCCAGGAAACACACAAACAGCTACAAGCCACATTAATAACTGCCTTCAAGGACTGCAGACTGGCAGCAAACAGAACTATATCCAGCGTCTCTTTAGTGAGACAGCTTCTATTTTACCTGAGTTGACATCAAATGAGAGTTCAACAGTAACAACATAACAACACAATTCATTCACTGCTGCTCTGGTTTTCTCTCATTCAGGGTAAGCTAACAGCCAGCTTCACTGACACCCCTTCACCTCTCACCCCAACCAGGGTAAGACCAGGGCTGGTCTCTGTACGTTTGGTCTGTCTTCACCTCTCACATCCACGTTTCAAACAAATACTTCACCCACAAGATGTTCGTTTGTATATCAGCTACTCCCCTCGTGTTACCTTGTTTTTATGTCATGCTCTACGGTGAACGGAGAACAAAAAACTGAGGCTTCTTGATGAATTGACCTACGTTACCATGGAGCCCACACTGTCACTAACTGCACTCCCTGGAGAAAATGTCAACATTTTGGAAAAACAATAAATTGATTTCAGAGAGAATCAGACAGAAGGTTCTACAATATGTGTTTGAAGGATTTATTGTGATTGATGGTGAAATACTTAGTTAAGTTCGGGAAAAGATCATAAAATACTTACTTTGGTTTGGGAAAAGATCGTGAAATACTTGGTTAAGTTCGGGAAAAGATCGTAAAATACTTAGTTATGTTTGGGAAAAGATCGTAAAATACTTAGTTAGGTTTGGGAAAAGATCGTAAAATACTTAGTTAAGTTTGGGAAAAGATCGTAAAATACTTACTTAGGTTTGGGAAAAGATCGTAAAATACTTAGTTATGTTTGGGAAAAGATCGTAAAATAATTAGTTAAGTTTGAGAAAAGATCGTAAAATACTTAATTAGGTTTACAAACTCTCTCGCGATTTGTGCAGAATAATCCAAGACTCATTAATCCAGTCGAATGCTCACTACTTCAAAAACACGTAGTGATATAGTTCTGATATAGTTCTGATATAGTTTTGCTTTTGTTAAACGTGGCCTCCATTTACTTCAAATCATCAAGACCTTTACTCAGTGTTTTGAGTGTTCGTTCACCGTGGAGCCGTGAGAAACAGGGTGAGTTACTGATACACAGATAATAATTGTGTGGGTGAAATATTCCTTTAATGAGTTTACAAGAAAAGTAAAAAGAAATGAAAGAACATATCAAAGTTTTATAATTTCACAGGTCTGGGTGTTACCAAGAAGAGTCTTGTTCTTCTTTTTAATATTACGATTGTGTAATATCTTAAGATATTAAATGTGATACCCAGCACTTCTTAGTTGTTTTTACCTAAAGAATAATCGACAGCGAGGTTCAAAATCTGTCCCCAAAATGACTTCCCGGCGCTTTGAATCCTCTGACTGTCGGGTTAATATCTGAATGTGTTTGTTTTCATTCGTCTTCTCTCCCTTTGTGTTGACATCCTTCACTCCGGCCACGCTTTTATTTTCAGGTTGTGAGCGACCAGCTAACTATTACATATCACCATTCTTTCCTTCGCTGCTATCCAGGATCCATCGTCTTGCTTTTAATTGTTGTATTACTACGTGTCTGTATATGATTTGTATACTGTATATATGTTTGCACTGTACATATATACACTCAGACTCACCGGAGCACTAATAGCAAACGTGTGGATGAATAAAATAACAATGAACACACTGTTTTCACTCTTTTAGTGGCCACTTTTGTCGTCTTTTCATGAAACCTTCTTCACTTCTTTTTACTTCACCTGATGTTTCTTCTTCCTATTTCATAAGTTCGTCTTCATGTTTCCAGCTTTTCTTTTACTTCCACTTCCCACGTCTCCTTCCTGTGCTTTCATCCACCTCTCTCATGGTGTTCTTCGTATCCGTTCAGGCCCGGAGCCTCCGACCGACATCGTCTTCAGTGAGGTGACGGAAAACTCTCTGACGGTGTCGTGGACCAAACCCAAGACTCCCATCAGTGGTTTCAAGGTCACCTACACCCACACAGAGGAGGGTGAGAACTGACATCCATGTTTTATTTTATTTATTTAACAATGATATCTAACAAGTGTCTTTATTGAAAAAGAAATGAAGGTTGAATATCCTGAAAACAAATTGATTTGGCTGCAAATTATATAAGCTTTAGCTAGCTTGCTAATTCCACCATGCTATAATGCTACATGGTCACAGGAGATGAGCTGAACAGCTGGCTGGTGGTCCAACTGTCCCTCCTCCTCACTGCTTGTCGCTACTTGTCGTCAGATTTGATTGTCGTGAATGTCCTGCACATTTCAGCTTGACAAGTAAATGCATCGTTAACTTTTGATCTCCTTCGTGTCTGCAGGTGAGCCGGTGTCGGTGTCCGTGGACTCGGACGACTCCACCCTCGGCCTATCGAAGCTCTCGCCTGGTTCTTCTTACGAGGTCAGCGTCATCTCCGTCCTCGGACTGGACGAGAGCGATCCGATCAAAGACTTCGTCATGACACGTGAGTCCTGTTTCATTGTGTCTTAAATCGCTGATTTACTTCAGCGGTATGAACCTGAAATCAACACATTAACAGTGATTTAATTGCAATAAACGGATACAAAGGATGCTGAAATAACTACATAATGATGCTGATTTGTAGGAAATATCTGAATTCATGCTTCGTCAGATCTGTAAGCAAGACGACAAGCAAACAACTTTTAAAACGTTTGTTTTCTGAATGGAGTTTGGATCCATCAGTGCTAGGCTATGCTAACATTGAACGTAATCTAGGGATGAATACGGCAGAGATCGTTTATACACGTATATTTATACACATAGTTTGAGTCTGGTCTCAAAAATACCGTCATTGAGTAATTGTTTTATTTTTGGTGCGAGTGAATAAAGATGATTCTCACTATGTTTATGTCTCTTTTAGTCCCCGACCCGCCTACAGACCTCCGGGTCTTAAACGTCACGGACACCATGGCCTTGTTGTTGTGGCGTCCAGCGATGGCCGCCGTTGATAAGTACGCCATCGTTTACGGCGCCGGGACCGGTGAGTGATGTCATCCGCCCATCAAACACCGAAGAACCAGAACTTTATGTTTCTCTACTAAATTAAACAAAAGCATCAGAATAGCTTTAGTAATAATAATAATAATAATAATAATAAAACGTCTACTGATTGATTGTTTCTGTGTGTTCAGACTCAGAGTTGAGGATCACCGTCTCTGGAAACACAGCGGAGCAGCAGCTGAGCGGTCTGGAAGGATCCACCACGTATACAGTCACCATCAGCAGCCTGCTGGGCAGCTCACAGAGCTCAGAGGCCTCCACCAGCTTCACCACCACCGGAGGTCCACACACACACACACACACACACACACACACACACACACACACACACACACCTTGAAGCCGTAGAAATAACTAGAAGGCCTCCCCTCTTCCTCTCCAGGCTCTGGTAGCGGAGGCGATGACGTCCCGCGTGATCTGCAGGCCGACGACGTGACCCCCCGAACCGCCCTGTTGTCATGGAAACCACCCTCAAATCCCACCAGCGGCTACAGACTGACCTATCAGAGCGAAGGTCAGGAAATGAAGGTGAGAGGACGGTTTGATTCATTTGTCCCAAAACAAAGTGTCTCTCGTCCTTTTACTCAAGTAAAAGTACCGATACATGGAAGTAGTAAATACTCCGTTACAACGAAAAGTCCTGCATTCAAAAGTAAAAGTATTATTGAATGTACTTAAAATATTAAAAAGTAAAACTACTTGTTCTGCAGTAAAATGTCACACTAGGACTGATGTATTATCATATATTTTATATTAATACGTCATTGTTGCTGCTCCAGGTGGAGCTATTTTAACTACTTCATATACAGTTAAATGGTCCAGTGGTTCCAAACCTAGGGGTCGGGCCCCTCCAGAGGGTCACCAGAGGAATCTGAGGGGTCGTGAGGCGATTAATGGAAAAGAGAATAAAAATAAACTATAAGTTCTGATACAGTAACTCATATAACTTCTCAGACGTTTCTCTAAAGCATCCCCTGCTTTATGGTCTGTTTGACTCTAAATGGACCATAATGTACTAAATGAACATCATGCTGTATTGAAGAAGACTTGAAACTAGAGATTGAGACCATAAACTCATGTTTACAATGTTTACTGAGGTAATAAATCAAGAGAGAAGTAGAGTCATCTTCTATAGACTTCTATAGAACCAGAGGAGTCGCCCCCTGGTGGACACTAGAGAGAATGCAGGTTTAACACGTGAAGCTTTGACTTCACTCTTCAGAACTGAAGGTTGTCTCCTGGTTCTGGCAATCAAAAACAAAAACAAATATCATCCATCCTTAACAAAGACAAACAAAACAAAAGGACAAAAAAGAGTCTTTGGGCGTCTTCACAGGAAGTGATGGTGGACGCCTCGCTGACGGAGTACAACCTGACCAGACTTCACCCCGGATCCAAGTACGCGGTGCAGCTCCAGGCCGAGGGAGGAGGCCGATACTCTGCTGCCATCTCCACTGACTTCACCACCGGTAACGGCCTCGAACGCTCTACACCGTTATCACGGGGATGTACTGATGGAGAGCTAACGTTCCCGCCTCTTGTGTTCCTCCTTCCACCTTCCTCCTCCTCTTCCTCAGGCACCCTGAGGTTCCCCTTCCCCACAGACTGCTCCCAGGAGCTGCTGAACGGCATCAGGACGTCCGGCGAGGTGGAGGTCTTCCCTCAGGGGAAACTCGGGACGCCGATGATGGTTTCCTGCGACATGGAGACCGACGGCGGCGGCTGGACGGTACGGTGACGCTGTACACTGACAGCCAGAATTAACTAAGTACATTTAGGACAAATTTAACAAAGTTGTATTTTACTTAAGTCTTTATTACTATTCATAGTGCGGTCGTAGTACTTTTACTGAAGTAAAGGAAGTAAAGGAGGTTGTCCTGTGTTTCCTGTCTGCAGGTGTTCCAGAGGAGGAAGGACGGCTCCGTGGATTTCTTCAGAGGCTGGAAGGACTACGTTAAAGGATTTGGGAGTCTGAGTGGAGAGTTTTGGCTCGGTGAGAAAAAGAGAGAGAGAGACTCTAAGACACTAAAACATGTTGGGAATACACAGTCAATGTGGTGTTTACAGCAAAGTCAATCTAAATAAAGTTAACAGTAGTTTAAATTGAGAATAAAGGAAATTTCACTGTAACACAAACGTCCAGACTAAACGTTTAGCTAGTTCGTACCAAACGCTCTTTAAACTCACAGAACTCGTATTTCTTTGGTATTTTCCTCGACTTTCTCACCTTTCGTCTCTGTGTTAAAACTTACAAATAAGCATGAATTTAAAACTCATGGGATTTGAGGTTCAAAGCATCGACGTTTAAATGGCAGGAAATTTGGAATCCAGTTTTTATTCCAGAAACCTTAAAAAGTCAGTTACTGCTTTGTTCAGAAACAACAACAACATTAAAGCAGAAGTAAACCCAAGCAGGAAGTCGTGTTTATCTGAGACAGTTTTATCTTCGCCGCTTCAGGCCTGGAGAGCCTCTACAACCTGACAGCGATGACCCGGATGAGTCTGCGTGTCGACCTGCGGGACAAAGACGAGGCGGTGTTCGCCAAATACTCGACGTTTGAGCTGGTGAAGAGGAACTACAAGCTGATCGTGGGCGGATACAGCGGCACCGCAGGTGAGAGGAAACGTGCTCAGGTAATAAGAGAGGAGAAGCCCCGCCCCTTCTCACCACGGGAGGGGAATTGTATGGTAGTCAACGGCAAGAGACAAATAATTTTTTTAATTACAGATATGATGTTTGTTAATTTAAACGATCATTTTGCACGTCAAGACATTTGCATTTTGTCGTAAAACCTTTGTAGTATAAATCTGCTATATTACGTAATTAGAAAGACGACACAAGCAAAAGTAGCAATAAGCTACGATGTCTTTGTGTTTCACACCAGGATGACCTCACATTAACAACGTGGTCTCACTCGTTATTTCTGACAAAAAGAGTCGCTGAATGAAACACATCGGGTAAGAAAACGTTACATTTGTGCTCAGAACATAGCTAAGTTAGCTAGCTAGCTAGCAAGCCAAGCTAACGGCCATGTTGGTGACGTACATTGTGCAAGACGAGATATTTAGCTCACACAAAACTAAATGATACTACGACTAACTGAGACTTGTTTTTGACGTGCAAAATTATCTTCATAATTGACAAACATCATATTTCATATAATTTTTGCGACTTTATTTCGGAAGAAATACGAACAGTAGTCAACGACATGAGACAAATGAATTACACTTATGATGTTTTTTTAATTTAGAAGATTATTTTGCACGTCAAGAAAGTCTCAGTTTGTTTTAAAACTTTTAAAATACAGACTGTGAAAATACGTTATTAGAAATACGACACATTTGTGCGTTGGACATAGCTACGTTAGCTACCTAGCTAGCTAGCAAGCCAAGCTAACGGCCATGTTGGTGTAGGTGACGTATTCAGAGCGGTTTGACAAAAAACTAAATGTTACTAATACAAACTAAGACAAAACTACCTTTTAAATTCACAAATTGAATTTGTGTAAATCATGACACAATTCAAACAGGATCAAATTTGTCTTTTGCCGTTGACGACCGCAAATGTTTTTTCCGAAATAAGGTCCCATTGGAGACACCAGAAGGGGCGGGGCTTCACCTCTCTATTGGTATCTCAAACTGTTTCTTGTAACATCTCCTGAAGGAAACCAGTGAATTGCCCTTTACTCCTGGTGTCTCCTCTGCCCTTCATGGTCTCAGGTGACTCTCTCAGCTACCACAGCCAGCGGGTCTTCTCCACCAAAGACCGCGACCTGTCGTCCTTCATCACCCGCTGTGCCATGTCGTACCGCGGAGGCTGGTGGTACAAGAACTGCCACGAGGCAAACCTCAACGGCGTCTACGGCACCGACGTCCGTCACCAGGTGAAGCGATGAGGACTTTTACAGTATTGCTGTTAGTGTGGACGTGGTCTCGTTCGTTCATTTACTGAGTGTGTGTGTGTGTGTGTGTGTGTGTGTGTGTGTGTGTGTGTGTGTGTGTGTGTGTGTGTCAGGGTGTGATCTGGACCGCCTGGAAAGGAAAAGACTTTTCCGTCCCGTTCACTGAGATGAAGATGAGACCAGCAGCCTTCAGTCCTCCAACCAGAGGATGAGGACGATGAACTGAACTAAAAACATGATGCATGATGGACAGCAGTGTGTACACACATGTGCAAACACACTCACACAAACACACACAGAGGAGAGGAGATGAAGACACATTGTTTAATTTGTATGGAGGTCAGTTATCTGTATGTTATTGTACAGTTTGTATCTTCTTTTTAAAGCAGGGCTGCTCCCACGTCTCTATATTTAAAGGGCCAGTTCACCCAAATTACAAAACACACACACACACACACACACACACACACACCACTCTCCAAAAGTTGCCACCAAAGCTTGACTGTGTGCTTTTAGCTTGCAGAAAGTTCACTTTTCTAATATATAATATTTAGTTTTGTACGTGGACAGCAACAGTTGAGTAAGAATAGAAGAAATCACCAGTTATCGGCAAAATAAAGTGGAAGCTTAGCATCAAAGTGTCTGCAGATTTAAACATGAACAGCTTCCTGTTTCAGTCGCAACGTGTTTTCACAATAAAAGCAGCCTAGAACTAGCTGGAATTAACGGGCAACGTGTTGCTTTAGCAAAGCTCTTCTTCAAATGTTCCAATAGAAATAGAAAGTTTAGTATCACTGTTTGAATATCAGCTGAGCAAATCACTTTAAAGACTAACTCAGTATTTACATCGACTAAATGGTTTGAATCACTTCTTCTTTTGGGGCCAAAACTATTTCAAATGTACATAATACGTTTAGTGTCTGAATAATACTTACATGTTAGAATAGTTATTATTGTAGGAAAGACGTCACTATAACAGCTGATTCCACACGGTTGAGCGGTTTTGTATTTTCTACCCGTCAACACCAATACACGTCTGAATCTTCTTCCTTTTTTTCATAATGGAGGCTCACTTTTAACGGTGTAAATGTAGCCGATGTTTGCAGCACTTTAACCGTTTTTTGTCTTCAGGTTTGATGGACCAAAACTGTTTTTTATGTAAATAAATACCAGCCAGTTGCCAAAGAGTTAAACATGCAGTAAAATACAGCTTCGTTATATCATTTGTTGCTGGTCTAAATTAAATAAATGATTGTTTTGAGCTGGAATTTCTGCAAAAAATGTCTATTTCTGATCAAGTCCATGTGTTTTAAAGCTCAACAGCGCCACCTGCTGTAAGGTGTTTCTGATACACCTTCTTATATTGTCTGTGGGTTCAACCCTGGAAACAAGCAGGTGAGTGATGGAGAGTTTAGTTTGTCCTTCTGTGTTTACTCTGCAAATCTCTCCATGTTTTATTGTTATTTTTAATAAAACGTTTGAAAATCAAAGCTGCATAATTGCTTTTGTTGACATCAGAGGATAGAATACTCAGTAGCCTACATGCTGAGGGAGAAAAGTACTGAGGACATTTATTATCTTTAAATATATATATATATATATATTTATATATATATTCAGTCACTTCAGCAATGGTGGAAGAAGAAGGCCGACTCACAGTCAAACATACACAAGTATTCATCAACATAAACATACTTCGGTTGTGTAGCTTATCTTGAAGCTAAATAGAGCTAGCTGCTAGCTTAAGCTGTTTTAGCTATACAAATTATATTCTTTATATATATATATATATATGTTCTCTCACCTTTTCTCTCACATGTTCTCTCACCTGTTCTCTCACCTGTTCTCTCACCTGTTCTCTCACCTGTTCTCTCACTTGTTCTCCCACCGGTTCTCTCACCTGTTCTCTCACCTGTTCTCTCACCGGTTCTCTCACCTGTTCTCTCACCTGTTCTCTCACCTGTTCTCTCACCTGTTATCTCACCTGTTCTCTCACCTGTTCTCTCACCTGTTCTCTCACCTGTTCTCTCACCGGTTCTCTCACCTGTTCTCTCACCGGTTCTCTCACCTGTTCTCTCACCTTTTCTCTCACATGTTCTCTCACCTGTTCTCTCACCGGTTCTCTCACCTGTTCTCTCACCGGTTCTCTCACCGGTTCTCTCACCTTTTCTCTCACATGTTCTCTCACCTGTTCTCTCACCGGTTCTCTCACCTGTTCTCTCACCGGTTCTCTCACCTGTTCTCTCACCTGTTCTCTCACCGGTTCTCTCACCTGTTCTCTCACCTGTTCTCTCACCTGTTCTCTCACCTGTTCTCTCACCGGTTCTCTCACCTGTTCTCTCACCGGTTCTCTCACCTTTTCTCTCACATGTTCTCTCACCTGTTCTCTCACCGGTTCTCTCACCTGTTCTCTCACCGGTTCTCTCACCTGTTCTCTCACCTGTTCTCTCACCTGTTCTCTCACCTGTTCTCTCACTTGTTCTCTCACCTGTTCTCTCACCGGTTCTCTCACCTTTTGTCTCACCTGTTCTCTCACCTGTTCTCTCACTTGTTCTCTCACCTGTTCTCTCACCTGTTCTCTCATTTGTTCTCTCACCTGTTCTCTCACCGGTTCTCTCACCTTTTGTCTCACCTGTTCTCTCACCTGTTCTCTCACTTGTTCTCTCACCTGTTCTCTCACCGGTTCTCTCACCTGTTCTCTCACCTGTTATCTCACCTGTTCTCTCACCTGTTCTCTCACCTGTTCTCTCACCTGTTATCTCACCTGTTCTCTCACCTGTTCTCTCACCTGTTCTCTCACCTGTTCTCTCACCGGTTCTCTCACCTGTTTTCCCACCAAACATTCGTCCCCAATCAAAATATCAAATTAACATTCAGGTTCTTGAGTTCCCTTTAAATCACATTCACTGTTAAACGGTGTTTTCAGAACACATCTTCTGTTCGCTGCTCTGTGTTATTGATTTCTTACATTAATGCTGTGTGACCCACTTCAATGGGTTCTTTTGTGAATAATCAGGACGGTTTGTTTTATTCGGTACCTTAATTTAACCTATTTTAGATTGAATCTGATGTATCGTTGAATGGTGTTAAACAGGAGGAAGAAACCAGTTTGGTCCAAACGCAGCCAGGTGATCGAGGGGAAAGTGGAGTTCCTGCCGTTGTCTTTTCATGCTCGAGTGCAGATCCCAGACGTCCTTCTAAACACCCTTTTGTTTTATTTAATTGGTCCACGGGGTGCAGCCTCGCCACCCCACCCATCTGCTCACCGGGCGGCCAATCACATCCGTCTTTACCTGCTCTCTTGTTTACATGTGTGAGCTGGGATGTCACCTGGGACGGGCCTGCCAGGCGGGAGGCCCAGGTGCTGCCGGTCCCGCTGTCGGTGTTCAGTTGACTGTGATTGGTCGAGGGACGAGGGTGGAGGCAGATCTCAGGTCAACGCTTTCCAGGGAAGACTGGAAACTGATCCTGAAACCACAAGACAGGAGGTTCAAGAGACAAATCTGCCAACGATCAAGACAATAAAGGAGACGTTGAGGAGAGCCACAGGTGAGATCTTCAGGCATCGCTTGAAGGGTTCGTACGGAGCGCGCTCAGTGGAAACCAACCAGGAGCCTCTCAACCAGAACCCAGGTCAGAAGTTACTCGTCTCCTCCTCACTGGAGACGATTTCACTCTTTATTGACTTACATTCTTACAACAAATGGTGGAAATTGCTCCTCACAGTTTAGTCCATCTTTAAATGTCTTATTTTGTTTAAACGATAATAATATAATATAATATGTTAACAAAATAGAGGCTGGTAACAAAGAGTTTTGGCATTCTTGTAAAAACAATTAAACAAAACAATTAATTGATCAATTATCAAAATCTCAGCTGGTATATAATCTACATTGAAATTTGTATGTACTGAATAATTTCACAGTATATTAATCATATTTATGATTTATGAATTTGTATCTTTGATATTCTTATTTTTAGTCTTATTGTGATTTGTATTCTTTATTACACACTAACAAGAGAGCAAAAAAATAAAAACCTTTGAAACATGATCTAAAATGATCTAATTAGGTCCTCTCTGGTTTTATTAAAATAATATAGAATAATATAGAAAATCTGTGTTTTATTTCAGAGTTAAAGGAAACAAAACACTCTTTTTATTAAAGTAGGTAAAGGATCCAAAGAAACAATTTAAAGTCGTATAAAATAAAATACTTCAGAATGTCTTAAAGGAAAGATGAAATGTTTCTTTGTGGAATTTACAGAAGCTGTTTGTCAGATATTTATGTGTTCTTACCTGATGGTACATTTAACACCGTTGTGTTTAATCACCACACTTTAGCAACACGCCAGTTTAAAGAGCGTCACAGAGGAAACACACCACAAAACATCTTTTAAATACAATTTAAATATATAAAAACAAGCTGGAAAAAGAATGAGGCAGGTTTGAAATACAAGAATAAAAACGTAAGAAATGATTTGATAAGAGAGACGGACAAATTAATAATGTTACGTGTTTAATTTAGATTTGACCAAATGATGAGAAACCTTGAAAGTCAAACTTTACGAAGAAGGACTCTGGTTTGTTTATGAACGTGTAGTTTTATGCATCATTAATTCAGCTCACAGACAGAGTGTTGATGTTTATTACAGGGACATTAACTGAGGCTGTTTTTAGCTCTCCGTGATTATCAAGTGGACTGATTATCAACCTTCTCAGGACAATCATGATGTCACCAGACGACCGAGTCCTGGAGGACCTGCTGTACGGCGGTGACCTCGGTGACCGTGGTGACGAGGCGGAGGGGGCGGAGCCGGAGGAGCCGGAGGAGACGGTGGAGTCGGAGGAGAAAGAGGAGCCGGAGGAGCCGGAGGAGCCGGAGGACGGTGCTGCTGCAGACGATGTGAGCATGACGGTGGTGGAGGAAGTTAAGCTACAACTCATGGACTTCATCAGGGTGACCACGTGACCATGAAAGTGGTGGAGACAAATGTTCAGCTCCTTTACTGAAGTAAAAGTAAAAGTACTGAATACCACACTGTCCTGCGTTCAAAACCTTACTGAAGTAAAAGTATAAAATCAGCTAAAAGTACTTAAAGTAATCTGTAATTTTACATTTAATCCTGTTTTGTTTCCCCCTTTAACGGTGAGATACGTCTCCTCTTTGCTTCATTTCTTTCACTGAGAAGTTAGAAGTAAATGTGAGGACAGAAACAAATGTGCCTGACCAGCAAACATTCTTA
>JAVDOI010000002.1:19208207-19240707 GCA_032191485.1 Leptoclinus maculatus
AACTCAAACCACAATCTTTTCCGAAAACTAAGTAGTTTTGCTGCGTAAACAAATTTGTTTCCTGTGAAGACAGAAGTTTATTTAGAAAATGATACGTAATTAAAAGTACATAAAAGTACATAAAAGTACATAGTTTAAGTCGATTTGCAGCTTGAGATGATCATTTTTAATATTGTAGCGTTATACCATAGAATCTATGGCCAATTTTGAATTATATTAGAATATACATCAAACAGGATAAAGTACATTTTTATGATAAAGTGTGATTTATATGGAACTTTCTAATGCAAATTGCTTCAAAGTAACGAAATCTACAATCCGTTGTGAAAACGTTGCTCAGTAGCGCCCCTAGTGGTGAAACCCTCCACAGGGCTGCTTTAATATACAAAGTAATCAACGGATTAATTCATTATTTAAATTACAGAGAGAAAACAGGAAACCAGACATTAAAATTACTCTGAAACTACAGTTTACTACATTATTTACTACGTTTCTGATCATCTTACTGCTCGTGCTTCAAAACTACCAAAATAAGAGTAATAAGTAAAATGATTAACTAGTTTTCCTTTAAATATAATAATGAGTTTGTGGATTGATGGAGTGTAACTAAGTACTTTACAATTTTGAGATACATGTACTTTCCATTTTATGTTACATTTTACTTCACTACTTTTATTTTTCAAATTAAGATTTCATGAACAAACATCAGTTTATTAAATATGATCCATTGTTACAGATTAAACTACCAGACGTTTACGACGCGAGCTCCACCTTTACGTGACAACATTAAAGTTCATATTAATACATCAATATTAACAATCCAGTTATACACAATAATACAAATAAATACTTGCAGGTGAATAGGGTAAAAAAACTAACTAATAGATATCACCATGAAACTTCACCAGTTCATCACTCACATGAAGACAATTGGTTTTTGTATTACAAGTTTTCTAAAAGTGTGTGTTTAAATATGCAAATGAGGCATTATGTAATGGTAACTTTTGCTGAATTTAGGAGAAATCTACAGACGTAAATAAACAAAATAGTAAAATAAATGTTGTCTTTCCACGAGTCTGAAAGAAGACGAGTTATGGAAGAAAAATAGACCAAACTTGACGATGAAAAATAAAGTTTTTGCCTGAAATGTCACGACTTGAGTACTTTTTGTTGCTAAAAGTTCTGTGACATCATTAATGCAGTACTTTTACTTGTCATGGAATACTTTTGTTGCTACTTTCTCTTAAGTAAACGATTTAAATACTTTTTCCCAACACTGAACTTTGTTAGTTAGTAATCGTTACAGATGCAACACTGCAGATCCTTTTGTCATCTAATTGGTGACAAACTAATGGGTGAAAAGCGTTGTTGGGCTTTGAGGTTATGAAGGCCTGACGGTCTGAATCACATTCTTTCAGGTGTGTTTGTGTTTTCACAGGGAGACGACCTTCACGGGCGACAAAAGAAGCCGCCCTCGTCTTCTTAATGAATTGGCTGCTTCCTTCTTTTGTGAATTGGCTCCCCAATCAAGCGGCGGTTAATTACGACGACACTCTGGACCCCCGTCGATGAAGTGGACCCCGGACGTTTCTCGGCTGAAAGAATGAAGGTTATACGGCCAACGTGCGTCATGAGCGGCGAGCGACCGATGAGGAGACGGCAGCCTTGTGACCAATGAGAAGACGGCAGCCTTGTGACCAATGAGAAGACGGCAGCCTTGTGACCAATGAGAAGACGGCAGCCTTGTGACCGATGAGGCCTTGCGACCGATGCGGAGACGGCAGCCTTGCGACCGATGCGGAGACGGCAGCCTTGTGACCAATGAGAAGACGGCAGCCTTGTGACCGATGAGGCCTTGCGACCTATGAGGAGACGGCAGCCTTGCGACCGATGAGAAGACGGCAGCCTTTGAGACCTATGAGGAGACGGCAGCCTTGCGACCAATGAGGAGACGGCAGCCTTGCGACCAATGAGAAGACGGCAGCCTTTGAGACCTATGAGGAGACGGCAGCCTTGCGACCAATGAGGAGACGGCAGCCTTGCGACCAATGAGGAGACGGCAGCCTTGTGACCTATGAGGAGACGGCAGCCTTGCGACCAATGAGAAGACGGCAGCCTTGCGACCAATGAGGAGACGGCAGCCTTGCGACCAATGAGGAGACGGCAGCCTTGCGACCAATGAGGAGACGGCAGCCTTGTGACCAATGAGGAGACGGCAGCCTTGTGACCAATGAGGAGACGGCAGCCTTGTGACCAGAGGAAGGGGGGCGGGTTTTAAAAAGGTTTAGAGGCGACGAACGTGAGATCAGATACAACAAGTTAGAGCTCGACACAAGGTAAGAGATGTGACTTTCTACCCTCTTCTTCTTCGTTGGTGCTAACAGATGTAAGTAACTTTATTCTCCAGGCTTCTTTTCAGTTTTTATGTCTTTATTTTACACTTTTGACAAAATGTTTCTTGCAGAATATTTGTGTTCTACACAGCCAAAACATTTAGCTTTTAATTTGTTAAAAACGCTGCTGCAAGACTTACGTATTTACGTATTCATTGTTAGTATTATTGTTGTTGTTGTTATCAATAACAATAATAATGACTAATAATATGAATACATTTTTTTGTTTAGCGCTTTAAAAGGTACTCAAATTCTCGCACTTTGCATTGTAACAACTAAAACAGTAAAAGGTTTTAAAAATGCTTTTAAAAGTTTATTTTAAAATGTTCTCTTTTGCATATTTCATTACTTTTGGTTTTCTTGCATGTCAGCATTGTTTAATCCATTCATTTGAGAGTTTGCGGTGCTTAGCTCTCAGTTCTCTATTATTTCTGGTTATTTATCAACGTTGGTGATTATTCTCTTGTTCTACATGTTTAGTTAGAAAAGGAAAGTCAAATGTCAAAAAGGTTTTTTTGTATTTAGTTCTTATTCAGTTATTGTATCCGAGGTGAAAACACACTGGATTGACAGAAAGAGCACTTATGTTTACTTGAGGGAATGATAATTATTAGTTACTCATCACTACAGATGTTATGATGTTTGTCATTTAACAGGTTCTTTAGCTAAAAACAACAGATTTCAGTGAAATTTAGTACAAAGTGTTTCAGTTTAATTCAAAATATGCAACCTAACTCAGTATTTCATGATCTTTTCCTAAAACCAAACTAAGTAGTTTTGTTGCCTGAACTTAACTAATTTGTTTCCTGTGAACACAGAGGTTTATTTTGAAAAGACTGAATTCATGTAACGAGTATAAATTGACACGTGTTGCTAGAATTTCGTAGGTAAACGCGCAATAAATGAGGAGTAACTTTTTCATGAGATATCACTCGAATATCAGACTTCCTCTTCTGTGCGCTGCTCGTTGTTTTCAGTCCGATTCGCTCGTTGAGATGTGAGACCGGATTGTTTCAGTGAAAACACACGATGGACTCGTTCCTCCTGCTGGTCAATAACACATCTTAAACTGGTTTTAATGGAGGTGATGAGATGTTTGTCCTCGCTAAATGTTTCTCTTGTCCATGTTGAGTTTTGTACCCTTGTCAGTCATTAATATTATTTTTGTAATGATGTGTGCCACAATTTAAATGATGTGCTCTTCTTGGACTATAGCGCTTGATGTTTGGAGTTTTTATGGTATTTTTATAGATGGATAGATTAATAGATAGATGGATAGATAGATAGATGGATGGATGGATGGATGGATGGATGGATAGATGGATGGATGGATGGATGGATAGATAGATAGATGGATAGATGGATAGATAGATAGATAGATAGATAGATAGATAGATAGATAGATAGATAGATAGATAGATAGATAGATAGATAGATAGATAGATGGATAGATGGATAGATGGATAGATAGATAGATAGATAGATAGATAGATGGATAGATAGATAGATAGATAGATAGATGGATGGATGGATAGATGGATGGATGGATGGATGGATGGATGGATGGATGGATAGATAGATAGATAGATAGATAGATAGATAGATAGATAGATAGATAGATAGATAGATGGATAGATGGATAGATGGATAGATAGATAGATAGATAGATAGATAGATGGATAGATAGATAGATAGATAGATAGATAGATAGATAGATAGATAGATAGATAGATAGATAGATAGATAGATAGATAGATAGATAGATGGATGGATGGATGGATGGATACTTTATGTACTCAATCCTGACATTCATACCAGACTACAGTTGTGTTGAATGCAGGTAACAGACCGTTTACTTGCATTCTACCAAAGAATGCTCGAACGTGATTGGTCAACACTACTCGGACTACAAACCAGAAATCAGATCGCCAAAATCTGGTCCCGCTGCCGTCAGGTTCTTTATCTGCGCTGTGTGTGAATTAATTTGCAATATAATCAAAATAACTCTTTTGATAGAATACGTCTCTTTGTTTCCAGATGAGACTTTCTTTCCGTCTCGGTGCCGCTAAGCTCGCCCTCCTCTCCCTCGCCCTCCTCTGCCTCGTCCCCCGGACCGTCACGTCGTACCCCCGATCACCCACCGCCCTGCTGCCCCCGGCGGGCGAAGCCCAGCTGGACTCCGCCCTGCTGCACCTTCAGGATGCTCTGGATGACGACTGGATGCTGAGGCCTGGGGAGGAGGAGGAGGAGGAAGAGGAGGAGGAGGAGGAGGAGGGCGTGTCCTGGGAGGAAAAGTCCCTGCTGAGAGCCCAGAGAGGGGACCTGGTGGTTCAGCCGCTGTCGCCCTTCCCCGTGGGTCTCTCTCTGGAGAGCATGAACTATCAGGAGGGAGGAGAAGGGGAGGACGGAGGGAAGAGGAACGAGGCTCTGACCTCCATCGCTGGAGGCCTCCAGGCCATCAGCCGGGAGAAAGGAGGCACCGGTTTCCGCTTTGGGAGGAAAAGATGGACCGGCAGGGGATGGATGGATTAAAGGAGGAGGGGGACCAGACTGATGGGGGAGGGGTTTTTAACGGGGGAGGAAAGAGGAGATGATTCAGTAAACGCGCTTCTTTTCTAAATATGAGGGCGGTGATACACTCGGCAATTTTCTAGGCAACGACGACACGTCTTTAAATGATTCATGGCAACCAAACGTTGCTGGAAAAGTTTCCCAGTGGATCACTGCCTTGAAGAATAAAAAGGTTTATGGCAGGTTGCACTCGAGGAAATATTCAACAGAAGAAGAACAAAACTAAACTATACTATAACAAAAAGCATTACATTAAAATGCACGACTGGCAGTAAACGGGATTGAACACTGAGATGTGAAATCTTCCTCGCAGTGTTTTTCTTCTTCTGTGTTTGAGGACACGGCAGCAAACGCTAACGTAAATGTCAAAGTACTTCTGTCGAATCCAAAGTCTAACGTCTGTAATAAGATACGTACATCAATAAAGATGAATAGATATATTGGAAGTATTCTCTGTGTGTTACTTTGTTGGAAATAAATAAAGAGTTCAGACTAGTTGTGCAAGTATTTGCTCATGATGAGGTACTTGTAGCGGTCACGGTTATGTTTAGGTAACAAAGACATCAAGTACGTCAACTAAATAAAATATATACGGAAACAATGAAACAGGAAAACACGTCACAAACAAATGACAAAACTTTAAAAAACAGTCCATCAGTCCTGTGTCTCTATCGATCACAGACCATCTATGATCCACTTTAACCTTTAATAACATTATAATTTAATAATAATTCATTGTTATGATCTCACTGAGAGGTGCGGCACATCATTTAGTTTCATGACATTCTCAATTAAATCAAATCAAACTAATTTAGCAGAATGGCTAATTTCAGAATAATGTTATAAATATATGATTGGATTTTAATTATTAATGTATTAAAGGAACAGTGTGTAGCATTTAGGGGTCTATTGAGTATCTATTGAGTATGTGTTCTCCACTGTTTCATCTGAAATTAGAATATTTGTGTTTATGTTACCTTAGAATGAGCCGTTTATATCTACACAAGGAGCGGGTTCACAGGTGAAGCTGTAATCTGAAACCTCGCCGCTAGATGTCGCCAAACCCTCCACACTGTCACGTGTTCATCACTTTAATATCGCAGCTGGTCAAAGTGGAGATTACTCATATGATTCTATTTTATACTTCCGGGTAGATTAATCCATGATAACACATGATCATTTATCAGTTGATTAGTATTTTTAAATAATGTAATCTGGCTCAGCAAAGTAAGTAGTAATTAAAGCTATACAATTAAATAAAAGAAGTAAAAAGTACAATACTGTCTTACAACATATAGTGGAGTATAAGTATAAAGTATCATAAAATATAAATAGTCAAGTAAAGTACTAAACTTGTGTATTGTACCTGAGTAAATGTACTTCATTGGTAATATGATCTTTCCTGTGCTGTCTGACAACCTGCTGTAATGTAATCTGCCTAGCAACCTGTTCTGAATTATCTGATTGGATGATTTTTGCAGGACAGCAGTGCACGCGCACCCGTCTGAATGTGGTGACAACGACAGATATCGATCACATGCTTTCTTTATAAACTCTTAAATTAAAAGTAACTATTACTCTTTAAATAAATGTAATGAAGCAAAAAGCACAATATTTCCCTCTGAGATGTAGTGAAATAGAAGAATAAACATCAAATGTAAAGACGTAAAGTAACTCAAAACTGTAAAGTACTTGAATAAATGTACTTTGTTTCTTTCCACTACTGCCAATTATATTAGTATCCTACATATAGGGTGTATTAAATGTAAAAAAATAATATTTTTATTTTTAAAATTATGTATCATCCATCAATCATAATGGTTATAACAGTAAATGATTATACAAATAATTATTTAATTAATTAAAAAGTAATTTATTGTATTGTAAATGTAATTTGAATCCTATTTAATGTAATTCAGACTCCTTTAAATCCACTGCACTGGAAATATGTGAGGACAAATATATGGCTTTATGAGTTTTTATATTTTATTTCTTATTTTTATGGTATTTGTCTTATAAGATATAATACTGTATCGTTAGCTGGACGTTTTACAGACTTTGTGTCTTTAATAAATTGAAGCTGGTCTCACAGTTACAGAACAACAACAAACACAAACAAGGAAATGAAGTCAAAGCTGCAGACGCGGTGCGTTCACTGATACTCGTAAATCTGTAAACAGTAGTCTCTTTTATGCTTTCGGCCATTGTTCCATCGTTCATAAATCAAAAGAAAGAATAAAGATTGATGCCTGTTGAAAGTTCTCAGATCCCAAAATGAAGTCTTGAATGTTCAGCTGTAGTCTGTTATTTAATTCACAGTATTTAACACGTGAATAGATTATAGATGTTATGAAGCTATAACCAGCTAAAAGTCGGATGTGAATTATATTGCGACACACATCTGTCATGTACGAGCAACCCCTGAATGCACCATGTGGACAGACTCAGAAAGAAGCAGGAAGCCGAGAGAAGAGCCTCGAGTTGCGGGCTGAACCCGAGAGAAAACACGGTCCTACCGTCGGATAGAACGAGAGCTTCAGACAACAGAGCCGTCCGGTTAGAAGACAACATGTCTCTCGTCTCACTCTTCGTCCTCTTGGGGACAACACTCACGGTGAACTGCGGTGAGTTAACTTCTCTCACTCTTTTATGTGACTCGCGTTGAAAGCGAAAGTAAAAAAAAAGAAGTCTTTGAAAATCCGTTTTTCTGTCTCTTATATTTTAATTTATTTAAATGTTTAGTGTTTAGTGATGTGCACCTCTTCCAGTAAGACTCAGTGCACACAAACAAAGTATGTGGATTCAGAACTTGTATCATCGTGAGTTATTTAGACTGCGTGTTAAACATGGCGTCCAGCCGGAAGCACGTTGAGCTATACACGTTTATGTGTTTATAAATAACGTTCACTCAATAATATATCAGTTTATAAATGGTTTTATTAAATGATAACATGTTGAAAAATCTAACTTTCTAAAACCCAAGAAAAAAAATGAAGTAAAATATTTAATGTATTTAAAATATTTAATGTATTTCTCATAATAACTCATAAGAAAGAAAGAGATCACAGTGGAGCTCATGAGTGTTATTTACTTAACAATTACTCAACTATCAGATTGTTTACAAGTAATTATTATTATTATTATTAAGTAACATTAATACACAAATAAACTGGATAATATTCAGTCAGCTGGTCTCTCACTGGTGTTATAAAGATAAGAGACATTAATATTCCCTTCTCTTATTCCAGATCTGTTGATGAGTTAATCAGTGGAAGTACCCCTAGCTCCCCGGGCGCCTGTCATTGGCAGCCCACTGCTCCCTATATACAGGGATGGGTCAAATGCAGAGAAAAATGTCCCCCATAAAGGGATAAATATTGTGTAATGAATAAAATAAATTCAGCAGCTTGTCAGACGTCTTTCAGGGTTGATTGCTCTTTGGAAATGTTTTGGCTCGGTTCCATAATCTCCACCTTTTTTCCTGCGTACCTGAAGTGAACAGACGACATAGTTCACGTCTCTGACTTCATGAGCTCATAAACAAAGCACGACTGTTAAAGTTTACTTTCCTCACATCTGGAGCTTGTTGCCGACACAGATACAGATATTCATTGTATTTATACACACAGTACATACTCTATCTCTGTGGAGACCGCAGATGTGGCAGGAAGTGTGTTTTAATAAACATGTCTTCAGTTTTACTACAGTAGCTGTTAACGTGCTGCTAACGTGACCGACTACATAGAAACTAGAACTTCAGTTCATTTATTAAGAGAAAACACCAAACATCCTCTAGGTTCAATGTGATAATAAGCTGAATGTCTTTAGGCGACAAAGTAGTTTCATATCTCCATAACAATATCCTGGAGATGTAAGAGAATATATAAATATCTGTTTATATATATATTTAAATGTGGATTATCTGTTGTCCTCTCTAGTGCTCATCCACCTTTGTGTAATAAATAAATAATAAATATAATACTGTCTTCCAACATGTAGTGGAGTATAAGTATAAAGTATCATAAAATATAAATAGTCAAGTAAAGTACTAAACTTGTGTATTGTACCTGAGTAAATGTACTTCATTGGTAATATGATCCTCCCTGTGCTGTCTGACAACCTGCTGTAATGTAATCTGCCTAGCAACCTGTTCTGAATTATCTGATTGGATGATTTTTGCAGGACAGCAGTGCACGCGCACCCGTCTGAATGTGGTGACAACGACAGATATCGATCACATGCTTTCTTTATAAACTCTTAAATTAAAAGTAACTATAACTCTTTAAATAAATGTAATGAAGCAAAAAGCACAATATTTCCCTCTGAGATGTAGTGAAATAGAAGAATAAACATCGAATGTAAAGACGTAAAGTAACTCAAAACTTTAAAGTACTTGAATAAATGTACTTTGTTTCTTGCCACTACTGCCAATTATATTAGTATCCTAAATATAGGGTGTAATAAATGTAAAAAATAAATATATTTATTTTTAAAATGATGTATCATCCATCAATCATAATGGTTAATAATTTCACGATATCTCGATGTATGATGTCATCACGATATGATTCCCCTGAAAGACGATTAATTATGTCGAATTATCGCCCAATTCCAAACAGACAAGTAAATACAAAACATATCTTTACCCAGCTGCATATGAGCTATAATAATAATAACAATAATAATAATAACTAGAAAATTCCGCAAGAAATTTTGACAGTGTGGCTTCTACTGCCCGAAGACGTCGCAATATATATACACTTCAATGTTAACGGTAGTGTCGTTGAGGTTCAATCGAGATATCGCTTCTCTCTTTTCTGAATTTTAGATTCATACACTTGGACTGAATCTTGTATTCGTGATGGACAGTCTGCAAATGTCTCCCATCATTTCTGTACTGGAGATATACATCTTTGTTTGAGACACATACCTTTGAAAATTACATTTCTGTATTTGTGATGGAAAGACTTGAACTTAACATGAACCTCATTCTGAGCTTCATGTTAAGATAAAGTTACTCCAAGGGGCTTTTATTTTGAAAGGGTGGGACTGGGTGGGCGAGAGAGGGGGAGAGGAGACAGAATCCTAATGTTTGACACACACATTGAGAGAGAGACAAACGTTACAGTGATTTTGAACAAAACTCCTGCCTCCTTTTAACAAAAAGCAGGAGTCTGAGTGCCAAAATATGGGTACCATGAGAGAGATAAGACTCTGCCGAACGCGTTGATGTGTTTTTTATGTTTGTGGTGTTAATAATGTGAGCTCCAGAGCAATAAACAAAACTGGTACCGTCTGCTTTCTTTGAGAAGTGAGTGGTCAGATGTAACATGGAGTCTAATGGAGCAGTTGGTTGGAGTTCATTTGAGCCAAATGTGTAAGTCTGTTGGATTCCATAGACATCTGTGTGAGACAGCACAACATTTCCAAGCTTTTTGGCCAAAAAATGGTGTATAAAGAGTAAAAATGTTGGGAGCTGGAGCACTTTGTTTGGAAAAATCACAGAATATTTTCCTGCTCCACTCTGACCGTGATGTCATCACTCTAGCGCTGAACATTCCGTGCAATACACACCCATTATAAAATCTGAAACAGGCCCAAAACGTTCCTGAAACTTAATCTGTGACTTCATGAAAACTGTGCTAGCTATCAAAATGCCCATTTGGCTCAATAAAGTCCAGCGTTTTGTCAACATTTTAAACTTAAAATCATTTTTCTACGTTAAAGTATGGCTAGTCCTTTTACCCTGCAGGGATTCATTCATCTTATGCTTTTACTTTCTAAAATGTTTTCATGGAACGAGCACAACAAGACAATTTCTGAAAGAAACAAAAGAGGATATATCGAATATTTAAATATCTGTTTATATCAGAATCAGAACCGTTTATTGCCAAATACTTTACACATACAAGTATACGAGTTTGACCTGGTGACTGGTGCAGAACAAAATGTTGTGTAATAGTAGGAAACTGTCCTGGAGATGTAAGAGAATATAGAAATATCTGTTTATATATATTTAAATGTGGATTATCTGTTGTCAGCTCTAGTGCTCATCCACCTTTGTGTAATAAATAATAAATATCTCTTCCTGTGCAGAGAAACACTCCCTCACTTACATCTACACGGCCTTCTCCCAAAGACCCGTGGGACTGCCGGGCCTCCACGAGTTCACGGCAATGGGGCTGCTGGACAACAAGATGATCGACTACTTCGACAGCGACAACCAGGTGAAGGTTCCCAAACAGCCGTGGATGAACGATCGACTCGAGGCCGATTACTGGGAGAAAGGAACACAGTCCCGTCAGAGCAAGCAGCAGTGGTTCAAGGTCAACATCAACATCCTGATGAACCGCATGAGGCAGAACCAGTCGGGTAAGAACCCTTCGTTACAGACCGCCAAGTCACCGACTCTAACTACTGTCAGTGAGCCAGAATAAAAGGATTACTGCTAATCTGAAACGGTTTTAACTGTAATGATTTAAATGAAAAAGATACTACTTGTAGTGCTTACAGTGCTACTGTGTTGGGTGTGTTCACTGGTTCATTTTGAGACTTTGATCTATTTTGCACGTCTTCTTTCAGACTCGTGGAAATAAAACATTTATTTCACTACTTTGTTTATTTACGTCTGTAGATTTCTCTTAAATTCACCCAAAGTTACCATTACATAACACCTCATTTGCATATTTAAACATAACATTTCATAAAACTTGTAACACAATAAATCCTCCTCTTAATGTGAGTGATGAAGTGGTGAAGTTTCATGGTGATATCTCTGAGTTCATGTTTTGACCCTCTTCACCTGTAGAGTCTCTAAATGTCTGTAATTGAACTAAACGTCTCTTTAAAGGACGTTTTCTCTAAATGAGTTTGTTCTCAGACTCTGATCCATAAATCTCCACTTCAGTAGCTCTTACATACACCAAACGTTACACGTTCATTCCTCTCTATGTTCTGAAGGTTAACACAGAGGGGTTTGTTCACACGTCACTCAGAGACTCATTTATACGACATTTAATAATAAAAACATGGAGAAAATAGATTTTTTTTAAATGTTTGTTGAGAGTATTTTCTGATTCATGGAGAGATTCAAAGAGATATCGTGAATCTCTCTCTCTCTCTAGTGGCTGAGAACCACGTCCTCCAGTGGATGCACGGCTGTGAAGGCGCCAAGCAGCCCGACGGTAAGATCAAGTTCACCCGCGGCATCGACATGTACAGCTACGACGGCAACGACTTCCTGTCCTTCGACGACGACAACGGCGTCTGGGTCGCCCCGGTCGTCGCGGCGCAGCAGACCAAGAGGAAGTGGGACGACGTCCAGGTGCTGAAAGAATACACCAAAGGATACCTGGAGAACGAGTGCATGGACTGGATGGGGAAGTTCATTGGGTATCAGGATGAGCAGGAGACAAAAGGACATACAACCAGTATGTATGAATGAAAATCTGTGTTTTTGATTTTTATTACTACTAATAATATAATAATATAGTAATATAAGTAGCTTTAATTATGGAAGGACTACTATTCAGGTTGGTAAAATATTAAACTAGCTTCATACGATTGACAAAAATAGTTACTCTGATATTCTAAAGGGGGCGTCGGCCTGTGAGTGTAGTATTTGTCAGGGAACTTTTTCAGCTCCCGGCAACATTTACATCAAAAAACTATGATGAATGGTTTGTTTGTAGAGTTTTAGATTCAGCCTAATTAATATAGGAACCAAATCCAATAGAGAGCTGCAGGGACGTCGTAGTCCAACAGGAAGTTCGTGTTAACAGGAAGAGAACACTTTGACTTTGAGAAGAGCTAACAGGAAGTGCAAAAAATGCTTTTCTGGGTTTCATGTCTCTTTCCTGCAGCACATTATATAAAATGAAGCATGTGTAGCAGCAGTGGTGTTTCATGTTGCTATTTTTAGTATCATATCTGTTTTTTTTTAAATCATACTGGTGTCATTATTGAAAACCCTTCAAATGATGACTCACTTCCTGGTTCCTCCTTCCAGCTCCTCCAAAAGTGTTCCTGTTCACGAGGAACACCAAAATTGAGGCAAACATCATTCTGACCTGCCTCGCCACGGGTTTCTACCCAAAAGAAATCGTGCTGCGGATCAAGAGGAACGACCGTGTTCTAGCTCCGGAGGACGGACTGCGTACTACGGGCACTCGGCCGAACGGAGACGACACCTTCCAGAGAAGAGACAGCGTGGAGATTCTGAGGAGTGACACGTCTAAATACACCTGTGAAGTGATACACGAGGCGACCCGGGTACATGTGGAGAAGGAATGGGGTAAGAAACCTGTTCTTATTGTTTCTTATTTGTTATTTCTCACGTGTTTCTGTGGGCAGTATATATACTTGTTTAGTGCAGAAAGTTGCCAGTGGCACTCCTCAAATGATGACTTTACAGTCGTAGTTTGGTGATGTGGTGGAGCAGCGTGGCATCATGGGAGTTGTTGTCTCCATTGCAGTCGTTAGGATTCCTTCCGTGTTCGTGGTTCAGGAGGTTTTGTACCTCAGAGGTCTGATTAAAACACTGAATAAAAGCAGCTTTTCCAAGGACGCAGGACGTCCTGGAGGAGCCGAGCTGATGCTAATGCTAGCTTAGCTTGTTGTTCGGATTAGTTCTGATCCAGATGTCCGAAGACAAAAAAAAAAATATATATATATATATACAGTTAAAAAGCACCAACATCTAAAAAGTGTTTTGGGAAAATGTGCCTTTAAACTGGATCAAAAGTCTATTTTGATCCAAATGAACTCCACCGTTACCTTTATTTTTTATCACACCTTTCTCTGTTTTTTTAGATACTTTGGAACATTTAGGCTCGTGTTACTACACAATTTAACAGAATATAAAACGCAGGTCTAGTCGTTTTTTAGACATTATAATGCAGAAAGGTAACACATCAAACCTTTGAGACACGAGGAAGACGATTAAACTGAACCTAACTAACAGAAATGTCGTTGAAAGTGAACTGAAGGAATAACTGGTGTGAATGTTTTCTGTGTTTTAGATCACAAGCTTCCTTCAGGGAACGGAGGAGCTATCATTGGAGCCGTAGTGGGCGTGATCGTGATCGTGGTCTTGATTGTTGGTGTGATTCTGATCGTCTTGTATAAAACAGGTAGGTGCAATAAAGAACTATTGTATACCTCTTTCAACAACAAGATAGCAGTGTTTGTTGTGTTTAACGTTGAGGTTTAAGCTTCATAGTAACATTAATACCAACATGGACGTATCAAAACCATTAATATGTGCTGCAGTATTCAGTATAGTGTATTTACAGCAATTACAAAGTACCTGATGGTTCAGTTTTCTCCAGTTAAGATGTGGTGCATGAATTCATTATCAGGTACAAAGGTCTGTTATTACTTTATAGACGTCTCGAGGTGTTCAGAGGTCACATTCAATAGCAGTACATAACAAAAGTGTGTCATTCTGAATTCACTTTATTGTCTTCTACAACATAATTAAAATTCACCACATCATTTTGATCTAAATCCATAAGATTGTTTCATTTATTTTGTTGTTTTTCTCTACTTTCCTTCATCGCCTCAACATTGAGACAATTATATTTGATGCTTTTAGTTTCTCTGAATATCAAACACAGACATTTAGATTCTCCTCAACTTTGAATCAGTATTCATCAGATTAGACTCTGTGTTCATATGTTGTGTTTATTTACAGGACGTCTCAGCGGTCTACTCCAAAAAAACAGCGGTAACGACTTTAATTCTCTTAAAGGGACAGTAGCGATGTTTAGAAGTGTGGTTTGTATGAAGTTCTTCTCCATCGTCAGAGTTTTACTACATTAGATGGAGCAGTAATGTTCAGCTGTAGATGTATTTTAGACACATAAAATAATCAATATCAGTTTAAAAGTACGCTATATTTAGAGTATTTTCACCTCTTTGCGTTGCTGTCAGACAGACCTTTATGACGGAGATCTGAAGCTGTTATTTAAGCTCCAATCATACTTCAGAGACACCAGACTCATTCATAAAAACAGTGATTCTACCTTTCAGGACGCAGGAGTTGCTGCTCTACTTCTGCCTCCATCTGTTAGTTAGTTGTGTTAATGTGTGACCGTTATTTTGATCAGTTTTAAAAAGACGAACGTTGCCAGCAGCAGGTTTATATTATATCAGCTGTCAATAATTAACTCTGATTCTGTTCATAACTTCATAAAAAGATCAAAATGAAAAGTTTAACTTTCATTTATATCATTAAGATAACAGAGTTTTTTTAATATCTATTTAAGTTCTCTTTTATCATTTTGGTAGAATAAAATAAAAACAGTTATAAGAACGCTGTACTGGCTTTTTTTTAAATGACCTTATATTGATTTTCTTTTCTTCGCAGGCTCAGATCTGTCTCTCGGCAGCAGCAACGAATCTAGTGAGTATCTGTGTGTTCAAGGTTAAATGAGCTGTAACCAGTTCAACCATTAAAGGATCAAAACACTGGTCGGGCTGACTTGTGGGCCGCTGTGTCATTTAGTTATGTATGTTTATGTTGTAATTGCTTCTATTGTTTCTGTTTTTACCATGTAAAGTGTCTTTGAGTACCTTTTTAAAGCGCTATACAAATACAATGTAGTATTATTATTATTTATATGAATTTAAGTATCAGGTTGTATCAACCGATAACTAATTCATTTAAAGACCATAGATAAAGATGGCCGACAGGAAGTGACCTGATCCTAATATATCTAAATGGATAGAAATATTCCGTTGTGTATTTGTGTGTTTTAACTTTTGTGTGTTTTTATTAACAGCTAAACCACTTAAGACCCCAAGTAAGTGCTTTATTTCTCTGATATGGATTCTATTGTGAATTTTATTCCTAAAGTTTTTAGTATTTCTGTGCCAATGTTTATATTTTTACAATCAGAAGGAGGAAACTCAAAAGTCTGCTCAAACCAAATGTATGTTTATTAATGAACTCGTATCTAAAAAGAGTCTTTCCTCCTCTGCTCAATGCTGAATCAGGCCCAGCGCCGTCTCTCGACAGCAACTCTGGTGAGTATCTTTGTTAAGTGTTAAATGTGCTGTAACCATTTAAACCATCAAATGAAACAAACAACACCCGAACTGGGACTGGTTGGGCTCACTTGTGGGCCGTTGTGTCATTTATATGAATTTAAATATCAAGGTTGTATCAACCGATAACAAACCAAAAGTCTGCTCAAACCAAATTCACGTTTATTACTTAAATCAAATCTAAAAAGAGTCTTTCCTCTCCTGCTGAAAGCTGCATCGAGCTACTATGTTTTTTAATATCTACCGTATGAATAAAATATGTCTTCTGTTCATCCGTCCAGCTGAGCGCATCAACATGATGGAAGAAAGCAACAAAGAGGTCAACGAAGAGGCGAACGAATGAAGTCTCTCACATCACGACTCTGCTCTCTGGAACCAAATCAACCAACGCAACAGATAAATTCTACTGTAGCAGACTTTAAAAGAGACAATTTGAAAATGAGCAACAACAAGAAATTACATTTCTAAGCTAAAATGATGTCATTATAAATGTCAACGTTCAAACGGCGTCAACATCTCGTTGCAGCTCAGAAAACAACCGAATCGGCACTAAAATAAGAGTTCTGTTGCTTGATTTAAAATAGTAAAACTATGGTGAGCTTGTTGAAGATCCAGGAAAGTGATGAGAAAAGTATGACCTGCAAGTAATTCAAGAATCCAGAGTAAGTTTGTTACTTTAGGCCGCATGCTTGCGGGAGATAACAACAAATTAGTTTACACGAACTTCTACGTGTTTTTTTGTGTCTAAAAATAAATGAAATCCTACAAAGTTAGAAAGTCAATGTTTAAATCCGGCCTGATAAGTTGCCGTACACATAAAAGAAGGAACCCAATCACCTCCACACACACAGCTTATTAATCAAACACGGGTATCGATATCCATATCGGGACGTTGTGAACGTCGCAGTCCTCGTGTGTTTGACTCAGGAAGGACATGTTTGAGCGCTCCGTGTGGATCTTGGTGTATAAATGTACTCGAGGTGTTTATCTTTCCCTCTGAAGACGATTCAATGCGTATATTAATACGTGGTCTGTGGTAAAATACAAAAAGCGATGCTAATTCACTAGCGCTTGCTAACGTTTAGCTAGTAAGCCAAGGAAGGGTGCCAAACTCGTGTGTACCTGTTGAATGTATTTTAGCCCCAAACATACAAAACTTTAATCCCATGTCATCCAAGATGTAGATCTTTACTCTAAAACCTATTGAACATTAAATTAATAATTTTTGGAATCCTTACAAATGAATTTAATAAAAAATAGTTTTGTGTGCATCAAAAGAAGAAATAGCTATACAACAAAAAAAAGCTTTAAATGCAATTTTTAAGGACGTTTGAAGTGCCTTTGTTTAAGTTAATAACTACAAATCAAAGTATACTTAAAGTTACTTCAAAAAATCCTAAAAGAAACACAAGTTTAATGTTCTGTCCTGTTCTTCATTTGGTTTCAGTTTATTTCCGTATGTTATGACTGTGAATTTAAACTCGCTGCTGATGATCAATAATTAATCTGTAGTCAAACCGATTCTGCACTTAATACGACAAATTACAATGTATGTCTTTGTTATTGTGGATTATGTAATTTGAGGTTGTTTCACAGTAGTAACTGTGATTTGTGTGTTTTGTAGTGAATCTATAAATACACTGGTTTCTTTTAAGTAGCTTGAAATTCAACAAAAGTCGAGTAAGTTCTGCTTCATTTAGTACTCGCTGTTGTAAATACACACTTTTTATTATATGAGCACGTTGAATTAATCATAATAATATAAAAACACGAGAATTTGATAATTTTTTAAGATGAATATTGTTTGAAAAAGAAATGAACCTTAAACCATTTACCTTAAAACAGATCATTTTAGATATTTACTGGTAACCAGTGCTATTTTCCTTTTGGGGCTTTTTAAACACAAACATGAATGAAATATTGTTTAAAGCAAATGTAATTATATTTTCTGCATTCAAATGTTTTAATCTTTTGGGTTTTACGTTTTGTTATCCTGCTGTTCATTCTGCTCAATCTTAGTATCAATAGATCTGCAGTGAATCCTGAAATCCGCTGGTTGTTTTTATATAAATGAGTTGTTTGCTGAAAGACACTAAAGTGTCAAAGAGTCTTTACGGCTGTTTAGATGAGTCCAACTCATAAATCGTCCAATTTGAATGAATCCATATACAGATATACTTTCGGTTGGTTTATTGGTTTATTTTGACTCTTTGAATGTTATGTCTGTGAGGTTCTTCTTTAAATCATATTTAATCTATGAAAACATTTGTCCTGCACATTATCTGCTTCTGAAATAAATAAAATATCAAAATTAAATCGTTGTTGAATGGAATCTGTTGATTTGCTGCCGTGCAGTAGACGTTGAACAGCACTTATCTTGCTTCTATTGTTTCTGTTTTTATCATGTAAAGTGTCTGAGTACCATTTTAAAGCGCTATACAAATAAAGTGTATCCTTTAGTGACACCTGGTGGTGATGAGAGGCGACTGCAGACGTTTTTGTTTTTAGAAAACACTAAACAGCGCGTCGTCATCTTTGAGACGCAGGCACGGAGGACGGACACAAAACGGAGGACTTTCCTTTTCTTATTCATGCTTATTTTGTTCTGCACAACTATCGTGAATTCCACAAACTATAAAGGAACAAAACATTGATTGCTAGGAAGGCCATGGAGGTCCTTCCCCTGGCTCAACTCCGCCTCTTCCTGCGTTACGTCACGGAGCGTCTGACTCTGGACTCTTAAAACAACCACAAAGACTCTCAAAACAACCACAAAGAGACTCAAAACAACCACAAAGACTCTCAAAACAACCACAAAGAGACTCAAAACAACCACAAAGAGACTCAAAACAACCACAAAGACTCTCAAAACAACCACAAAGACTTTCAAAACAACCACAAAAAGCGCCTAAACAACTATAAATTCCTTGTGTCTTGCTCCCATGTGTGGGGCCTCATCTGGCAGAACGTCCTCGAGTACCACCCGGACAGCGACGCCACGGGTGAGACGACCGGAATCAACTTAAAATTAAATAAATAAATACAGGAACCAGAGTTTCAGGCACCGCTCTAGTACAATAGAAATATTCAGTATTCACTTGAAGCCTTATTCGACACCAGAAGTCTTTTATCTGCCTCTTTCACTGAGGGTTTTGTCTCACAATGCATTCTCCTCTCCTTCACCGTCTCCATGAAACAGACCGAGCAGGTGATTCCAGGTGAAAGCTCTGATCGCCGCATCGATTTTCATTTCGTCTCATCCACTTCAGTCATAAAGGAGACGGGGTTCAAGAAGCTTAGAGACGGCTCACAGTCGGACATTTTCACCGTGGACATCGTGTCTGGTTCGCTGTGAAGCCGGCAGCTTTTATTTGCTGAAAAAGATAAAGTCCTCAGAGCTTTTTCACCTGGATTCACCGGCTCACTGTAGGCGAAAATAGTGTCGTTTGATTCCAGCTCGGTGAACGGCTTATTAAACGGAATCCTTGTGAACGGGTACCACCATACCGAGCCAACGGGGAATCGAACCCGGGCCTGAAAGACTCCTTCGACCCGTATACGTGAGACGCCTCGAGTGCAGAGTGAGTGCAGATCTACGTCGCTGCAGCTTCATAAACACAACAGATGTAAAGTAAAAAAGCAACTAAAGGGAGTGAAAGTAAAACTTCTGAACGAGCTTCAACAGGCCCAGACCCCCCCCCGAGGCTCTGCAGGAAGTCCGGGCATCGAGCCAAGAGGACGCACAGCGCTGAGCCGAGGCCTCGACCCGCCTCTCTGATATCTTATAAAAAATAAATGTGTTTTAGTCCAAATACACTTTAATTATGATTTCATATCTCTTTTAACCCTTAGAGACCCACAAAGACACGCTTTTGCGTGTTTTCTAGTCATAAATCTCCATTGAACATTGTGTTTTGTGCCTTTTAAACGGTCTTAGAACATTATGATGGAAGTATATAACCCATTCTCATTTATAACTTCATTTTTACTTGATTTACTTGATTAAAATGATCAAAAATCACTCCAAAATTCCACATTAAGACACCAAGACCTCCAGGAACGCCATAAGAAAAAAGCTATGCTGTGTAGCTAGTATCCAAAACTTTTGATATTTTGTAGATTTCTGCAAGAAAGGCATTTTTCGGCGACTGGGTGGAAACTTCTCAGAAACCCACTTTATTGTGAATAAACCTTTCAAAGCCACTCTGCTGCCCCCACGTCTTGGCCCTGGATACATGGGGAAAGTTCATGGCTGCATAATGAAGCATTTATTTAAAAATAGACAAGGAGAGAGAGAGTGAGGTCGACCCAAAAGGTCCTCAAACCTTTTGAAGCTGAAAACATTCATAAAGAAAATCAAACTTCACGTTAACGTTTAAAACTTTCGGAAAATCCGGCAGCAACCTCCAGTTCTTAAAGGTGAAGTCAGAGCTTCATGTGTTAAAGCTGCATTCTCTCTAGTGTCCACCAGGGGGCGACTCCTCTGGTTCTATAGAAGTCTATGAGAAAATGACTCTACTTCTCTCTTGATTTATTACCTCAGTAAACATTGTAAACATGAGTTTATGGTCTCAATCTCTAGTTTCAAGTCTTCTTCAATACAGCATGATGTTCATTTAGTACATTATGGTCCATTTAGAGTCAAACAGACCATTAAGCAGGGTATGCTTTAGGGCGGGGCTTACTGTGATTGACAGGTCTCTACCAGAGACGTACACGGCGTCTCTTGACTTACATTGATCGAACAGTAACAAACTGAAGAATGATTCCCCCGCTCCTCTTCCTCCTTTTGCACGTCTTCCTCCTCAGGAGAGCGTAACAACGGGCGAGAGACTGGATCCAACATGGCCGCCTTGGAGCAGACGCAGCCGTTGTAACAAGTTGTTAGCGAGCTAGCTAATAGTGTGTTAGTCCCACCATGCTTTAATGCTACACGGGTCACAGAAAATGAGCTGTTGCTCCAGTCAAGTTACCACAGAAAATGATTTGTTTGTTTTACTTTATTCTATTTCTATTAAATATTAATAGATTTACAGGTTTATTTAACTTTTCTTTTTCTTTTTCTCTACAGGAAGTGAAGAAAGACATCAACAGCTTCTCTTGATCTCCCATATCAGCTCTATTTGAATAAATCCTCAGTGCATTCAAACAGGAAGTTGTTTAATCCTCATTTTGTTGATTTACCTCAATATTTATTATGTTATAATTCATAGTATTTATTAATGGGGCCACTTTATAATCGCTATGACCATGTAATATTATTAAATTATAATTTATCGTGACATTAACTTGAATTTTTTTTTTTTTCAAACTTTGACAAGTTCCTGTTTTTTATTCTGATAATTGTGCTTCATAATAATATTTGTTAAATTCTAAATAGTTTTAGTTTTTACATTAAATAATCAGTGGTGAAGTACTTTGATAAGTATAGCTTTGAGGTACTTGTACTTTACTTGAGTAGTTTCACTTGTTGTACAAGTACTTTTACTTAAGTACTTGATCTGAGTACTTCTTCCTCTGCTGTAAATAACTAATTAAAGCCCAAAGAACAGAATGTGACTGTAACCTCTTGCATAACTACGTCGGTACGCTGTGATTCAGAGCGATAGTACACAGTTGGAACACACTCCTGACGTCGGTCTGTGACGCAATGACGTACGGAAATAAAACAGTCAAACCTGAGTCAGTATAGTAACGTTCATTTCCGTTTACCAGAGGAACCTTCAAAATAAACGATTGAGTATTAAATGTAAAACAATTTAAATAAATATAGCAGTTAATGGAAATATATATGTAGTAGGAAAAACAAAATATATAATACAGTATAAACATAAATTATATTAATCAATATATAATGTTATTATCTAAAGGGTAATAAACCATTTATAAATTATGAATAACATTATTTTAAGATTTAATGTGAGAACAAACCACATATCAGGAATTTAATGTCGAGCTATTTCATATAAAATTATTCAAAAAGATGAAGTAACAGCTTAGTCAATCATTCTTATACGGGATTTATGTTGTTTAGGTGTTTTTGTGAAATGTTATTGAAGTTTATGGCAATTTGAGCTAATTTAGCATATTTTTAGATACATGATGTGGTTTTATATTTATATTATTATTGTGTTTTTTAAGCACATTTACTCAATTATCTCAAAATTGTACTTGTACTAATTGTAGTATTTCCATTTTATGCTACTTTATACTTCTGTTCTCCAACATCTCAAATATCTCAATATCTTAATGTTTTCTCTGCTGCATTTATCTGAGAGAGACTGAATTTATTTAAAATATATAAATCAACTAATACATTATTAATTAAACTACCCAGAAGTAGTTTACCACATTTACCAGCTTTAAGATTTAAGTGATGAACACATAAATTAATAAAAAATAAATATATTTATATCTATATAAATACATTTAAATAATTATAATCCAAGTATTTTTAGGTTTTAAATACAAGAATATTACTTGTAACAGAGTATTTTTACGCTGTGGTATTACTACTTTTACTTCTGTATTTGTACCCACTGCTAATTTGGTTAAATTTTAGTTAAATTTTATTTTGAAAAAAATGAAACCGGATGTATTCCCCGGCCGTTGGTGGCTTGTAGCGGCGGTATGAAAAAAAAATGGCCATCGTTAGGTTCGGTGAACTATCGGTGCCGTTTTTATTAAACTGTCCTTTTTTATTAACGATAGCAACGGAGCGAAGAATGCGAGTCGTAAAGCGTCGCTAGCCGACAACCGGAGCTAACAGGCTAACAGGTTCAGCTCGAGGCCGTCGGAGGAGCACCGTGTCCCGGTTAGCTGAGAAGCAGATGGGCTCCTCGGTGTATTCGGGTAAAAGAAAGGCGGAAGACTGCGTCTCAACACACCGAGAACCAGAGATGCTACGAAGAAGCTACAGCCGCTAGACAGCTAACTGTTTTTCGACGTAAGATGCTGGTTTGCGACGGTTGACTGTTGTCGGTGTGTCTCGCGCGCCGCCTCACGTCCGCTGCCACTTGTGGACGTTCAGCTAGCTTAGCTAGGTAGCTAGCTACGGTTAGCTTAGGATGCTGCTGGTGTTTGTTGTCGTTAAGTAAGCTAGCTGATAAGTGTGTGTGTCTGTGTCTCTGTGTGTGTGTGTGTGTGAGAGAGAGAGAGAGAGAGAGAGAGAGAGAGAGAGAGAGAGAGAGAGAGAGAGAGAGAGAGAGAGAGAGAGAGAGAGAGAGAGAGAGAGTGAGAGAGAGAGAGAGAGAGAGAGAGGAGAGAGAGAGAGAGAGAGAGAGAGAGGAGAGAGAGAGAGAGAGAGAGAGAGAGAGAGAGAGAGAGAGAGAGAGAGAGAGAGAGAGTGTGTGTGTGTGTGTCTGTGAGTGTCTGTCTGTCTGTCTCTCTGTGAGTGTGTGTGTCTGTCTGTGTATGTGAATGTGAGTCAGTCTGTGTGTGTGTGAGTGAATATGTGAGTCAGTCTGTCTTTCTTGTGTGTGTGTGTGTGTGTGTGGGGGGGGGGGGGGGGGGGCAGGAAGTGTATTTTCTGCTGCAGCCTCAGAGTTTAATAAACGGCACAAAGCTTCTGCTGCAACAGAAATTCTTCTAATATCTGATCAATCTCATTTACTTTAATCTCGTGCAATTTACAGAACACATAACAGTGTTTCTTGTACTGAATAACAAGTATTTAGACTGTTCAATATTTATAACGTCAAGAAAGATAAGAAAAGTAACCAGAAATATGATTATATAAGTTATAAGATGAGTGTTGTTGGTTCAAAGAAGCAAAGAAGTGGTGTAAAATAGAACAATAAATATAATAAACCTCGTTAAACAACAAAATGAAACGGGAACAGAAACACTTCACTATAATAACGACATCAAATGGAAATAAAATACCCGAAAACTAATAAAGATAAAAAAATACGACCTGTTGCTTTAATAGAAATAATTTAATGAATTAGATAATTCAGCTAAAATATAACTTGTATATACACACAATAATGAATAATTAAGTAAAATACTTTTACTAATACTTAGTGAATATATTTAATATTGAGCGATTCACCTTCTTTGGAAACAATAAAATATGCCTGAAAAATGCCACAAATATTGATTCAGAATTCATCTAAATATAAAAAGTGGAGCAATCTAAACATTTAAATCTAAATATATATATATCTCAAAATAAAATATATTTCCCATAATTTAAAAAAATCTGATATCAGTTTTGCCTCAAAAATCCAGTATTTTCTGACGTCTAAAAACAAATTAAATTTTCCTTCATAATTCTTTACGTTTTATATTCTCGTGTTTCCCCGTTCCAGATGTGTCATTTTGTCCGATTGTACCTGAACACACCAAATTAAACTAAAGGAGAAAGCGTCCTCCGCTACAAACATTAAACACAAGTTTACGTTTTATTAATTCTTAATAAATAGTTAAAACACGCTGACTCTTCGTTCTTCTCTCGTCTTCAGGATTTAAGGACGACAGAGGAAAACGTTTCGACCGATGACGTCATACTTTATGGAGCCACAGCGGGACGACTTGAACTGAGACAGCTGTGACGAGACACGTTGCCCCCCCCCACACCCCCTAAGAAACCCTCAGGATGGCGAGCAGGAGGAAGTCCACCACCCCGTGCATGGTCCCCCCCCGAGAAGCCGTGGACTCGGACCAGGAGATGGAGGACGTCACCGCCGACGCGGCCGACCCGGAGCACGGTAACGGCGCCGAGTTCCCCGGCGGTCCGCCGGAGGAGCCGGGCGAGGACGCGGACCTCCGGTCGTCGGTGTCGGACCACTACCTAAACTCCAACATGGCGGAGGGAGGCTACGAGTGCAAGTACTGCAGCTTCCAGACGTCGGAGCTCAACCTGTTCACCATGCACGTGGACGCGGAGCATCCGGACGTCGTCACCAACACCTCGTACGTCTGCATGGAGTGTGACTACCACACCAAGAGGTACAACACTTTGTATACTCGGGTTTAATACTTTGTATACTAACGGAGAGTAGACGCCACTATATCCAAACTCTCAAATGAGTTTGGATATTTCCCCCCAAAAAATGTAGAAAAGTTTTCCTTTAGTTCAAATATTTTTCTCGCTCTCGCTCTCTCTGGTCCAGTATTAACTTTAAACTTACACTTTGAGGTTTGCTGTTCATTTGTTTTAATCTTTCTATTTGTTCTGCCAACTTTTTCTAAAAGGAGGAAAAATTAGAGCTTCATGAGTAATGCTAAGCTAACTAGCTGAACATAGCGTTTTTAATTTGAGTAAGGCAGCATCACGTTGATTAAACTCTTTAATTTTGGTTCAAACTTGGATTTACTAAATTAGTTAGATTAGATTAAACTAATTAGATTAGTTTTAGCTCTACTTTATTTAAAACCTTGATTAGTTCCATTTTAAACCCAGTTTTACTGGATGAAATGAGTCTGAATCTCTGTGTTTTTGTACCCTAAAGTTCGTCTGATTAAAGAAGTATTGACTGGTTTCTTCCCGTCCAGCTACGACACCCTGCTGGCCCACAACGCTCGCCTCCACCCGGGCGAGGACAACTTCACCCGCACGATGGTGAAGCGGCACAACGAGACCGTCTTCCAGCAGACGGTCAACGACCTCACCTTCGACGGCAGCTTCGTCAAAGTGGAGGACGACGAGGGAGCGGAGGAGACGTCCCGCAAGAGCATCGCCCTCAGCAAGACGCCCATCATGAGGATCAGGAGCCGGGCGGAGCCCAAGAAGTTCGCCGCCATGCACAAGATGGCCGTCGACGACGTCATCAAGGTGGAAAGCGACGAGGACGACGAGGAGCCGCCCGTGCTGTCTCCCGCCCCGATGGCCGCCGCCGCGCCGCGCCTCATCCCCGTCTCCACGCCGCTGCAGGTCCACGCCGTCCCGCAGAGCATCGTGGTCAGCAGCTCCAACCTGCTGCAGTTCAAAGGGGGCGGCGGCGGCGTGCTGCCCCCCGGGACGCTGGCTCAGGTGCTGTCGGCGCTGCAGAACCAGCAGAACTGCAGTCAGACGCAGACGCAGCTCCTCATCCCCATCAGCAGCATCCCGACATACAACACGGCCATGGACAACAACGTCCTGCTGGTCAGCGCCTACAACAGGTAACCGCTGTTGAACATTCACACCTTTACATCCTCAGAATGTGTTCAAAGACCGTCGGAAAGATGAAAATCTGACGATTATGCTGTGATGAACGTTGTAGTTTTGGCTAGTGTTAAAAAACAAACATGCTTTTCAATCCCGCCGGCGGGTTTTGGGGTTCAGAGGATTAAAGGACAAAATCCGTGTTTTAGTATTTTTAATTTTATTTGGAACAAATCCCACGAAAAGACCAAAAACAAAATGTTTAAGTCCGTCTCCCCACTGAAACAACTAGTCTTTAAACAGAAAATGGGAATTATCATTTTAATCATTTTGTCAAGAAAATAATGCAAAAAATAGCTGGAAATGTTTCTCAAATGAGATTATTTTATGCTTTTTTTTGTCTCTCTTTGTCATGCATGATATCCTTTTGTCCCTTTAGGTCAATATGTTTTATTTAATTTAAGCTAAAACATATTTTTAGATTAATAAAGTTCTATTTGATCTAATCTTATAAGTACACAAGTCTTGTTGTTACGTAAGATATCATCTCATGTCGACTGGAGAGACTTTGTTATTAATAAAGTTTTGTTTGCGTCTCAGGTTTCCGTACCCGTCGGTGTCGGAGATCATGGGTTTGTCTTCGCAGACGAAGTTCAGCGAGGAGCAGATCAAAGTCTGGTTTTCTGCTCAGAGGCTGAAACACGGAGTCAGCTGGACGCCGGAGGAGGTCGGTGCTCATTTTAAGGGTTGCAAAGGGTCCAGAACTCTTCCTGATTCTCTACCGTTTACCTTTTTCTAAATGTTAGCTAAGTACATGATTTAGGCCTCAGTTTGGAGAAAGGAAGTCCTAGAGGAGGATAGTTGTGATGTTTTGAACTGGGTTTGTATGAGGTAACTTCTCCTTAGTGGACGGATTTTAACGCACCTAAAATAATCAATATCAGTGTAAGTGTAAGTGCTAATGTCTCGTACTTTTCTCTCTGCAGGTGGAGGAGGCGAGGAGGAAGAAGTTCAACGGCACCGTGCAGACCGTCCCTCAGACCATCACCGTCATCCCCGCCAACCTCGCCGCGGCCGCCAACGGCCTGCAGTCCATCTTCCAGACCTGCCAGATCGTCGGCCAGTCGGGCCTCGTCCTCACGCAGGTCTCCAGCAACGGAAGCGCCTTGCCGGTGGCCTCCCCGATCACCCTGACGGTCGCGAGCGTCCCCGGCAATCAGCCCAAAGCCGCCGAACCGTCCGCGACGGAATCGAAGACGGAAATGTCGGCCGGTGCTCTGGACACTTCTTCGACGGCCAAACCGAAGAAGTCGAAGGAGCAGCTGGCGGAGCTGAAGGCGAGCTACGGACGCCGGCAGTTCGCCACCGAGGCGGAGATATCGCGACTCATGCAGGTCACCAAACTCTCCAAGCGAGCGATAAAGAAGTGGTTCAGCGACACGCGGTACAACCAAAGGAATTCCAAGGATCACCACGGCGTTCTGCTGAGTGAAGCCCCGCCCGCCAAAGCGCCGGGAGGAGGAGGACGAGGAGGGAGGAGCAGCGGCGGCAGCCTTAACGACAGCAACAACAGCGACAACAACAACGGCGCCGCCGCCACCACTATCGTCATTGACTCCAGCGACGATGCCGGCGATTGCTCGCCGACTTCCGCCAACGCCCCTCCGTCCGGTTCCGCCAACGCCCCTCAGTCCGGTTCCGCCAGCGACCCGCGGGTCAAATTCCGCCACGCCTTCCCCGACTTCACGCCGCAGAAGTTCAAGGAGAAGACCCCGGAGCAGCTGCTTATCCTGGAGGCCAGCTTCCAGACATCGGACACGCCCCCGGACGAGGAGCTGAGCCGGCTGCGCGCGGCGACGAAGCTGACGCTGCGCGAGGTGGACGCCTGGTTCACCGAGAGGCGGAAAATGCCCTCGAAGGAGGAAGAGGAGGAGGAGGAGGAGGAAGACGACGAGGAGGGGAAGCCGGCAGCCGGGGCTTCGTCCACGCCGCCCTCCAGCAGGAAGGTGGTGAAGAAGACGCCGGAGCAGCTCCACATCCTGAAGAAGGCCTTCGTCCGCACGCAGTGGCCCACGCCGGAGGAGTACGAGCAGATGGCGGAGGACAGCGGTCTGCCGAGGACGTACATCGTCAACTGGTTCGGAGACACGCGCTACGCCTGCAAGAACAGCAACCTGAAGTGGTACTACCTCTACCAGAGTGGGAAGGTAAGTGTTGTTTTATTAAAAACACATGCAGTAGACACTTCTCTTATTTACTTTATAGGACCCGAGCACCGACGTAGTCGGAGCGAAGGACCAAAAGTTCTTTTGTTTTTTTAATATTATTATTATTATTATTATTATCGTACACGTTTCAGCGCAAAAAGGAGGTGCTTGGGATACTGGTAAGATTTTTAAATTTGGCATGCAAGGCAAAAATGGCGAAAGTGGCAGTCTGATTGGGGTGTGACATATTGGCTCGATAGCGCCCCCTTTTGAGGAGCCCCAACATTGGGTTCCACCTAGATGTATGACATTTGGTAGATATGTGTAACGGGATTGGACATACAAAAAATCCTCTCGGAAGTATGCCCTAAACAAACAGGAAGTCGGCCATTTTGAATTCTATGACCGTTGTTTTGACCATTTCAAGGCGTCCGTACTTTAACGAACTCCTCCTAGAGATTCAATTATATTTGTACTTCTTGGGAGAACTTTTACTTGGACTCTACTGTAAAAAAAAAAAAATACATTTGTGTTTAAAAGGTGGACGAGGCGCTGAACGGCGGAGTTAAGACCCAGAAGAAGTCCAGGAAGCGTTTCCGCGGTTGGTCCAGGAGGACGCGCCGGCCATATCCCTGCAAACGCTCGCCACAGGGGGGCGCCACCCCGATCAAGGTTTGTGTGTCCAGTTTATTAGGTACACCTGGCTGAAACTAATGCATACTTTTGAAGTAGCTCCTCATAAGACAACATGTTTCCCTAAATGTTGGTACTTTTAGATGTAAAGTTTGTTTTTCACGTCTCCGTCCTGCAGGTGAAGTCCGGTAAGTCGTTCCTGAAGGACTACTACCTCAAACACCGAGCCCTGAGTGAGAAAGACCTGGACGACCTGGTGACGAAGTCCAGCATGAGCTACGAGCAGGTGAGGGACTGGTTCTCCGAGACCGCCAGGAGGGTGGAGGAGGGCAAGGAGCCCTTCAGCGACGAGGAGGGAGAGGAAGAGGAGGAGGAGGAGGACGAAGGGGAGGAGGAGGAGGAAGAAGAAGAGGAGGAAGAGGAGGAGGAGGAGGCTGCAGCAGAACGTGCAGACAGCGAAGGAGAGATGGAGGTTAAAGAACAAGGAGAAGAAGCCACTGATGACGACTGCAATGAGGAAGAGGAGGAGGAGAAGGAGGGGGAAGTGGAGGATGAAGGTGAAGCGATCAAGGAGGAGTCTAAAGGTGTCAGCCAATCACAGCCCCAGGCAGAGGAGCAGACATGAGGTGAGTCTGATTTTATGTCTCCCTAAACACAGATATGAACTGGTGATGTCGATCTTTAGTTCCATTTAGTTTGGTTTATTTGGAGCGCTGAATTCAGAGAACCATGAGTAGCAGTGATTGATCTTTAAAAGGACTATTGTACATCGATTGTCCTTTGATTCCACAGCATCCACCGTGGAGACGATGCGTGTCAGTGTTTCTCAGCTGATGGTTCTGGACCCAAAGATGGCCGGAGGACAAGTTAACTAACGGGACGGGTTTGTGCTTTGGGCCCCGATGCAGCTGAGAAGCACTGAGCGGACTTTAAAGGACAAAGCTTCAGGATGTACTTTCTTCTTGCCGATGAACTGTGGGGACCAATCAAACGCGCAGGACGTCTCACCGAACGTCGCTGAGAGCGAGTAAGTTTCCAATCCTGCTCCTGTACAAATAACGAGGCTTTTATTTTGGTGAGAATGACGTGGGGGGGGGGGGGGGGCTTTTGTCATTTATTCGTACTCAAAAAAAAATAAATGTTTCTAAGGTGAGAGGTGAGACCTCGCATGGGTTTACTCATTAATATAGAATAACGTTTTTCAGAATAATGGACCATTTTCTTAAGTGAACGTCCTCCAAACAACGAGAACATTTTGTTCTGAAAGAAGAAAGGTTTTTGTGAATAGACGACTCAAATTAGTGCCATTCTGTTCATAAGTTCTGTTTATTAATCAAAACAAATCAGCGCCGGATTGAGTTCCACGTCCACGTCTTTAGTATTTTTTTCCCTTTTTTTTTTAAGTCTTAACGACGTATAAATAAAACGGGGACTGAATCTACTTTTATTATGCTATTATGAGTTCTTTTGAATATGGTGATAATTTGGGTCCATTCAGTTTCAACGACATCATTTCAGTTTATGAATTTACCTCCAAAACACGAATCACTGAAGTAAAGCAAGAGACACCGACTCCTTCAAGGGAAAGATCCACCAAAAAATATGTTTTACATATCAGAGTTATTACTATAATTATAATCTACATAGTGGACTCAACTTGTCCCACAATGCACCTGTGAAAGTCATTAAAGCAACAAACTTCAACTCGAGATGTGAACAGCTTGGTAGATTATATCGATGTATTGATCAGACTTAATACAGTTTATGAGGTACAACGAGCTAAAGCTAATGCTAACAGTCCGAATGTGTTAAACTGAGGTGTCTCTATTGTTTTGTCCACCTCGTTTATATCTGAGGATTTATATCACACTGAATTCATTTTCTTTGTGCTTTTTTAAAGACGTCACGTTGGGTTCTTGTAAATCATTACGGCTGTTCATCACTTTAATGGTCAAAATAATGAATCAACGATTGTAAATAGTATTTAACGTCTTCTTCTTCTTTGGTTTGACCAACAGTCTAAAAACTCATTAACATCTTACATTTATATTAATGATGTGAGATACATAAAAACTTTGAGCTCTGGGAAGTTATTACGACTGTTTATCACTATTTGCTGACATTTAATTGACAAATTAATAAATCAAGGAAATAAGCTCATTTTAAATGTGTTGTTGTTTACGACCAACAGTCGAAAAACCCAAAAATATTATAAATTCACGACATAAAATAAAGAAAATCAATCATGAATGTTTCTTCTCCAGATATCGTTGAAGGAAACGACTTCATTAAACTCAGATTATCAATTATGAGCCTCAAACTTTCACTGTTTTCAAAATCGTGTATTTTTGGACTGAAAACCGGTTCAGAGGCATTCTGGGAAATGTAGGAAATCTGGTGGAGACGGCAGTTACCATGAACTACAAAATAAATAAGTGTTTTTAAGGTGGATTTTTCCTTTGAGCTCTTCAATAAAACAAAGATGGTGGAGGATGTTACAGGCTGAACTTCAGTCGTTTTAAGCCACAAACCCACAAATCATTTCTTATTTTGTCTTTTTAAAAAGGGAGACGAACCCAAATACTGTCTTTGTGTCCTCGTCCAAAAAGAGGAAATAAAGAAACTCAAGGCATGTGTGCTCTACTTCAGGAAACAGGCAACTTTACCTCAGTCAGTTAAGCTACAAACATTTACACTTTAATCAATACTGTATGCATGAACAGACGAGTACACGATAATATTATGTCGATCAGACGGCGTCGGTTGTTTTTTGTCTTCGCCACCAAAGTTTAAAAAAAAAACACTTTAAAAAGATTTATTTGCTCAAATACGGGTGAACTGAAGAACATCGTTCAGGTTTTCCACAAGAATTACAGATATTTTAGGGACGAGAACCAACAAGCTCTCGGTTTTTAACTTTTCATACGTCGGGTTGAAGAAAAAGAAAAGATAAAGAAGAAGAAACGCGTTTTTGTTGAGCTTCTCTCGTAGACTCGTTAGATATGCAAACATCAGAGAACAATCATCGTCACACGAGCTCTGTAGCCTGAAACCGCTTTAATAGACAAATGTTTGAGTTTATTTATTTATTATATCTGGACTTTCATGGATTTCTTTCTTTCTTTTTGTCTGCAAGCAAAAAATAAAAAAAGTTTCAAAAGCAGTTTGACTCAATGTTTTTATTTGAACTTTAATCTTTACAGAGCGACGCGTAAAGGTTGCGGGTTCGAGTCCGGACTTATTCACATCAGTGATAATTATTAACATCTTTTATTCAGGAAATAAATAAATACTCTAAGGTGTCGGTGTTTTAGGGGTTTGTCCCCAAGAAAATGTTTTTTTACTTAAAACTTTACATAATTCTGTGTTTATGCTGCTTTTGAGGTTTTGTGTAAAAAAAACACACAAAGTACCTTCAGCTTGAGAGAAGAAACCGTTATGGTACACAAAGAGTAAAATGTAGAAGTACTTCCACTGCTGGTTGTATTTATACTTTATATATTTATATTTAATTATTTCACACGCAACACACATTTCTTAAGTCATGAATCATGTTT
>JAVDOI010000002.1:19245707-19305707 GCA_032191485.1 Leptoclinus maculatus
CTTTAAAGAAAACATTTCTCACATTGAACCGTTGATGAAAAACACATTTTTGTCCAAAAGTGCTTCAAAATCCCCAAATTTCCTTTTTTAGGTTCTTAGTTTAAACCGCCAGCTACGTTTCTTTCATGAAGTTGGAACATAACAGAATACGTTTTTAACAGGAGAATAAAAAAATATATATTTTTGTAGTTCATCATCAGAGCCGAGAGGAAATTTAAATTTATTATTATTTTTTTTTTTTAAAAGAGGGATTTTTGGGAAACTTTGAGCAAAAAGGTCGAAGTGAGGACTCCTCATACATGACAAGGAGGGAAAGTCTGTTCTCCAGCCCACACAGGGTTTGTTTTTCTCCTCAGTAGGTGTGTGTGTGTGTGTGTGTGTGTGTGTGTGTGTGTGTGTGTGATGTGGTGGAAACCGGGCCCGTGTGACAGGTCTTCTCAGGACACCAGGCAGTCAGCTGAATGTACACACTCACGTTTCAGCGCACGTGTGTTCATGTGACCCATTCAGGGCACGTGTTTGTCCTCTGAGCCTATATATATATATATACATATATATATATATATTTATATACATATATATATATATATTTATATATATATATTTATATACATATATATATTTATATACATATATATATATTTATATACATATATATATATATATATACATATATATATATATATATATATATATTTATATACATATATATATTTATATATTTATATACATATATATATTTATATACATATATATATATTTATATACATATATATATTTATATACATATATATATATTTATATACATATATATATTTATATACAGGTATATAAATATATATAAATGAATGAATAGAGTCCTCAGGCAGTGAGGTCACCTGGTCTATACAGTCGCTCCTGTTTGTTAACAGAAACATTCACCTTTTCAGGTCAGTGCCTCCGTAAAAAAACCTAAACACGTCTCCACCGACGCGAACACGTACGCATGAACGCATGAACATACTCGGCTGCCTGGTTGTCCTCCGGTGACCCCCCCTCCCACACTCCCACACACACACACACACACACACACACACACACACACAAACACACACACTGCGGCTTTAAATAGAAAATGTTGTTTATGGTGAGTGACCGACGGACTTCATCGCCGGCCTGATGAGGAAGCTTCAAGTCTTTGACTTTAACGGATGTAAAATATTTTTGGAGAAAAGTTTTAAATGTTTAAATGTTTATTTTTTTTATTTTTTTTGTAAAATATCAGAAACGCAGCTGTGAGCTCAGTTTTTAGGATCAAATTCAAATGTTGGTGAATGAGTGAGAGCTGGTATCGGCTAGTTACTCATTTAATATTTATTATTTAATGTATTCTTTAAATTACAATATTTTCACTTAAAATAAAAAAGTTAAATATCCTTAAAAATATTGGAAAATATCAAAATATATTTTCAATTATTATTAAAATATCCCAAAACACATTAAATATCTGGAAACTATTAGTAAAATAAGTCAGTAAAATTTATGAAAATTGTTCGGAATATATCGGAAAAAATGGCAAATCATCCAAAAATTACATAAAAAATATCTGAAGGAAAAATTTTGTAAAACGTCAAACAAAATATTTATATCAAAAAATAAATGTGTGAAATAACATTTGAAAACACTTATATGAGTTTATTTCAGTATCGGCACGATGTGGTGGCCGAAACACAAAACATTTAATATCACGGAGCAGATGTTCAACGTCTCAACAAAGACGGTTTATATTAAGATTAATAAAACTTCATACGAGGCCGTCAGCACAGAGAGGAACGGTCAACACGCTTATTAGCATCAGCACGTTAGCGTCATTACTGTGAGCACGTTAGCATGCCGACGCTAGCATTAGCATCGTACAATACACCTTTAATAACGGCCTCCCGTCTGTCATCTGAAGCCGTTTAACCTCCACCGGATCAGAATAACTTCTGCACCACGACGAAGAAGATGATGAAGATGATAGCCTGTCACACACACACACACACACGACCTCGATATAGGACGACATGTAAAGACCTTGAACACACAGAGAAGCTGTGTTCAGTCACGTCTCTCATCTATTAGTATTCCTTTTGTTTCTCGTCTGTTTTGTTCTGTCTCCTTCCTCTTCGTCTCCTTCCTCCTCTTCTTCATCACTCCCTATTTTACGCCCTCCAATCTTCTTATCTCGTCCTTATGACCCTCTCTCTCTCCCTCTCTCTCTCTCTCTGTCTCTCTGAGTTTTCCAATTTCCCTGAAAACTGCCGACATGTTTGTTTAAAACAATCAATACGTCAATGAAATAATTGAGTAAACTGGAGGAACATTGCTCACGTCGATCTCCTTAAAGAGATCTTCTGCCTTGTAGAAACCTGATCAAACATTCTTCGTTAACGAAGAGTCACTTTTTAACTTTTTATTTACTTTCATGAAGTTGAGGTGTTTTCTGCAGGTGCGTAATCCGGGGAAAACCTGACATCTTGTGTTGAACGTGTTAATGATTTAACCGTGTTGAGATGTTACGACACGACACCTTCAGGTGAGACAGAAATCTGCTGATTTTACAGCGACAGCTGTGAGAGAGAAATGTTCTGGAAGTTTATTTTGATGCTTTTCAATGAGAACAAAATGTGAGGAACGCAGCTGTGAGCTTCAAATTCAAATGTTGGTTAAACGAGTGACAGTTTGAATCTTGTTTACTGTATTTTATTTATGTTTTAAATGAAAATCTTTCCTACACCGATCACTTAATTAGAAAAGCAATATCCCCAAAAAAGTAAAAATTATTGGACAAATAAAATATCACAAAAAGGTCGGTATAATATCTAAAAATGATTTGTTAAGAGTAAAAGTCATGAGCTTCATATTTCAGTGATTCTTAGTTGTATGTGGACACATTCATGTCCACCAGGGGGCGACTCCTCTGGTTCTATAGACGTCTATGAGAAAATGACTCTACTTCTCTCTTGATTTATTACCTCAGTAAACATTGTAAACATGAGTTTATGGTCTCAATCTCTAGTTTCAAGTCTTCTTCAATACAGCATGATGTTCATTTAGTACATTATGGTCCATTTAGAGTCAAACAGACCATAAAGCAGGGGATGCTTTAGGGCGGGGCTTACTGTGATTGACAGGTCTCTAACAGAGACGTCTCTTTTGTTTCTCCCTCCATCTTTTCCATAATTTTGATCCTCCCTTCTTCCCATTTTTCATTTTTTTCTCTCTCTCGTCTCTGACTCAATCTCCCTCCCTTATTCTTTAGTTTTCTCCTCTGTGCCTCATCTCTCTCTCCCCCCCCCTCCCTCCCTCCCTCCCTCCCTCGGCCCCTCCATCTCGGTGAAAGGAGGTCCGTTACACAATTGCATCGAGGCTATTGAGGTCTTGGGCGCACAAAGACTGTATTCAAACTTCCGTGCTATTTTTCAGGAACCGGGCTCGGTGCTGAATCACACTTACCATCTGCTGTGTGAGTTTAACTGTGTGTGTGTGTGTGTGTGTGTGTGTGTGTGTGTGTGTGTGTGTGTGTGTGTGTGTGTGTGTGTGTGTGTGTGTGTACCCTTTCTCACCTGAATACAGATCTACATTCAAATCAACGAAATCCGACGGGGTCGAAACTTTGGGAACAATCACCTTCGAAGAAGAATTATAAGAAAAGGAACACGGCTGGGAAATTGGGGTGTAGTGCACCTTTAACACACACACACACACACACACACATTTGGACTCTGTGTTTACATCAGCGAAGGCATTTTGTTCCTGAAGGCCTCACCCTGATCTTAAATAAAACGATTCCTCAAGACCTCACAAAGTGTGTAAAAACCTTGTGTCTCACACACACACACACACACACACACACACACACACACACACACACACACACACACACACACACACACACACACACACACACACACACACACACACACACACACACACACACACACACGGGTCTATTTGGGTCAGAGCTGGAATGAAAGTGTTGTCGCAGGAACAGTTACAACAACAGATTCTCTCTCAGAGTGTGTGTGTGTGTGTGTGTGTGTGTGTGTGCATATACAGTATATTTATACATACATAGATATATATATGTGTGTGTGTGTGTGTGTGTATAGTGTGTGTTCGTGCTCCACTTGTCGGGGCCACGTTTGGACGTTTGCGTCAGCGTTTCCCTCTCTTGCTGTCATGTTTATTGTCGGCTGTATACCTTTATGTCTCAGCTGTCGTATTAACCTATATTAACACCGCCAGAGACGACTCCTCATCAAAGACGCCGCCGCCGTTTGAGTCTGTCACATCTAACTAACGCTGAACGCTGTTTTTTTGTTTCCTTTACATTCCCTTCCTCTCTTTGGGTCGACTCCCCCGTGTACAGTCTGCGGGTTTGAAGAGCGATTCTCTGGCAGCGCTCGCCTGCATTAGGAGGCGGTGCAGTGATGTTATATAATGTTCTTAGCGTTTTTGTTTTAACCTCGGCGGGGCGGCAGATGGGCGCGGTTCAACACGCCAAGACAAACACACACACGTCTGCTGCTTTAAAGGGGCGATACGTCACACTTTACTGTCATCCACAGCAACAGTTTCTAAACCGCTACAGGTGAGCAACACGGCTGAGCTTCAAGGCCTGAAGTCTGATCGACGCTTAGTGGTACAACTTTAAAGGTACTTGTACACTGGTGGAAGAAGTACTCAGATGCTACTTAAAGGGGACATATCATGCTCATTTTGAGGGTTCATACTTGTATTTAGGGTTTCTACTACATGTTTACACGCTTTAGTGATCAAAAAACACACATTTTTCTCGTACCGTCTGTTTGAACACACTTTAGCGCCTGTCTCTTTAAAAGCCCCTCCTGACGTGCTTTATGATTTAAAAAAAAGACATACTACTAGTCGAAACCACCATCTTGGTTTTTTGTCCGTCCCCATCTTGGTTACGTCTATCGCCATCTTGTTCTTTTGACACAGTGACACAGAAGCTGGAGCTCAGAATGTTACCATTGACTTTCATGAAGTGAAAATACAAAGTGAAAGGGTTAAAGTTAAACACGAAGAACTCCCAGACCGGACAACGACGTGGTAGAGACCTGTCAATCACAGTAAGCCCCGCCCATAAAGCAGACCCTGCTTTATGGTCTGTTTGACTCTAAATGGACCATAATGTACTAAATGAACATCATGCTGTATTGAAGAAGACTTGAAACTAGAGATTGAGACCATAAACTCATGTTTACAATGTTTACTGAGGTAATAAATCAAGAGAGAAGTAGAGTCATTTTCTATAGACTTCTATAGAACCAGAGGAGTCGCCCCCTGGTGGACACTAGAGAGAATGCAGCTCTAACACATGAAGCATCAGCTTCACTCTAAAGAACCAGATTCTGCAGCTTGTATGAGACTTTTGAGTGAAAGTAGAAATACCACATTCTAAAAATATTGAATTCAAAATGTTCCTTGAAGCACGCTGCGTCTCAAACAGACGCTTCTGTGCGTCGGTAGGATCGAGAACGGGTTGTTTTAGTCAACAAAAATAATATTATTGAAAATATTAAATTCAGAGGTTCCCGAGTCAGGAGCAGGATTAACAACCAGACAAAGAAACATCTCGACATGACAACTAAAAAGCAGACATTTTGTTCTTGCTTTCCATCCAGGTGTTAAATCTTGTTCCTCTGACACTGGCGGTGATTCTAAACCTTCAATTCATTCAAAACGAGACACTTCAGTGAAAACACGGCGCAGGTGCTTCAAACGGCCTCCGTGAAGCTTTACACATGTACGGAGTTAAAAAGGAAAAGTTATGAAGTCTTAATAAATCTAAGGAAACAGAGTTGTTGTTCTAAAGCTGTACGTCAGCATCCTCGTCTCTGGGAGAGAATAGAGTTTATTAATTTAATTCTTCTGTGTTCATTGTTTGTCCATTTTATTTATTTATTTGAATACAGGTCACTGTGCTGCTGTTTATGCAGAGTAATACGACACCAACACCACAAACTAAATATCTATTTAGAAATGTAACGTTTCTAAATACAGAGCTTGAAGTCAATCAACTTGTTTTATTTAATAGTTATGTAAAGTCATTTCTTAACCATAAATGACAAAACATTCCAGGGACCATTTTTCACCATTTATTTAATATTTTGGACCAAACAATCAATTAATCTAGAATCTAATAATCAAATTCATAAATACCAATAAATATTTGTTTGCAGCTCTGAATCGTCTCTAATGAACTCGTCGTCTCTGAATATTACGGCTGCTTTGTTACCGTTCTGAGGTGTTTCTGGTTATTTCTGGTTTTTCACTCGCTGTGCGATCGCAGCTAAAAATGACACAAACTGTGTTCTGATGCTTCTGCAGGACATAAGTTGAGCCATTGATCTCCAACAAGAGACACACTGAAGTCACTGATGAAGCTACATAAAACAAACCACAGAAGAAGAGCGTTTTCAAAGACTTTCTTTTTGTGATCAGAGCAGAAAGACATTTAAACCAAATCCCCCCCAAATATAGAGACGTGACTGCTGCGATACGGGACGGATAATCCTGTAAAACCTCGGAAATAAATCAGCAAGTTCAGCACGCAGCAGAGTAAATATGTCTTTTCACTGTTTCTGACACTTTCTGCAGCGCCGCAGCCGTCAGATGTCTGGTCCTCAGATACTCTGACAGATCGGGATGTTAAGACTGTGATTTCAGCCCGGTTACATCAACCCTCCTCCTCCTCCTCCTCCTCCTCCTCCTCACCCTCCTCCTCCTCCTCCTCCTCCTCCTCCTCCTGCACCAGTAGCAGCCATTTAAGATGTTGTCAAAGGAAATTACGGCGAGTCCTCTTAGCGGACCCCCCCCCCCCCCTCACCTGGGGAGGAGCTGAGGGAGCGACGGCGAGAGGTCGGATGATGTTTCTCAGTTCACTTTCAAATCAACTCTCATTTGTCTCAAGAACAGAAGCGACAAAAAAAGAAACCGTGTCCGTCTATTCCTGGAAACCTGCGATGAAAAGCTGTGTGATGTTGTTTTAAATGACCTGATGACTTGTTCACTGAACGGGTCCAACAGGAACCGGCACAGGGGCCCAAAGTGTGAGGGGCCCGATTTATTAAATAAAAGGGACAACAAATAATCACAGACAGACGCAGGATGGCTACAGAGACGCACAACAACGACACATTTAAAAAGAATACTTAAAATCGATGCAGAACGACTACACGGATACACAAAATCAGTAAAAATAGAAGCAAAATAGCTAAAGGACACAAAATGTCCACAAAGAAATGGAAACGACTAAAATCGATACAAAACCACTGAAGAGAGACACAAAATGACTTATAATTGCAAAAAACGACCACAAAAAGATGCAAAACGAGTATAAAAAGATGCAAAATCACAACAAATTACTTAAAATGGAGGCAAAATGGCTACAATAAAAAGCAGAACAACCACAACGAGACACATAATGAGCACAAAGATATGCAAAACACCTAAAAATGGATATAAAACCACCACAAAGAGACACAAAAAGACCACAAGGAGACACAAAAAGACCACAAAGAGACACAAAAAGACCACAAAGAGACACACAAAGACCACAAAGAGACACACAAAGACCACAAAGAGACACAAAAGACCACAAGGAGACACAAAAAGACAAAAACACCACAAGGAGACACAAAAAGACCACAAGGAGACACACAAAGACCACAAAGAGACACAAAAAGGCCACAAGGAATCACAAAAGACCACAAGGAGACACAAAAAGACCACAAGGAGATACAAAAGACCACAAGGAGACACAAAAAGACCACAAGGAATCACAAAGAGACACAAAAAGACCACAAGGAATCACAAAAGACCACAAGGAGACACAAAAGACCACAAGGAGACACAAAAAGACTACAAGGAGACACAAAAAGACTACAAGGAGACACAAAAAGACTATAAGGAGACACAAAAAGACCACAAGGAGACACAAAAAGACCACAAGGAATCACAAAAGACCACAAGGAGACACAAAAGACCACAAGGAGACACAAAAAGACCACAAGGAGACACAAAAAGACCACAAGGAGATACAAAAGACCACAAGGAGACACAAAAAGACCACAAGGAATCACAAAGAGACACAAAAAGACCACAAGGAATCACAAAAGACCACAAGGAGACACAAAAGACCACAAGGAGACACAAAAAGACTACAAGGAGACACAAAAAGACTACAAGGAGACACAAAAAGACCACAAGGAGACACAAAAAGACCACAAGGAATCACAAAAGACCACAAGGAGACACAAAAGACCACAAGGAGACACAAAAAGACTACAAGGAGACACAAAAAGACTACAAGGAGACACAAAAAGACCACAAGGAGACACAAAAAGACCACAAGGAATCACAAAAGACCACAAGGAGACACAAAAGACCAAACTGGATCCCTGTAGCAAAGATTTTAGAAACACGGAGGTCATAAATCCCAGCAGCCCCTCCCCCCCCCCCCCCAGATAATTTTGTTCCATGTTTCATTCATTCAACTGTTCTAATGAAGAAGACGAATTATCTTTCCTGTTTTAACGACATCGTTGATGTTCAGACAACGATCACTTTGATGCTGAAGAAGTTCAGGATTGATGTGAAGCGTCTTTCTCTTCTCAGCAGATTCAAGACTGGAAGACTTGGAAACAACGAACGATGTCAGGATCACTAAAGTCATCAGGGTTCATCCTCTGAGGATTATGAGTGGCGGTAGAAATATGCACTTCCTGTTTGTAAAGATGTAGAGATTTGATTTTCTTTGTTATGTTATGTTATAATAATAACATATTTCTGAACGTTACATTTTTATTCAAACTTCACCAAATTTACTACACGACATATTCTGAAGAGTCCAAAAAAGTAATTTAATAATTGGCTTCACAACTGTCACAAATCACAAGCAAACGCCTCCACAATGCTAAACAATGCTGCCAAATGTAAAGAGCAACATGTCGTCTTCAGTGGACTTAATAACAGATGTTTATCCAGCAGCTGCATGTTAACAAGAGACAGTCCTGATGTTTTCTGTAAATATTTAAATTTCCTAAAGTCTACAGAAGGAAGTTAATCTAAAAACGAAGAGATTAACGAGAAACAGAAGATTATTTGCTTTGGAAAATCGTAAAATATGCAGTTTTCAATGCAAAAGCACCAGAATTGTCCTTTAAAGTTCCTTTGTCTTGTTTGTTTAAAGTGATAATTGGAGAATATGTTTGAAAGCAGATTAAAAAACATATTTAAATAAACTCTGAGGAAGAATGTGTTCAACATGAAGACGAGGAAAAAGGAAAATAAAACCATAGTTTGGAGGTTCGTCTTCTGGTGACGTTTAAAAACAAAGAACGTTTCCAGGAAATCAGGACCCCACCCATGTAAAGAAACACTACAGTATTACTGTCCTACCACAGAAGAAGAGGAGGATGGGAGGAGGAGGAGGAGGATAAACGGTCGGTTGCACCATCAGCTCCTCTCGGTTTGATCCCTGACGGGGGACAGAAGCGTTATTACAGCGGTGGGTTATTAATGTGCTCGCTAATAGAAACACACACATACAAGAGGAAACTCATTAAACACTCTGAGCTGTGATACAACAGAGACTCAATTAAACTACAAGTGTGTGTCGAATCTCAACTTTCTCTTTTTCTCCCCCCGACCACCCCCCCCTCACCAGCACCCGATTGTTTGAGTCTCGCTCAGCTTTTATTTTGGCGAGATCTGATCAAAACGAGCTGATGAACCAGAAACGTCTTCAGTAACAGCAGGTTGAGCGGTGTAGATGATGGTGAAGCTTCATGGTGATATCTCTGAGTTCATGTGTTGACCCTCTTCACCTGTAGAGTCTCTAAATGTCTCTAATGTAACTAAACGTCTCTTTAAAGGACGTTTTCTCTCAATGAGTTTGTTCTCAGACTCTGATCCATAAATCTCCTCTTCAGCAGCTCTTACATACACCAAACGTTACACGTTCATTCCTCTCTGTGTTCTGAAGGTTCACACAGAGGGGTTTGTTCACACGTCACTCACAGACTCATTTATACACACTTTACATTAGTCCTGCCCCAACGCTATTGGGCCCAGAACGTTTGTAGCGTCCATGTTACCTGCTGAAGGTCCAAACTGCCAAACAGGAAGTGAGCGCTTCCAATGGTCTTTATAGTGGGGGAACTTGGACTGTACCATGTTGAGTAGAGTTCAGAGGGGGGTTCACTAACAATCTAGTTCTGTCCTGCTTTGTTAGGACAATTAGAATAATTATTCATTTACATTTTGGTCATTTTATTGTCTTAATTGATTCTTAATTGATTAAAAGACTGGGTTCATAAATGAAGTGGTTAATTAACTAAGTACATTTAAGTACTGTACTTTAATTTAGGGATACATTTTATACTTTTTAAAACTTTTTAACATATATTTGATAGCTGTTGTTACTTAGCGGTTTCAGTCTAACAATACCAAATCTAATCAACTAATAAATTAAGATGTATTGTTTTGGGTTAAGATAAAACTTTATTGATTAAATTCACAAACTAGCAGCAAGTAATGAAAACGAGCTCCACCTTTATTGGTGTGATGAACACATGAATGCACCGATAATTATGATACAGTTTGATACATCATGAGTACTTTTACTTTTGGTAATTTAAGTTTATTTTTATGTTGATACTTTTGTACTTTTACTTGAGTGTGTACTTACTTCAGTAAAACATCAGTTCCACCTCTGGAATACTGTTGATTCATTTATTCTCTAGTTGGAGCATCATTGTATTCTTGGCTTTTGGTGCACGAGTTAAAAAGTGAATCTCCCCTTCACAATAAAAGCCCCTCTTCCGTACATAAACACTGCTCCGAGAGCTTGAGGCAGTAAATGGGACTCAAACCTGCAGCTGATCGAGCTGCTCGTCACTCTTTTACACCGACGTTGGCTTTCAAACAGCAGAGCTGTGACTTGATCCCTTCACCTGTAAACCTGATCTGATCTGTTGCTGATTGAGTCTTCCTATGCGAGAGCCCCCCCTCCTTTTAGATGCCGTCTCTTTATTGTCAAATCCACACAAAAAACACCAAACTGAGAGCAGCTGCAGCGAGCTAACGCACCGTCAGCCTCAACCCTCGTCTCTCTCAGAGCCTTTCAATGTTTCCTCCACATGTAAGCTTTGAGAAACAAACTCGCAAATTAGGGATTTGAAAGGAGCGTTGAACCTGTGACCCTGAGGATCATCCTGTGAGCTCTCTGCTCATTCAGCCACCGAGTCTAATTATTCTCTCAATGTTTTTCTTTCCTCTTTTTTTGGATGCAGGCACTTAAAACACAACAACAGACATTTTAATCACCGGCGTATAAAAGAGTGTTTTCAAGCTTCATGGATGTACGGAGGATGCTTTTTATTTTTGGAGGTTCATCATCTTCCTGACGGGTCTGTTGGAACATCGCTTGAAAGCTTCTCACCCTGTTGGGGCTCTGATCAGGACGTCTGGGGTGTTGACAAGGTGCTGATCTGCTTCACGTCACCTGATCCTGTCTCCTCACTTTAATGAAACGGTGCAGCAAGAGAGATGATTTACAAAATAAAAGGACATAAATCCGTCAAAATATAGGTGTATATGTTGAGTTGCACCTCACTGTGTACATTTGTTGTTTTGATAATCCTTATTGTTTATATTTAGTTTTTTATGAACAAACACACATGAGTGTCTCATATGAGGGATAAAACTCCTCCACACCCGGCAACCTGGCAACGCAACAAATGGAAATATAGGTCAACGTCCATCAATGCAAACAGGAGGAACGTCTCAAACTACTTCATCAACTGATGCTTTCTTCTCCCTCAGGACTCCGGGTTTAACTCCACCGACCGAGTTGTTTTCAGACGGTTTGGATGAATAGAGTCGGTTCCTGCTTTACACGAAGCCTTTACGAGGTGAACAAGAAATCAATGTTCCACCTCCTGTTTGCACCTTTAGCTCGGCTCACTCGTGTCCAAACACGAGCTGAAGGAAGTGTTAGAGAGAAAGCTGTCCTTTCAATGTGAAACCAACCAGAGCTCAAACAGATGCTGCAGGTTGATTTCTGCTGAATTTAACAAACCAGAGAGTGATCGAGCTCACGCCTTATGATCATCTCACTTTGTCCTGATGCCACCTGTCTGTGGAATTATATCAAGTTCTGCAGAAGCACAGAAGTCATGTGTCATCTGAAGAACTACGGACACATTTTAATGTTTCTGTTTCAGCCTCCTTTAAATACACTCTCGCAGAATGACGTATGACTGACACGACGATCTTTAAGTCATTCAGCGTGTGAAAACAACAGTATTCCTGCTTTATGCATGTCATCACGTCAGGCTGGTTTCATACAGCGTTAATAAAATAATGTGCCTAACTAGTATTTCACCATCTTTCATTAAACCTGACTGATATCAGGTGTTCTTCTTTCCTTTTGTTTTAATCTGCTCCGATCAACATCAACTGAAGGTCTTAACACGGTTACGCTACGGTTACGCTACGGTTACGCTACGGTTACACTACGGTTACGCTACGGTTACGCTACGGTTACGCTACGGTTACGCTACGGTTCATCCCGGTCCTACGATTTCAACCCGGATGCACTACTGTTCAACGCCGCCCCCCTCTCCATTCCCGGATGGCCACGGATCACCCCGGATGTTAGTTGTATGTCCGGCGAGCCGCTCGTCTTCCCGGATACGCCACGGGAAGTATCACCGAAAGCCGGATATACTACGGATGTCCCCGGATACACTACGGATCAGATCCGGGGTCATCCAGGAGTGGAACCGTAGTGAAACCGTAGTCAGTCCGGGATGATCCGGGGGGATCCGTGATGAACCGTAGTAAAACCGTGGCCATCCGTGGTGAACCGTGGCGATCCGGGAATGGAGAGGGGGGCGGCGTTGAACCGTAGTGCATCCGGGTTGAAATCGTAGGACCGGGATGAACCGTAGCGTAACCGTAGCATCACCGTGTTAATCCGGGATGAAACGGGAGCTAGTTGACACCCCGGATCACCCCGGATCTCACCTCTTTTTATCCGGGGTGATACGGGGTGATCCGGGGACATCCGTAGTATATCCGGCTTTCGGTGGGACTGGGGCTTTATGTCTCACAAAGAGGAGACATCACATCTGTGGCCTCTTTGCTGCCGTCACGACTCCTCAGAATCCCGGAGGCCTCGCGGGTCTGAAGACCATCTTTGTTCCAGACGTTTCTGTAAGTGAAACTAAATCATCAAAACCACACATTTGTTTTCCTCACATTGCTGCATTGCAAAGAAAGAAAACAGATTGTTATTCACCGCTGTGTTTGGTTTTGAGGAAGTGATAATTTGCTGTGATTTTATTTTAATTCGAATTGTTTCAGGTTTAAATTAAGCGTCGACGTCTTGTGATCAGGCGGCTCACTCTTGATTTAAAATGCACCCCCACTTCACCGAAAAAATTAATTCCTGGAAGGATTTGTGATGCAATTAAAAAAGAGGAAATGAGTTCTTCCTCCGTGCAGAGTGTTTGTTTTATCGAAAACATTCAAATATAATAAAAAGAGGAGACGCGTCTTCCCAAAATACATTCTGGTGATGGATGTTCATCGCCTACATTAATCCATAAACTTCAATTACTCTAAATATTTACTGCTGAAGTCACAAACCACCAAGTTAAAGGGACAGTTCGCCTCAAAATCAAAGAATACATATATTTCCTCTTACCAGTAGTGCTTTGTATCAATCTAGAGTGTTGGTGTGAGTTCAAGTGTTCCAGATATTGTTCGTAGGGACGTCTGCCTTCACTATAACGGGATGTCTCAGATAATCCACATTGTTGTGAGCAGTTTTATTTTGGATCTATTTTCTTTCAACCAAAGTTCCAACATGAAACTAGATGATGTTTTTATTTCTTCCCGATACCGAGAACCGATCCAATACCAGCGCATTAAAGCTAACAAATATATTATATGTATCGTAGGTGTTTCAGATATTGGTATATGTATGAACCAGTCTCAGTGTAGTCCTGATCCTCTGTATGAACCAGTCTCAGTGTAGTCCTGATCCTCTGTATGAACCAGTCTCAGTGTAGTCCTGATCCTCTATCAGACCTCCATCAGTAAAGAGACCATCAGAGAGAAGATGGTCTATTTCTATAGAGTTATTCTTAATGCTCGTCATCGGAGCCACCGGAGTGGGCAGCACTAACAACGACTTGTAAATGAATCTGCATGTGTAAAATCAGTGGAATACTCCTTTAAATATAACCAATAGGAGTCAAAACTAAGAAAAAGTTATAAAAAGGTGAGACTAAAATCGCCAGAAGAAAACTCACATGTTTGTTTACTTGCAATCACAAGACAGTTACCATGTGACCTCGACACAACGAGCTTTTATCCCGACGTTTGAAAATCACGAGAAAACTTTATTTAATCTTGTCTCAACAAAAGTTTCTCTCCCCAGTTCGTCTTTTCAAGAATCCGTTACATTTTCTTTTATCAGTGCAGAGCGCTCACGGCTTCACATTTACCATCGGATAAACTCCGGCTGTGGATCTCAATACGTCTCAGTGTTGGTTTGTGTCTGGAAACCTGCCTGCAGGCCTGTAAACACTGCAGTCATGGAAGCAGCAGGACAACGGCTCGTTTGTCGACTCAAAACGTCAAACGAGGACAAGGCGCTGCCGCTGACATTTCTGCCTCCTCCTGTGGCGTCGTATCTGGGTCGGTGAAGGTTGATGGAGGTTGAGTCTGATTTCAGACTCCGTGTGTAGAGACAAAACCTTCCAGAAGAAATGACGAAACTCTTCATCAACACCTCGGATCAGCCTCTGCTGCCTGAGTTAAATCCTTCTTCCTCCTGTTCTCCATCTAATCTGCTCTTTTTCTAATTACAGTATAACTGCCACATCCTCTGAACTCGTCTCTTTCTCACCCCTTCTTATTTTTCTGCTCATTTCAGGGGGTCAAAGTGCTCTCAGTGCTGCTGGTCTCTTGGAAAGTTGCTAATTTGCTTCAGAGATGTAAACTACAAAATGATCGGATGAGACGAATAAAGGGACACGAGAGAAGACATGAAAAAGAGGAAGAAAAGAGGAATTTACACACAAAATGAGAAAAATCAACGTAACCTTTTCCATGAATGTTCAGCAACACTTTTAATGCATGCAGTCTTTTTTAAATAAACTTATTTCTTTACAGAAAACGACTTCGTCAGGTTTTGGAAAAGATTGTGGTTTGTCTTAAAATAACTACGGAAGTTAAAACTACTAAAGGACCTTTCATTTTGTTTTGATTTTGGCGGTCCCTGTGGACAAAAGTGGTAGTGTTATAGTGTTTGTCGCTCTTTATATTTCCTTGTTCGGGATTATGTGGTGTAATACGAATTAATAACATTGAAGTGCATTCATTGTCGTAGGTATACCTACAAGCATTGTATGACCACAGCCTGGACAGATACACACACCAACCCTGTCTGCTAAAATATGATGTTTCCATAGAACTAAATTGCACTCTCAATTACATTGTGAGGGAAACATATTTTCTCAGGGATTACAGTCACAGTTTGAAACAGTTTGAAACACGTGACTGATGTTGTAAATTGAAGTTTGGTTTAATTTGTTTGCGTTATCCGTACTTATGTTACGTTGTTGACGTTCTGATTTTAAGCCAAACCATGACGTTTTTCCTCAACCTAACTAGGTGGTTTTGTTGCCTAAACCCTAAGCAAGTTTTTTTGTTCTAATTCACAAAGTTAACCGCATGTTTACTGCGACCGTAGTGGAGAATCATAGTTTGAACATTGAGTGTGTTTTCACTTCAAGAAAGTTAATTATAACATTTTGGTTGCCTACAAATGTCTTATTCAGCGCTCGGTTGTACTTAGCTCCACCCACTTGTGTCACTTCTGGTTGCAACAAAACAGCAACGGCCAAAAACCAAGATGGCGACGGCCTTAAACCAAGATGGCGACGGCCTTAAACCAAAATGGCGACGGATTTAAACCAAGATGGCAAAGGCCACAAACCAAGATGGCAATGGCCTTAAACCAAGATGGCGACGACCTTAAACCAAGATGGCGACAGCCTTAAACCAAGATGGCAAAGGCCACAAACCAAGATGGCGATGGCCTTAAACCAAGATGGCGATGGCCTTAAACAAAGATGATGATGGCCAGAAAACCAAGATGGCAAAGGCCACAAACCAAGATGGCGATGGCCTTAAACCAAGATGGCGACGGACAAAAACCAAGATGGCAAAGGCCACAAACCAAGATGGCGATGGCCTTAAATCAAGATGGTGACGGCCAAAAACCAAGATGAAGTTGGCCAGAAAAAAAGATGGCGACTGCCAAAGACTAAGATGGTGATAGCCATATCAAAAACCAAGTTGGTGTTGGCCAGAAACCAAGATGACGACGCCTAAAAATCAAGATGCGGATGCCCAAAAACAAGTTGGCAACGGCCAAGAAACCAAGACCTGAGACCAATAATCCAACAGTTCACAAGTTTGTCCATCTTACCTTAGTCATGCACCTTTTTGTTACAGGCCACTCTCACTGCCACACCCCCTTTTTGCCAATTGGCATAAACAAACACCTTCAAACACACACACACTTGACCTCTGTGCCAAATGTTCAGCCTCTCAGGGCAAAAACTGTGGCCGACAAAAGGCGGGTAAATGACTGTGGAACGACCGACAGAGTGAGCTACAGAGCTGCTGGTGGCAGCTACAAAAGATCTGGTTCTACCCGGCTCCTTAAATCTACACCACCAGGATACAAAGCTATTTATTAATAACCACATAGTGACACAGGAGGAAAATGATGTGGTGAACCGGTGAGCTCACCAGCACTGTGCTGGTGAGCAAACTCTTCAGATCCGGTTCTACCTGTCGGCCGACAGCCTGCAGCACATTGTGATACCACCCATTTCATTATTAATTAAATGAGTCAACGGATGTCTTGAACGGTGTTGGAGCGGCACCAGGACTCTCTGGGTGTGTGTTTTTAAGCAGAACATTAAACAAAACTGTCAGAGAAGATCCTCTTCTCTTCCATTCCTTTAAGGGCCCGAGGCCTTTTTTTGGCTTCTGCTCTATAAACCACCCAGCATCATAGCAAACAATGGCAGTAGTCATACACAAAAGAATTGGAGTGAATAGAGTGAAGTAGGCCAGAGCAAGAGACATAAACGTACGAGAGGTCACGAGAGGTCGTCATTTGAGAAACAGCCTCTCCAGCTGTTCCATTGTACTTTTATAACTTAAATAACGACATATTTAACTTCCTTTATCCTTGTACAGGCACAATCTATCACATACAGCAGTTTGGAATCATTTTGGAGAGCTGGAACCGTCTCCAAAGCCTCTCGGGGCCGCCGACTCACGGCTCCATGCGCTATAGCGTGTGTCTATGTGGAGCTCATTCAGCCTGTGGTTGGTCAATCCCATACTACGGCACTGTTTCGTCAAGATTCATCTCATGGTGAGTGGAAATTCAGAATTATTCTGCGGGTTGAATGGCTTGTTTATGCGTGCTCTTTTGTCTGTAACTTTTGAACCGTTTCACGGAGAGTAAATCCGAAGTGTTCAGTAGAATCCGGAATGATAATGAATTAAAATACCTGAAACATTTCCTCTTTCTGACTTATACGGATTGTTTTATCTCTAATTTGAATATTTTTTGTTTTGTTCGTTGAGTTATACTTTTATTTCTAGTAATGATATTTTAATTATTGTATTATTATTAAGTAGTTTAATGTCTTTTATTTACTTTTAACTCCTTTTTTCTGTATTATTGTTGGTTTATACAGCAGATTGAAGTATTTCCATTAAATTCTGTACAAACATTCATGAAGGAAAGTACTCTGATCTTTTTCTTTAGTAAAAGTAGTAATACTACAGTATAGTCTTAAAATCCTATTTAAGTGAATGAAAAAAAAAACATTAACATAAAAATGATGCTTCAAGTACTAAAAGTAAAAGTACTAATTATGCAGACAAATCTCTATTATATTAATGAATTATTATTATTCATGCATTAATGTGTTCATAACTTCAATGTTGCAGCAGGTAAAAGGTGGAGCTCAAATCAACTGCTTTTTATACAGTACCTTCATCTATAATGATAAATTATCATACATTTGTTGATTTATATTTGTATTAATAATCTAAATCTACAAAGTGATTTAAATATTAGTAAATGTCGTACAAAGTGGCATGAAATGCAAATAAGTACAAGTATGTCAACAATATACTGAAGTACAGTAGTTGAGTAAATGTACTTCTCACTTCTGAAAATAAAGATTATTATTTTTTTTAAATAAAGATCGACCTCAAAACAATAACCAGATCAATGAGAATATTGAAGATATTTAAGTTAATGATTACAAAAAAGAGGAAATAGAGAAGTTATTGACGAGAATACAGATAATAACTCCTACGAGGAAACGAGTCACCTTTGTGGTTTTGCTGCTCTAAAGTTGAATTAAGGAATATGTCGTTCTTGCATTAATGAAACACAAATCTGAGGTTTGATTTGAGAGCTGAAGACGTCCTCGGTGGGACTCTTGTCGTCTCTCGTTTCACTTTTCATTTAGTTCTGGTTTTGAGTTAATTAAAGTTTAGAAGGGAAACAATGAAGTCATGAAGTCTCGTGTCACTTCGCTTGTTGTTTGTTCGATGAGTTATTCTGAGCTTCTTACTCCCCTCTGTTCTGACAACAATATGAAATCAGGAGTTCAATGTCACAGTATACGTCTGAGGACTGAACACGTCTTTGTTTGCTTCTCTCCCCTGCTGCTTTTTACAGGTAGAACAATAGAAAAAAAATCACCTGATTGACTTTGTTCTTCGCTGCTTTGTTTCCCTTATCAGATACATTTGATTGCTTTTAAATAAAATATTATAAAATAAAATATAATAATTTTTAGGTTTAGAAATAGATGATGGTTTGGGTTAAAATAAGTACGTGAGAATTACTCCTCTGGTTCTATAGAAGTCTATGAGAAAATGACTCTACTTCTCTCTTGATTTATTACCTCAGTAAACATTGTAAACATGAGTTTATGGTCTCAATCTCTAGTTTCAAGTCTTCTTCAATACAGCATGATGTTCATTTAGTACATTATGGTCCATTTAGAGTCAAACAGACCATAAAGCAGGGGATGCTTTAGGGGCGGGGCTACACGGTGATTGACAGGTCTGGGAGTAGTCCCTGTTTTCGTCTCACAACTTTAACACTTTCACTTTGTGTTTCTGACGTGACGTCACAGTGACAACGTCCACTTCTTATAAACAGTCTATGATCTCGTCATATTAAAGAGACACACACACTATCACTGTCAGGTTTTTAAGTCAACGTTCGTGTTCGCCCACAGGGGTTGAGTAAGACATTGGTATCTCCAGCACAACAGCCCCCCCCCCCCCCCCCCCCCCCCCCCCCCCCATCCGCCCCCGGGACGTCTCCGACATCTGCCAAGAGTCTGAAAATGTGTGTGTGAGAGAAAGTGAGGAGTCGAGTGAGCAAGAGTGTGTGTTCATGTTGTGAGATTGAGAAAAATAGAAGCGTTTCTCTGTGTGTGTGTGTGTGTGTGTGTGTGTGTGTGTGTGTGTGTGTGTGTGTGTGTGTGTGTGTGTGTGTGTGTGTGTGTGGAGGCAAAAAAGAAGAATGTGAAAATGAGAAATGTGTGAATATGTCTGTGAAAGAGATGCAAAGTGTGACTGAGTGCAGAGTGTATTTGTGTGTGTGCGAAAAGAGAAAAAAAAGAGGAGTAACATAGTTAATGTGAACGTGTGTGTGTGCGACAATGTGTGTGAGTGTGTGTGTGTGTGTGTGTGTGTGTGCTCTCTGCCCTCTTCCAGCTGTTGTTTCTTCTTCTTCTCTCAGCGGAGGAAGAACAAAACTCTGCTGCAGCAAAAGAAAAAAAAAAAATCCAAATGTGGCATCAAAAACATGAATTTATCTTATTTAGTCAAGAACTTCACGATTCTTCCCCAAAGCACCCACACTGTCAACGAGACGACCAAGAAAGTTTGTCTGGAGCCAGATGGTGTGCAACGTTTGGAGACAATGCAAACTTGTAACACTGGAAATGATTTAGCTGATAAAAAAAACAAAAAGGAAAATTGTTTGTTTTTACACTTTTTCCCTCTCGTTTATTAATCATTAGTCATTAATCACCGTATGTTTATTCGCACAAAATCAAAACAGATCGCAGCAACAGAAAACATATCAAAACATCCGTTCTACTTTGAACATAAAGCTTCATTTGTAAACTCAAAATAAAATGAGGTGAAGTGATGAACGAGAGAAAAGTTCAAATTAAAGAACAGAAAACACAGTTCTAATACTCGTGTTCTCAAAGTAAAGGCATGAAAATCAACGTAATCCACCGCAAGACAGTAAATGTGCTCATTATTCAGAATGAAACGGGTTTAAGCAGTTTAACGTTTTTCACAGATGACTGACGAGAAAAAAATAAAGTAAAAAATTTAAATTTAACAATTTGAGACCAATGTTCAGGAGACAATAAAATGCAAAAAATGTAATTAATAGAATTAATATAACATATTATAATAGCTATAATAACAATTGTAACAGCAGTAAAACAGCATGAAATAAAAAATAGATTAATTAAATAATAAAGTAGAATAAAATCATACAACTTAAATACAATAAAATAAGTGATTATTACAATACCAATAAAAAATAAATAACTTCCAATTTAAGTACAATGAAATAATTTCATAAAATAATGAACTTGTCTATAAACCGTTCTTTATCAAAGACGTGGCTGAAAAGCTGATTTTTTTATTTATGTTTCAAACATTTCAACACTTGAATGTCCAACTTAGGAATAGTTATATTATTATATTATAACTATTGAAGCATCGTGTTCATCACGAGCTCATTTTAATCACTTTCTATTCTGCCGGGTAACGTGTGAATGTCAAGATGAAGTGCAGATGTGCACTTCAGGTGTGTGTACCTTGAATCTCTTCAGCATCTGGTGAGAATCGGAGCCTTTTAATCCGTCTCTGATGCTTCTTGGTTGCATTTTCAAGGTCTTTGATATCAGACGGATATCTGATCCTAAAAGTACTCATCATCAGTGGCTCCGGACCCTCCGTCACAGGAAGCTGAGAAACAGTTTTTAAAAGTAAAACTATTCAATTCTTCACAAGAAGAAACAAAAAGAAGCCAAGATTAAAGAAAAGCTCTTTGTCAAAGAGAGAAACTGTGTTTTCATCTTTCCAATCCTGGTTTTTTAATGGTTATCATGAACTCATTTTGTCCTTCTGCACTCGACGCGCTCACGAAAAACCTCCACTGAGTCATTAGTGAAGATTACTGAACTGTGAATTCTAGCGATACTAGTTTCTACTTTCACGATACTTAATCGCCTCTTATAGCCATTACTTCTTTTACACTTAATATGTTTTACTCTATAGCTTATATATGTTCCATTTTTATTCTATTGTTGTAATGTTTGATCAAACCCTGAACAATGTATTTTATTCAGGATTAATAAAGTTTTATCTTATCTTATGTCAACATAGAAGAAGTAATTATGTGCACATCTTGTTTAATAGAAGCATAACGTCTGCAAAAAGAATAAACAGCAGCATTTTGGAACAAAAACCTTTTGTGTTACACTTAAAAAAAGGTTTGTTAGTGAAGAGAAGTATTTACTTTATCTGATAAAAACTCACATTTTGGCACCTTGATATCCTGAGTGTAGTCTAAAAACATCTCAGGCTGCTGTCGGGGGAGGGGGAGGAGGAAGAGGGGGAGGGGGAGGGGGAGGAGGAAGAGGGGGAGGAGGAAGCGGGGGAAGAGGAAGCGGGGGAAGAGGAGGAGGAGGGGTTCCACGCTGAAGCATCGCCTCACTCACCAGCTGCCAAAAACACTGATGCGTTCAGTCTTCTCCTCCTTCTTTACTCTTTCTTCTTCTCCTGAAAGAACGGGTTGAAAAGTTCAGTGTGAAATCACATTTCCGTGCGATATATAGAGCTGCAGTCGGGAATGAAAAGCTGCCGCGGCCCCCAAAAAGCTGTGAATGTGTGTCTGTGTGTGTGTGTGTGTGTGTGTGTGCACTGGTAGAGCTATCTTTGTGAGGACCAATTAGAGTTTCAGGCTGAGCGAGGACACTTTTGGAAAGTGAGGACATTCTTCTGTTTTTGTTTTGTTTGAGGGTATTTTCAACCAGCTTCATTACAATGTGGACGTGCTATGTTGAACTTCCTGTTTCGCCCCCCCCGCTCATGTATTCAGGACTGTTTGTTCAAACGAAATGTTCTACTTTTGCATCTTTTGTATCTCAAATTAAAACAACCACTAGAAGACCAGGAAATATGAATGTAGCAATAATAATAACTTTGTTTATGTATCACATCTTTCTATCTGCACAGCCTAGTTTTATGAAAACATCTTTCTAGCGGTGAAATACTTACTTAAGGTTCAGGTAAGAGGTAGGGGAATGCCTTATGTCCTCACAAAGATAGAAGTACAAGGACGTGTGTGTGTCTGTTCACCTAAGTGCATTCATCGTTCTGCCTTTTAGCTCCACATTCATGCAGAGTGTGTTTGTGTGTGTCAGAGATATTCCTGTGAATTGCTCCATTTAACAGAAGGCCGAATGTGAGTGTGTGTGTGTGTGTGTGTGTGTGTGTGTGTGTGTAGGTGTGTGTGTGTGAGTGTGAGTGTGAGTGTGAGTGTGTGAGTGTGAGTGTGAGTGTGAGTGTGTGTGTGAGTGAGTGTGTGTGTGTGTGTGTGTGTGTGTGTGTGTGTGAGTGTGAGTGTGTGTGTGTGTGTGAGTGTGTGTGAGTGTGAGTGTGTGTGAGTGTGTGTGAGTGTGTGTGTGGCTGCAGATGAGCGTGTTTCTGCAGCTACGCAGTAACACTCGAGGGTTTGTGGGTGAAAACACTTCTTTTGACAAACACTCTGCTCATGACTGACATCTCACACGGCTGAGTTGAATCTGCAGCGTGGAAACCTGAAGGTGGAGGTTAGACGGGAGTTTTTTAGGGTGTTGATGGGCTCAAAGATGGAACATCTCAAAAACACTGAAGCCCCTCTGCTGCTGAATGTTATTGTTTTAAAGCATTCAGAGGATTCCTGGATATGTTTATTTTTATTTTGAAAGTTAACAAGTCGAACCACCTCAGGGCTCGACATTAACGCTTGCCCGTTAAAGATCTTTATTTGATGTCAATATTCAGCAAAAGGGCTGCACGGTGGTGCAATGGCTAGCACAGCGAGAGGGGCCGGGGTTCGATTCCCGGGCTGGGCGGCCCCTTCTGTGCATGTTCTCCCCGTGTCAGCGTGGGTTTTCTCCGGGTTCTCCGGTTTCCTCCCATAGTCCAAAGACACGCAGCTTTGGTTAACCGATGACTCTGAATTGCCCGTAGTTGTGAATGGTTGTCTGTCTTTATATGTCAGCTTTTATTCTGAAAGCACCGCTATGACAGATCAACAACGGGCTGGACTCACCATAAAGCTGCAGATTCAGATTCACTTCCTTCGTTTCATTAACGAGCAGCATCATCTCTTCAATTCTCTTTTAAACTTTCTGCCGCCGACGTGTCCAACATTCACACCTATACTTCACACGGCCAGATGTGGGCAGCTGACAAGAGAAGGTGATCTTCACACCACTACTTCTGCCACGTTTTCGTGTGAACATTGGAGTGCAACACCGGGAACGTCTTCCAGGGAAGATTGTCCAAAAAAGCGTGGATATCGTCATCTTATAACCCACTTGCAGCGGATCGGACTGGTTTGTACTGGGAAGCTTCTAGGTGTGAATGTGTGGAGCGTTCCTGAAAAGGAGCACCGAGGTAAATTAAAAAAAACATCACAATTAAATCTGTTATTTCCCCACTTGAGTTCAGTCAAAGATCTTCAGATCGGTGAGGTTCTCTGCTCTGTCCTTCCGTCTTATTGTAATTAAGTGCTCCGCTAAACTTTTCCAAGTGGAGCATCTTCCTCGGGGGAGCCATCTTTGAGAAGGGGAAGTTATTAGTTTTGGGGACGAATGCTCCCTTTCCTGTGTAATGACTCACGTCCTCATTTATTCTGATGAACCTGTTTATAAAACGGGACCGAGGGACAAACTTTTAAAGTTATAACTCAGTTCTTGAAATGAGCTGTTTATTTGAGATAAATTAACGGAAAACAGAATAAATGACTGTTAAGATTCTCAGGTTCTGCTCAACAAAGAGGCCTCAAAGACGTGGTACTTTCAGGTTAGGTTCGCTTTATGCATTTTTAGATGTACATTTTAAAAACAATCTTTTTTTAATTAAACACTGCGAGACATTACAGGCAACAACAGTGCTTTACTGGTCAATATAGAGATGTTGCTCTTTCAGACTATAGTGGAAAGAAAACATCCAAAATACACATTTATTTGACTACTTTGTCTATTTGCGTCTGTAGATTTCTCCTAAATTCACCAAAAGTTACCATTAGATAACGCCTCATTTGCATATTTTAAAACTTGTAATACATCTTGTCCTGCTAAATTACCTTGAGTGACGCCTTCATTTGTGTATTCCGGCTGAAATGACAACAAAGAAAGAAGAGAAAATCAGTTTAAATCAATATAAACTGCACATTGAACTCTGGTAGAAAGTCAAAACGATGAGCTTCGAGTATTAAACTCCGTCCTAGATATTTATTATGACGGGTTTAAACGCAGCGGAGGGATTTCACTTCAGGGGTTAGTGAAGTCTAACAGCTGCTTCGGTGGATCCGCTCAGCGCTGACCAGTTACAAGCTGTGGTTACAATGGGAAGCTCCCGGTGTGGAGCTGTGGTTACAATGGGAAGCTCCCGGTGTGGAGCTGAGGTTACAATGGGAAGCTCCCGGTGTGGAGCTGTGGTTACAATGGGAAGCTCCCGGTGTGGAGCTGAGGTTATAATGGGAAGCTCCCGGTGTGGAGCTGAGGTTACAATGGGAAGCTCCCGGTGTGGAGCTGAGGTTATAATGGGAAGCTCCCGGTGTGGAGCTGTGGTTACAATGGGAAGCTCCCGGTGTGGAGCTGAGGTTATAATGGGAAGCTCCCGGTGTGGAGCTGTGGTTATAATGGGAAGCTCCCGGTGTGGAGCTGAGGTTACAATGGGAAGCTCCCGGTGTGGAGCTGTGGTTATAATGGGAAGCTCCCGGTGTGGAGCTGAGGTTATAATGGGAAGCTCCCGGTGTGGAGCTGAGGTTACAATGGGAAGCTCCCGGTGTGGAGCTGAGGTTATAATGGGAAGCTCCCGGTGTGGAGCTGTGGTTATAATGGGAAGCTCCCGGTGTGGAGCTGTGGTTATAATGGGAAGCTCCCGGTGTGGAGCTGTGGTTATAATGGGAAGCTCCCGGTGTGGAGCTGTGGTTATAATGGGAAGCTCCCGGTGTGGAGCTGAGGTTATAATGGGAAGCTCCCGGTGTGGAGCTGTGGTTATAATGGGAAGCTCCCGGTGTGGAGCTGAGGTTATAATGGGAAGCTCCCGGTGTGGAGCTGTGGTTACAATGGGAAGCTCCCGGTGTGGAGCTGAGGTTATAATGGGAAGCTCCCGGTGTGGAGCTGAGGTTACAATGGGAAGCTCCCGGTGTGGAGCTGTGGTTATAATGGGAAGCTCCCGGTGTGGAGCTGAGGTTATAATGGGAAGCTCCCGGTGTGGAGCTGAGGTTACAATGGGAAGCTCCCGGTGTGGAGCTGTGGTTATAATGGGAAGCTCCCGGTGTGGAGCTGTGGTTATAATGGGAAGCTCCCGGTGTGGAGCTGTGGTTATAATGGGAAGCTCCCGGTGTGGAGCTGAGGTTATAATGGGAAGCTCCCGGTGTGGAGCTGTGTGAACTGCAGCTCGCAAAAAACCAGCTGCGCACGAAGGTTGAAAGATAATAAAAGTGCAGCAGGATGGCTCATCGTAGGTTTACCCCTCCCCCCCCCCCATTTAAAGTACGATTCACACGTCGGCTCAACTTGTGATTAAATTCCTCACAACACGCCTCCTCGATTGGCCGCCACATTTAACCAGAACTTCACTGCTCCGGATGAGAAACGACTTGTAAAAACTTACAGTAAAGTTTAACAGTGAATTTGAGTTTTTTCGCTCCCAAAAATATTTGTACAACTTGTTCTTCGCTTCTTTTCATTTCATATTAAAATCTAACTGTTATTTTGTGACGTGTGTTTCATCATTTTGTACAAATTGTGAGACTCGTAAGTTGAACAGCAGGCAGGAGCTCAAAGGCCTCGTATCCAGAGGAAACGCTGACGGATGAGCAGCACAAAGGGTTTAGGTTTCTGCTTTTTTATCGTCTTCAAACGGCTGATTGAGACTTAAAGCTGGAGACTCAGAGAGCACAAGTCCCTCGATGCCTTTAAACCACAGAAGGTCGACTTCAAGCTGCGCAGGGATTCAGATTCACATGATGAAGTTATTATTATCCATCGTCCAAGATCCTGAGACGAGATGCTTTGAAGGTGATTTAAAGGCGGAGTCGTATCTTCGTCAGTGGTGGAAAGTAACTCGGTGCTATACTGAAGTACAAATTTGAGGTACTTGTACTTCCTTAAGTATTTCCATTTTCTGCTACCTTCTGCTCCACAATTGAAAGGAAAATATTACACTTTTGACATTTATTTGATAACTTTAGTTACTTTGCAGATTCAGATTATTTATACGAAACATAATCAAAATACAAAACATGATGTAATATTGTAGGTTAAAATCCAATTCACAAGCTAGCAGTATATAAAGTAATTAAAATGAGCTAAACATTAAATATGTTGTACTGAAATAGGCCATTCTGTATAATGAGTATTTTAACTTTTTGTACTTTAAGAATATTTTGAGAATACTTTTGTACTTTTACGTAAGTAAGAGTTGAAATGCAGAACTTTTACTGATTACAGAGTATTTCTACACTGTGGTATTACTACTTTTACTTAAAGATGTTAAATTCCAAATTCAGAGCAAATCTACGATTGAGGGATTGCTTCCACACAGCTCTCAACATGGCGACGGCTAACAGCTAACAGCTAACACTGCAGACAGCGCTATTAGCGTAAACAATGACAGAGCTAACAGTGTTTACCTGAGGGGGGACCGGAGGAATGGTGTGGGTCGGGACACCGTCATCAGCTGTAACCGGCGGAAGGAAGGTCAAGGCACCAAACCTACTCGGTTAGGTTTAGACTCCAAAACTAGTTGGTTAGGTTAAGTTACCAAACTACGTTTTTAAGTTTAGGCAACCAGACTAACTGGTTAGGTTAAGGTACCAAAACTAGTTGGCTAGTTTTATGTGCGTAAACAACTTGGTTAAGTTAAGTTACCAAAACTATGTGGTTAGGTTTAGAAGACAAAACGCCTTGGTTAGTTTAAGGTGCGTGAACTACTTGGTTAGGTTTGAACTCCAAAACTACTTGGTTATGTTAAGGGACCAAAACTTCGTAGTTAGGTTTAGGCACCAAAACTACTTATTTAGGTTTCAACGCCAAAACTACTTGGTTATGTTTAGGTGCATAAAGGACTTGGTTATGTTAAGGGACCAAAACTACTTTTTTAAATTTCAAAGCCGAAACTAATTGGTGAGTTTTAGATGCTAAAACTACCTGGGTTTAGGAAAACATCATAGTTTGGGTTAAAATGAGTACCTTAATCCAGGGAACGAGTGTGTCGTGCAGCGTTCAGGACTCGCTTCCAGTGTCTGAAAAGTCAACTTGGTCGAGACTGTAAGTTGAGCAGTTGAGCAGTTGCGAGTGCGTAGGGAGGGTCAAAGTAGCTCACTAGTTCATTTTAATCTGTGTGAACTGAACTTTGAGACGACAACATTGACGACAAATATGTGAACCAACATTTAAATCCTGTTGACATAATCGAATGTTACTTAGACATTTAGAAATTTAGTCCACTTTTAACTTAACTATCAAGATGTGTTTTTAAATGGTGAATATATCTCATGAAACATAGATTATAGGAGCCAGACGTGGACCTGTTGTTATTCACAGTGTGCTTTGGTCAAAGTGACACTGAAGTATTTAGAAATCATTTTTTAGGGCTCCTTCCCCCGAGTCAAACTTGGGAATATTTGGATTTTACATGTAGATGTAACACACCTGGAGTTTAAGACTGAAAGCAGCGGTTCACCGGAGACTTCGGGTCGGCTAAAAGGTCACGCCGTTCTGTGCCGTCTTAAACAGAATCTGGTCCTGAATTAAAATTGAGCAATCAAAAAAAAAAAAAACACAGAATGACACCGAATCCTCACCGGCTGCAGAGCTGCTGAGCCTGACCTCTGACCTCCGAGTGGAAGACAACCCAAAAAGGAGCATTTCTCTACAGGGATTGATAAATGATCTGATTATTATTCTGCACAGAGTGAGCAGTAGACGTGAGTGAGTGTGTGTGTGTGTGTGTGTGGGGGGGGGGGGGGGGGGGGGGGAGTCAGTTGTGTCCCTGTTAATACCAGGGTTCAGATGAACACCCACCTTTTTACTGTTTGATCATTCTGCTTCACATGCACACGCCGTATTTAGAAGAGCTTCACTGAAGCACGCTTGTTTTAGTAGAACAAACAGTCTCTGAAGGCTCTTAGACAGCAAATCAAGCTGCCATGTTTGATATGTTGATTTACGTTTGCCCTCCACATCGAGGTCAAAGTTTAGCAAAGAAAAACTCTCCAACCTGCAGAATCATTTTCTTTGTTTTAGTCTCTTTTCACATTTTCTCTGCCAAATTATTCCAGATACAGAGCAGTTACAATATCTCTGTTCCGGCTCTGCGAATGAATATGCATTTGGATTACGAGGCGGACGACGCGCTGCTCGGCTGCACAAGCTGCACAAGCTGAGGTGATGCAACAACTCTGAAGGGAAAAAAAACAAACATCCAATTACGGGCCGAACGACGGCGGCGGCGGCGGCACGAAGAGAAAACGCAATTACACAATAACGAGTTGCATAAGCCTTTTTCTGAGAATTTCCATCCCATCTCTCGCTGACGTTCTGACAGGCGAAGAAGACAAATGACGGCCGCTGTCTCACCGGCCAATTAAGACACAGACGTGTTATGTAATGATGTTTTCAGCAGATGCAGATTCCGGCGAGTTTGGTAATTTGAGCGGAGCAGCAGGATTTTTAAGGCCTCGGATACACTCGCTGTCTATATATCCGAAAACACAGTTGTGTTGAACATTTTAAGGAGACGCAGCAGCATAAAGAAGCGCTTTTTTGACGAGGAAATCTAGTCGGTGATTCTCATGAGACTCTCACCTGTGATTTTCTTTTTTTTTCTCATTCTCTGTCGTTTTTATTCATGCCGGGAAGCTTATCTGAGCGTGTGCTGTGTTTCTCAACAACATCCTGATTGACATTCACACAGTTACACCGGCTCACACCTGGGAGCTACAGAGTACAACCTAGTCTGCTGCTGAGCGTCCTCGGAGGAGGAGGAGGAGGAGGAAGGGCCTCGCTCACGGTCCCGGGGCCACGTTTCTCCAGCTGTGGGGTTCTAACCCGGTCCAGGCCTGTGGGTCGCAGGTGTAACGACTCAACTCACTGTTCTGGACACAGTTCAATACAGAAAGCATATTAAACTAACTCACACAGGTCTGTCTTTGCAAAAAGCTGCACCTTCAATGCTCTTCACAGAAAAGAAAATACAAATAAGTGTCAAATGCAAATAAGAGAAACTTAAAATAAGAGAAAAATGAAGCTGTTTGTGTCTTAATATCGTCTTTGTACGGAGCACAATTCAACATCACAATGTCAAAAACCAATGAAAGCTGTATGATCACCTGTTTCATGTTCAGCAGCATTACAGTCAAACTAATGAAAGGTGCAGAATGGGCCGGCTATGAACCCCATTAGGTTTTGGAGTGAATCACAGGAACAAGTACACAAGTGATTTGTGACTTCCGTTTACATCGCCCTGGTGGAGGTCTGCTCTCCCCTTCTAGTGTTCTCATCATAACTTGTATATAATACATATCATATATAATAAATACAACCTTCCCTACATGAGGCAATACACATTTTATCAAGGCTTGAATGTTCAAGCTGTATTTACCGCTGGGAACCCGACAAAAACAGTGTTTTAAGTAGAGAACTCATATTTACCTGATTTCCCACGGGGCACAAACGCAGCATCACACACACACACACAAAAAGTGTTTTCTGTAAAGATATGTTCATCTTTCGCAGGTCGATTTATCTGCAGAGACACGAGCTCAAACCCCAAACGCTCAATACGCAGCATGAATATTGAGACGCACATCACCAGAAGAACTGCACACGTTAACACAGCGAGCGCTCGGAGGGCACGACAGCTTTCAATCGGCCCGAAATGTGATTCCTCACCTTTATTCTTATTCGTTTTTAAATTTGTTTACAGCCCCCTTCATTCTCATTGTGAATCCAAAGGTAGAGCTTATCTGAAATTAACAGCAGCGCCGTGATATCCTCCGAGAGTAGCGAGCAGATATGAGGCTACAGAGCGACGCGGAGAACATCCACAATCAACGGGATGGAAATGCTAAACAGGCTCATCTTCTACAGCGTCAACACTTTCAAGGCCGCAGTTTTCTACTTTTAACTTGAAAAACTGCTTTTTTCCGCCTCTCATCTCCATCATCGCCCTCTCTGTGTGTGAAGTGATGTTTATCAGGTGAGATCAGCTGAAGTTCAGTTGATGGAGGTCAAAGATGTTTTTACAGAAATGAATGAAAACCAAGTTTATTTACTTTGGTCCAAACCAGAGTGACAGTAACTTCTGAACATCTAACAGTTTAAATGAATACTTAACCCCCCAAATCACCATTGCTACATCTATAACTCGCTCCATGTTACATGTTTAAAACGGTTCGTCTGCCTGTGTGTATTAGACTAAAGTGTTTAACTATTAGCATATTATTGATTGCAGGAACCTAAATATACTGTGAAATATATACTTATACCGGATAACACTAGTAAATGCCATATTTTTAAGTTTCCACCAAATTTCTTAAATGTGTGGTTCTGGGGCAGCGAGCTCTTCATCTTTCTGCCGCTGGTTGTTTCACAGACGGTCACGCTGAGCCAGACAGCAGCCACCGACTCTGAACATTAGCTTTCCCGTTAAAGTTTCCTTCTTATCCACCTCAACTCGATGAACACTCATCTTGTTTTGTTCGTGCTCTGCAGCTGCCTGCAGATACTGAAACAATTTTCTGATTGTCAGAATTGCCGATTATGCCGACTAGTTGATTAAATGGCAATTAAATTGGAAAGTAAGTTGGTTTCAAACATTTGTTTTAATAACGCTGAGGGCAAATTCCCCAAAGACGGACGCCTCACTCATTTTATCAGAGAACGAAGGTGACAGGAAGTTTTTTTATTTCCAGCTACTGCAGTCGGAAAACTCCAAAACAGAGGAGGTCTGACAGGAAAACACAAGAAAATACAAATGTCCGATGTTAAGTGACGAGACTCAAAAATGACCACGGAAAACAATTCAGTGTCCGTTCTACTCTTATTCTATTTTGTATGTGAGGGTGTCGATGCTACGCTATGATTGGTCTGTCTGCGTCTGAGGGGCGGGACTTAAGGAAGGGTAAATTGGGTTTAGGCCATAGACTGTATATAAGAAGTGGGCGTAGTCATCGTGTTGTCACCCATTGGTTTGCGGACGGCCATTTTGAAGCCTCGAGTTTGGCGATTTCTTGGAATACAACCGTCGCCATGTTGGCTTTTTTGCAATCAATGAACGAACTAGCAATTGAGACCATAAACTCATGTTTACAATGTTAATTTACAATGGTAATAAATCAGTCATTTTCTCATAGACTTCTATACAACCAGAGGAGTCGCCCCCTGCTGGTCAGTAGAGAAAATAAAAGTTTTAAGACACTTCCGCATTGGCTTCGCTCGGCAGAACCGAAGGTTGCCGCCTGGTTCTACTCTTATTCTATTTCCATGCGAGTATGTCGATGCTACGCTGCGATTGGTCTGTCTGGGGCGGGACTTAGACGACACAGAAACACACACAGAGTGAAGAGTACCCTTTGAAAAAAGGCTGTTTTTTATTGAAATACAGCAGACATCAACAGGTTGTTTTGCTGACCTGGGCAACAGAAACAAGAGCTCGAATACTTTTCAAATCGAAGTAAAAAAAACAACAAATATCGATGGCTATTTTTGTCATTAGAAGTAAAAAAAAAAAAAATCTACAAAGACGCTCAGAACCTGGTGCCCGAACTGAGGAGGTGAAGCGTCATTTCGGGTCACAAGCTGATTAACACGAGTGTCTTTTGTCACGTCAGGAACTAAACGAAAACAAGCCGGTGCTCCACTTTGGATCCTGACTCAAGACTCTCAAAAATGCTGGTATTTGAAGTTAAAAAAATCAAATGCACCTCGAGTTCTGAAGGAAGGATTTGAAAACAGCGTTCAAGCCTGTTTTTGTGCCCAGGGCTGGTTGTTTGATAGTAGCAGTAGTAGAAGAAGCAGAACCTCAGTTATGAAGCAGGGCTGGCCTCAACTCCCCTTAAAAACACATTTAATGCACCTGGTTTTCCCCCTGAAAGAAATCAGAAAACTGTTCCTCCTGCTCGCACACGGGAGTCCAGTTTGATCTAATAATAACTCTTTATGGACTCTAACAGGATTCTTATTTCTGCAGAAATAGACGTTTCTCTGCTTGAATATCTCTAACAGAAAGAGACCTTTCGAAAAGGTTGAGATACTAAAATACTTGAGTTTTTTTTGGCATGTTTGTCCATTATTGTACATCAGTCATCCACACTGTTTTACAGAATGCATGAACCCTGTCAGTACCTACAGCATGTGGATTTGCATCGCAGAAGGTTTTGGTTTGAATCAACCTTTTGACAGAGCGATCCAAAAAAAGTCCTTTGTAGAAATCATGTCTCAATTGACTCTTAAACTTAAAACGTTTCTTCAAGCTTATAAAGTGACTTTGAAATTGTTAAAATAAAAAACCTTTGACTTTTGGGTATTTTATTCTGTTTCTATGTGTTTAGAAACGTGGAGACAGCTGCAGACTGAGGACGGATAAAGAGCCCTGAAGTTTATTCAACGACTGAGGATGGATCAGACGAGAAGCATTTAGTCCACACCGTGCAGAAGTTTGTAGTTAGTTACAGTTGTGAATAAGTTCAGGGTGTATTACAGTAAGGACAAATCTTCGGAAGTCTGCATCGCCTCCGTTTGTATACATTTCTTTAGCTACAACTGTGACGTTGTTTGAGCTAAAAAGAAAAGAAATAGCAGGAAAGTCTTTGGACTAATCAAAAGGAAGTTTTTAGGTTATAAATAAAGTTTAAAATCCACATTAAATGAAGATTACAGAGGACTAATTCAATTGATTGCTTTCGCAAGACGTTTAAATAAATCTCAAATGTCGTCATCCCTAAAATGTGATGATTGCTAAAGTCTTTTTTGGCGGGAAAACCAGGTGCACGCAACAGATACACTTCAAAGTGAGCAAACAGAGCGACCTTAAATGAAACAAAGGAAAGACTCGTGCACACTAGTCGATCTGTGTTCAGCCCCGAGATGGAGCCTGTAGCAACAAAACCTGTTGCAGCGTGAATAAATCTGGAAGGTTCGCGTTCAAAAAAAGTTTGTCCAATAAACTGTGACCGGACGTTTTTCTGCTTCAAGCCGTAGTCAAAAACATCTGGTGCTCGAATCTAACGGCTAACACATGCGAGCTAACAGGGAACAAGCTAGCTGTATGCGCTACTCCCTGAGCTCGCTTGCTTGCTAACAGTTCTAAAGCTAGTTAGCTCAACGGGACAATAAGTTAACACATTTTAGACTTTTACCTCCGCCAAGTAGATTATGATTTTGGTTTTGTTTGTCAGCAGGATTACAATAAAACTACCGGCCCGATTTTCATGAAATTCAGTTAAACTTGACGCAAATTATCTTTCTTTGCTGCTACGAGCAAAAATACACTGGCGTTAGCATGGCAACAAACCATTTGCTGTGACTTTTTTCTGTTTTAAATGCTAACAAAAAAACAACAACTGGTGCATCTTTTGAATTGTTACTGAGAACAACGTACGTAAAATCTAAATGATAAATTCTACTTTGATACCAAGCGACCACGCGTCAGTTTGTGGACGTTATCGATTGAACAGCGTTGCTGATTTCTTTAAAAAGACTAGTGTGCTCGACTCTTTGCTCTTCAAACATTCAGACAGTAAACCCACAACATTTACTTAACTCCTAGAAGCAAATACATTCAATCATTCATCAGAAAAATATTCAATTAAAACTATACACTTGCAAAAATAAAAGTCTCTTGGAAGCTTTCTAAGGCTGAGCGTCAAACATCTGTACAGCGCTGCTTTCTTTTCAAACGGTTGTTTTGCAGAAGGATGTGCAGCGGCGCAGAGCTGACAGCTTCGGTGATGCTGAACGCCACCGAGTTTTAAAAACTATGAAGACTTTAAGCGAAGAAACAAGCATTTTGATACAAACCAGCAGTACAACCCCCCCCCCACCCCCCACAATGGACGGAGTTGAAAACCCTCCCCTGTTGTTTGTTTGTTGAGGCCAGCCCTGGTGTGCATTTGTAAATACAGTATTTCAGATATATGTAGTCTTATCATCTTTAAATCTGACCAGGACACTACAGCGGCAGAAGCAATACATAAAGAAGCTCATATTTTGTTTTTTACTATTATTCTTTTCTGTCGGAATGGAACTAGTTTCAACTAAGCCTACCAAGCCAACATGTAGTTATGTATTGAATAAAAGGCTATTTATCTTTTTTTGTTTTTGTTTTATTACAGGCGTGTCTGATGGTGTGCAGGACGACAAAGAGAGAGAGAGAGAGAAAAACAAATCAACGAAGGAGGGAAAACAGAAGATAGACGAGAGAGAAAGTAAAGGACGAAGTGATCGAGTGAGGGAGAGAAACAAGAGAGAGAGAGAGAGATTAGAGTTTGATTCAGGCAGCATGATTCTGGATTGTAGGGTTTTCACTGTCGAGTGTGTCGAGTGTTGTGTTGTGATCGTTACAGTTTAATCCTTCTGCGCTTTGCCACCATTTTAACAGTTTCTTAACGTTTTTTGTTGTTGTTGTTGTTTTCATATTTGTTCCTCGTCCGTTTTTTAAACAAAGATCCACGACAGTCACTTGGTCGTACAAGCATGTTCGTCGGAACAAGAAGTGCAGATTGGCTTACGTTTTTTTTTTTTTTTTTTTTTTTCTTCAAAAAAGGGTTCCAGACAGAGTGGCTACAATAATAATATTAATAATAATATAATAATATAATAATAGCACTTCACTTCACTTCAGCACAGTAAAAAAAATAGAAAAGAAAAGAAAAAAAGGTCCAAAGGTGCTTTTTTTTGTTGAATGCTTTGTTTTTTTAAAATCTGATTTGATGTGAAGCGAAGTCCCCCCTCCTCCTCCTCCTTCCTCCTCCCTCCTCTTCCTCCCTCCTCCGCCTCCTCCTCTCAGCGGGGAAGTGGCGGGCGGAAGTCCAGTGCCGGTGAGATGAAGAAGAAGTGACTGAAGTATTGCCAACTGGTCCTTTTTTTTTGTAGTGGTTCCACTCTTGGTTCAGTAAAAAAAAAAAAAAAAGAGAGACGGAGACATAAAGAATAATAATAATAAAAAACGTTGCACACGCTCCACAGCTGGCAGCGTTTCTTTAAAAAAGTCCATCAACAAATAAAACAAAAAAATAAAAACAACAAGAGGCGAGAGAAACCGAGAGAGAGAGAGAGAGAGAGAGAGAGAGAGAGAGAGAGAGAGAGAGAGGAGGGTTTCGGGGGACGAATTGCTCCCATTTTAAAAAATGTAACAAAAATTTTGTCCGCAAAAATTTTACAAATCTATAGCAATACAGAAAAAACAAAACAAACAAACATATATATCCTATTTACAAGAAGGAGAAGAAGAACCCTTTTTTTTTTTTTTTTTTTTTTTTCAAAAGTGTAGTGAGAATGCAGCAGATCCCAGCTTTGGCACTCGGCATTTGTTTGTTTGTTTGTTTGTTTTAAATCCGTCCTGTCGTCGTCGGTGTGTTACAGTCTGACTGCTGCTGCTGCACACATTCAGTGCTCCGGTTCACGGCAACGCAGGTCACGCACAACATCACCTCAGCCACGAAAAACATCCGTCCAGTCCAGAGTTCAAGACCCGCTAATCCCCCCCCCCCCCCCCCCCTCCTTCAGAGCGACTTAAAGGAGAAGCTCAGTTTTCTTTTTCTTAAGGAACTTACAGTAAAGTGCGGATCATGAAACGCGTTTGTTCTTAAAGGGAAAGTTCAAACTTAAAGATACAGATCATTTAACGAGCAATTCATCAATAACCAACTAATCACGTGAACGTGATAAAGGTTAAAGAACTGTTCTCCGTTCTCTCTCTCTCTTTTACATTATTCTTATTCACATTGGAAAAAATGATTAACAAAATTAAAACTGCTCAGTTTTGTGTGGCGTTCAAGGACACGATCGTCCCACAATGCAACATGGAAGAAAAATAAAAGAGAATCAATAAATGACTTTGTCTGTCTGTTGACAGAAACTGTTATAATTTGGCTTATTATGTTTTTTATAATGGCTCAGAAATGAACTTTTTAAAGTTAACTTCACAGTGACTAGCTACTAGCATAACACACGTTCCCCCCTACTGTGGTCACGTTGCATTGTGGGTAATGTAGGTGTGGAATAAAAAATACAATATCTCTTGTTCTGCTGCATCGGTTTTGATCTTTGATCTTCTTTTTTTTGTGTAATGATAAATCTGTGTAGTACACAGTCAATACTAGTACTCGGTGTACTAGTATGTCATATGAAACTGGGACCATTTTATTTACTTCTTGTATTTGACCTAAATTGACTTCCATCCCTCCTGATGAACAGGCTGTGTTGTTGTTACAGCTACAAGTAGAATAACTGATGTTTTGTGAGCCTCGTCTCTGCTTATACTCGGTGAAGATTAAGCTCCTGTTTTGTAAAACTGGTGTCAAACTCACATCACAGTGAGCAATGAAAAGAAAGCACCAATTTGAGACTCAGTAAGAGAAGGCAGCTTCAATTATCTTCACAGATCGTGACCCTGAATTCCTCCTTGCACTCCTCTGATTTTCAATTTGGCAAAATAAAATAAAAGCCCCCCGCCGTCTTTTTTTTTAATAAAGGGGGGGGGGGTCACGGCGGGTCGTGAACGCTGAGGACGATGTTGTGTGTGAGCTGGAATGTGACAATCAAGAGATAAAAAAAAATTTAAATTTAAAAGAACAAAAATTACAATATCTGATAATAAAAAAAAAATAAAAAATGTTGCTCCATTCTCCGTCCACCTCGGTTTTCTTCTTCCTCTTTTCCAGCAGCAGCAGCGGCGGCGATGGCGGCAAAATCCTACTCGCACCTGAGATGAACAGAAGAGAGAGGAAAGAAACTGTCAACAACAGTTTCACGAGAACACAGATCATTCCCACCTAGGAAACAAGAGGAAACTAAAAAACTAAACTAAAGAGAGAGGTGGTGGGGGGGGATTAAAAAGCAACTGTGTGCCAGGAGACGGTGTTCCTGGTCGCCTGGTGCTGCTGGGAACTGGGACACATTGTGAAATAATAATCGACGGCGGAACCCGACCGGCCGGCGCTCTCTCTCCTAATCCATGTGAGAGAGAAACTGTGTTAAAGTTGTGTTTTGAGTGGGAGTGATTAAACGAGGCTGTGATTGCAGAAACAGGACAATGGATAACACACATCCCCTCTGTTGTGCTCAAATAGTGGAGGGAGCTTTAGTCGCTTTAATTGCATTTATATATTCAGATTCAGACAGAACGTCAACAGTAAGAAAATGTTAAAGGGATTTATTGGGTATTTTTTTTCTAACAAAGTAAAACAAACGGTCTTTCCACCAAGAGACCGAGCCCCGTGTGAAATGAGACGTCATTTATTTCTCACGATCTTGTCCTGAATCAAACTAAGTATTTCACGATCTTTTCCTTAACCTAACTAAGTATTTCACAATCTTTTCCTTAACCTAACTAAGTATTTTACGATATTTTCCTAAACCTAACTAAGTATTTCATGTTTTTTTCCTAAACCTAACTAAGTATTTCACGATCTTTTCCTTAACCTAACTAAGTATTTCACGATCTTTTCCTTAACCTAACTAAGTATTTTACGATATTTTCCTTAACCTAACAAAGTATTTTACGATATTTTCCTAAACATAACTAAGTTGTTTCCTGTGAAGACAGAAGTTTATTTTGAAAAGACTTTATGCATTTAACAAGCTGAAATTGACACGTGTTGCTTAACTTTCGTAGGAAAACGTACAAAAAATGAGGAGTAACTTTTTTGTAAGATAAGATTCAGCTGGTGAACATAGCGGAACATTTAGTACCTAAACAGACTGATATTTGCCTCTGGAGTTGGTGGAGACCAAAAACAGCTAAAAGAGAGAGAATATTGGAGTTAAATTCATCACTAATGAATCATCATGTCACTCTGTAACTGCTGGATGTGCAGATAAGAAACAGGTTCAACATATCAACTGAAAGATGGTCACGATGTTTCATGTAAGTGGCCAAATAAATCAGTTGCTGCAGGTTTAAAATAAAGTGTTTTCTCTGTCAGGATGTAGGATTTCATTTGTCTGCGGATTAGCTCTGTACAGATAAAAAGTGTAAAGAGAAAATGTACCTCAACTTGTCAAATAAAGGTTTGTGATCAAATAGATTCAGTGTAAATGTACATTTTATCAGTACAACAGTCATGTTGTACTCCACCAGGAAGAGGAGGTACTATGAACTTGTGTTTAACTGTACACTGTAAACATGAATGTTTGACAAAGGTTTAATGAATAATTATGTCTTCAACCATCTGTTTCTGCTAATCTTCTGTCAAAGTCATCTCTTCTTCTATCTTTTGCCAAAAACAATTAGTTCTTTGATTTCATTTTATTGTGCGTCTGGTTCTTAAAACATTTTTCCCTTAACTCACCGTTATTATACTGAAACACAACTCAGCTCCACGTTTAAGAGAACAGAAAAACAATCAGCTGGAGGAGCTGTGAACAGCTGTTCAATCAGCTGTTCAGTCAGACGCTGCTACACAACAGCTGACGGTCCAATATGGCCGACAGCGGGTTCGTTTCATTACCTTCACGCACACAAGCAGCAGGAAACACAGCGGATGAAGGTTTATAACCACTAAGTGCAACATTTGTTTGTTTTAGAGATTTACACATTTTTCGAGAAGCTAAAGAAGAAACTACTAAAACACCTGGTCAGGTGTGTCGCTCACTGACTGCATGAACTCAGATAACTGTTGTCCCAAATATTTCACAACCTTTCATAAGAATAAAGTTCAACTTTATAATCCAAAAGAAATTCACTTGGTCAAGTAAACAAAAACAAAACCCAGACACACAAACAGACATTAGACAACACAACGAACTAATACAATTAATATAACTCCTCCTACGTAAACAGAAGTCACAGATCTGTTGCTCGATTGTGATTGTGTTGCTTCTCTTTTGGGTTGTTTTGTGAATCTTTGAAGTCCTTTTGTATCTTTTTGTAGACGTTTTGCGTCACTTCCTGGTCTTTTTGTCTCTATTTGGAGTTTGTGTGTCTGTTTTTGGTAGTTTTGCGTCTCTTGGTCGTCTTTTTGTGTCTTTGTGGTTGTTCTGCTTTTCCTTGTAGTCGTTTTGCATCTATTTTAAGTACTTTTGGGTCTCTTTGTGGTGGTTTAACATTGATTTTTAGGTGTTTTGCATATCTTTGTGGTCATTATGTGTCTTTTTGTAGACCTTTTGCATCTTTTCATTGTCTTTTTGTGTCTGACTTTCGTCATTTTAAAAGATGTCAGATGATTCAGAACGGCAGATGAAATGTTTTATTTAATTAAAAAGTACTTCATTTAAATGTAAGGCTTTTTACTTTCATATATTTATCTTTCTTCCATTTGAATGCACTGAACTGACACAACAGGTGATGTAACATTTGGATGATGATTCACTGAAAGTCAATTCTGCCTCTAAAATTAATTATGTTTTTACTGGAACAAAAAGAAAAAAAATGATGATACCAAATTAAAACCAATTATTGTTATTCTGATTTTCAGATGGCGGTTACCTGGAAACAGGTAACGTTCAGTGTGTTTTATATATATATATATATATATTATAACAATGACAGGGAGGGAGAGGCACTGCAGCATTTCGGCAATTAAGCCTTCATCTATAAGCTACGACTGTTGATCGGTTATTATGGGCTCTGCTGATTAAATGAAGCCCCGAGCTGCTGTGATTAGTGAGACAGGACAATGGATGGCACACACACACACACATATACATAGAAGCAGGAGACATTGCATCAATCTGCGCAGCAGGAATTGGTTTCAGCTCCTTAATGTAATCTGGGCGATGTCATCACTCTTCATGAGTCTCATCTTGCTGCTGTGACCTCTGACCCCGAATCTGACCCCCACAATGTGTCGACCAAAATACAAAAATAAAATAAATGAAGGTGTGATTAAAGCTGGACAGACTCCGTGACACTACACGTGTTAACATTCCTTATGCAACGACTAAACGATTTACTGATTTCTGTCCACTGACAAATCTCATAAAGTTTATTCAAACAAGGCGGTCAAGACGTCTTTGTGTTCGATCAGGGACAGACGGTCGACGGTTCAGGTGAGACAAAGGACTCCGACTCCTACGTAAACAGAAGCCACAGATTTGTTGCTCGCAGGTCGTTTTTAAATCTCTGTGTGATTGTTTTGCTTCTCTTTTGGGTTATTTTGGGAATCTTTGTAGTCCTTTTGTATCTTATTGTCATTTGGCATCTTTTTGGAGATGCTTTACGTCACTTCCTGGTCTTTCTGTCTCTATTTGGTGTTTTTGTCTCTTTTTGGTAGTTTTGCATCTCTTTGTGATCTTTAAGTGTCTCTTCTTTGTCTGTTTGCATCTCTTTTTGTCTGTTTCCGTCTCTTCTTTGTCTGTTTGCGTCTCTTTTTGTCTGTTTCCGTCTCTTCTTTGTCTGTTTGCGTCTCTTTTTGTCTGTTTGCGTCTCTTCTTTGTCTGTTTTTGTCTCTTCTTTGTCTGTTTGTGTCTCTTCGTCTCTTCTTTGTCTGTTTGCGTCTCTTTTTGTCTGTTTGCGTCTCTTCTTTGTCTGTTTGCGTCTCTTCTTTGTCTGTTTGCGTCTCTTCTTTGTCTGTTTGCGTCTCTTCTTTGTCTGTTTGCGTCTCTTCTTTGTCTGTTTGCGTCTCTTCTTTGTCTGTTTGCGTCTCTTCTTTGTCTGTTTGTGTCTCTTCGTCTCTTCTTTGTCTATTTGCGTCTCTTTTTGTCTGTTTGCGTCTCTTCTTTGTCTGTTTGCGTCTCTTCTTTGTTTGCGTCTCTTCTTTGTCTGTTTGCGTCTCTTCTTTGTCTGTTTGCGTCTCTTCTTTATCTGTTTGCGTCTCTTCTTTGTCTGTTTGCGTCTCTTCTTTGTCTGTTTGTGTCTCTTCGTCTCTTCTTTGTCTGTTTGCGTCTCTTCTTTATTTGCGTCTCTTCTTTGTCTGTTTGCGTCTCTTCTTTATCTGTTTGCGTCTCTTCTTTGTCTGTTTGCGTCTCTTCTTTGTCTGTTTGCGTCTCTTCTTTACCTGTTTGCGTCTCTTCTTTGTCTGTTTGCGTCTCTTCTTTGTCTGTTTGCATCTCTTCTTTGTCTGTTTGCGTCTCTTCTTTGTCTGTTTGCATCTCTTCTTTGTCTGTTTGCGTCTCTTTTTGTCTGTTTGCGTCTCTTCTTTGTCTGTTTGTGTCTCTTCGTCTCTTCTTTGTCTGTTTGCGTCTCTTCTTTATTTGCGTCTCTTCTTTGTCTGTTTGCGTCTCTTCTTTATCTGTTTGCGTCTCTTCTTTGTCTGTTTGCGTCTCTTCTTTGTCTGTTTGCGTCTCTTCTTTACCTGTTTGCGTCTCTTCTTTGTCTGTTTGCGTCTCTTCTTTGTCTGTTTGCATCTCTTCTTTGTCTGTTTAAGTCTCTTCTTTGTCTGTTTGCATCTCTTTTTGTCTGTTTGCGTCTCTTCTTTGTCTGTTTGTGTCTCTTCGTCTCTTCTTTGTCTGTTTGCGTCTCTTCTTTGTCTGTTTGCGTCTCTTCTTTATCTGTTTGCGTCTCTTCTTTGTTTGCGTCTCTTCTTTGTTTTCGTCTCTTCTTTGTCTGTTTGCGTCTCTTCTTTGTCTGTTTGTGTCTCTTCTTGGTAGCTTTGCATCTCTTCGTGGTCTTCACACACACACAGTTTATTTCATGATTTATTTGCTCCTTCCACTAGGTATGCTCCATCACCTCTCTACTTTGTAATTCATAGACACTTTTTTTTGCAGCCACCTCTCGGTTATTGATTTCAGTGCCGTTAACTTAATATTCTCAACAGATATGTTCGGCGCTTTTATCTTCCACATCCCCCGAAAACACAACGTTATGATTAACGCAGAATTATATCAGGACGGAAGTTTCATTTTGATAATGTTTTGCTTAATGGTTGAATAACTTCTCTTTAATTCCAGTTATGAGAGCTGAATATGAGATGATCCTTCATTAACATTTTGCTTTAATACAGTTATGTTGTTATAGTTTTGTGAGATATTATTTTATTTTCACACCTTTCTTTTGATAATATGTTCTATTTCAAAAAACACTTTAAACCCAGAGTTAAATATAATAAAGAGAGATGTGTGTATGTGAGTATCTTGTTGAAATGCAAAGTTGAAAAATGTCTTTTCTCCTTTTTTTACGCTCTCGGGAGGTTGAGGAAAAAGACGAGGTCACCGCGGTGGTCCGAGGTCGACACAAACAAACAACAACATACATACAAACAGCATCTCTGCTTTTCATTTAATCACAGATCCCTAAACAAACTCCTATTCAATACCTCACACTCTGAAGCACAGGTCTGAGCTGAATAGCGGCTCAGAAGAATACGTGATGTTTGATTTATTCTCCCCGGCGTACCAGACGGGAGGGGCTCCACAACAACATCAGAGCTGCATCGCTGAAATCATGTGAGCCCGTTGCTGGCATCCAGTGTGACAAACCCCGCCCGGCTGGCACTGGAGGGGCTTAAAACAAACACCACCTGAGGGTCTGGTCCAGCAGAGACGAGCGCCAGGACGACTGAAGGCCTCAGATGGATCACATGGATAAAAGAAGAATCTCTAAATATATTGGAATTAAGAAAAACCATGTTCCCCTGTTTCCAAGTGAAACATATTAAAAATTATATTATAATTATATATTATTATAAAATATGACTCAGATGAGCACTTTTAGTGGACGTACAGTGACGATGAGGTCCCAGGTTGGAAAAAATACAGAAGTCGCCCTTTAACTTTAAATATTTTCTTCAATCAATGACAAAAAGTTCATATCACAGCTTCTGTGACGACTACAGATGATGCAGAGAGGACGGAGACGGACGGACGGAGGGACAGACAGGCGGAGAGACAGATAATGATTCAGAAAAGATAAAACCTGGTGTCAGAGAGTTGGAGTGCGACTAAACTGGATCTGTTCTCTGGTTCGTTGGACCTTCGCTAATCTGAGAGACAAACTGATCCGGAGAGCAGAGCTCAGCCGGAGACGATACCTGGAACCCGAACACAGCGCCTGGCAGAGCAGACGGGCGCGTCGCCACGATCACCCAACCGCCAGAGTTTAGACAGCAGCTCGTGTTGATTCATCCTCCTGCTCTCAGTGCTGGAGAACATCTACCAAATCCTGCTCTCAGTGCTGGAGAACATCTACCAAATCCTGCTCTCAGTGCTGGAGAACATCTACCAAATCCTGCTCTCAGAGCTGGAGAACATCTACCAAATCCTGCTCTCAGAGCTGGAGCACATCTACCAAATCCTGCTCTCAGTGCTGGAGAACATCTACCAAATCCTGCTCTCAGAGCTGGAGAACATCTACCAAATCCTGCTCTCAGTGCTGGAGAACATCTACCAAATCCTGCTCTCAGTGCTGGAGAACATCTACCAAATCCTGCTCTCAGTGCTGGAGAACATCTACCAAAAAATCACAGCAAAATCTGTTCATTCCAGGTTGATATCGCTGTAGTAAACCAGATTCACTCAGCCGACGTGTGACTAGCTAGATACTAGATGTTTAGAAACATATTTTCAGAGGTTATGTTTTTTCTTTTTGTATTGAACTTAACTGAAAGATTTCAAAAGGAAACTGCCAAAAAAAAACAACAACCATTTTCAGACATTACTGTCAGGAAATATCAACAAAATCTAAAGTCATTGCTGTTTCTAAAATGCTGCATATTGATTATTGATTCCAGCTGTCAAGCGTTTGAAGACATCCCAAAAGTGGTGACAGTCCCTCAAGAGCGGCCCGATGTCAGAAGCCGAGTCTCCGCCTTGTTTTACGGCTGTTTTGTCTCCAGGAAATCATTTGAACGGCTTCTATTTAGAAAAAAGCCGAAGCCGGGTGGAAACATTAAAAACTGACAGGAGAAGCTCTGTCGTCACGCTCTGCCCCAGGCGGAGCCTTTTATCCATCAAACTTTACAACACCAGGGGGTCCTGCTGCTATTTTAGGCCTCCAATAATGCTTTTTTATTTATTTTCCTTCCCTAAATTTTCCTAAAGTTTTAGTGTTTGTTGCTGAGCGGCTTGAAGCCAAAACTCACACAGCTACACACACAGACTGGTGAGTGGATGGAGAGGGTTTTGTTTGTTGCCTGGGATCGAGGTGTTGGCTTCAACACTATCATACTGGGGGGGGACGGGGGGACGGGGGACGCTGGGGACCGACTCTCGCTCCGTTAAATCACAAAAAAAGAAAGAAACCTGCAGCCACACGTACTTTTTATGGTGAAAAAAAGAGAACTTGAAGACAGAATTTGGACGGACTGAGTGGCGAAATGATCATCGATCATCAATATCTTATTGTATATTATATATATATTATATATTGTATCTTAAGTATGATTTTATAAAGTAGCTGGAAAAGTACTTTGTGTTTCAAAATGTACAATAAATAAATTTTTCTCTTGTTGATTAAAAGAAGAGTTGCTCCTCTACTCCAGGCCGAGGCCTGGTGAGGAATCAGAAGGTTATTCATGGCGTGAAAAGTGCTTTTACTCATTCTTGATGTAATGTGCAGGTTAATTAATACTTATTATGGTGAAATAAAGATAATATAGTGGAAACAAGTTTAGAAATGCATCATTCATAATATCTTTTATCTAGAAATGTAAGTATTAAAAGGTAGTTTATAAAACTTTGGACTGGAAACCTCCATCTACAAACATCAACTATTACTCTTTGTCATTCTGAATTTTTTAAAACCATGACAACTTTTGTCACGGTTTGTATGTGTTGGGGTCAAAAAATCTAAATGACTAATGGCAATATGTGTGCTCACAAAGTCTGGTGTCCTCACGTGAACTTCATGGCCTGCGTCCTCATGTGAATGTGTGTGTGTGAACTTACTCTGACATTAGGTTCTACAGCGTCTGGGAAAGAAAGCTTTCTCAGTCTGTGAATGATAATAAGGAAGATAGACACAGAGCTGTTTTGAGAAAGTGACCTTTGTGCCAGAACAGATGCTCAAGTGAAGTTCTCTTCCCAGACTACATGGCGTGGACGCCATTTTGTGTGTGTGTGTCACCTTTTGTGACGAAGACCTCATTGTAAACCAATCCTGTGCCAGCCCATTGCATGTTGTTTACTCAGTATGAATATCAGAAGCTCAGAGTCAGAACTCCGAGTGGCCTTGATGTACATATCCTGATGTGAATCAACTCTGTCTCCTTCTTTGCAAAGAATAAATGTCCTGTGATTAATGATTTTCCATCGGTCTCACGTGAATATTTCCAACAGTATGATATCTTAATCATATCATATCATTTTTTGTGCGTTTTCCTACAAAAATTCCCCAAAAACATGTAATTTTACTGCTTGTCTTTTTTTCAAAATAAACTCTCTTCACAGGAAACCACTCAGGTTTAGGGAACAAAACGACTCAGTTATGTTTAAAAAAAATCGTCATTGTGGTTAAAATAACTACAGAAATACTGAAACTACATTTCAAAAGCTACGTGACAAACAAATCAACACTGACTTCTCGTTTCGCGGCTGAAAGAAAGCTGATTGTTGGAAGTCAGAATATGTTTTGGAGGGTTTACGCCATCTTTGTTCGTGCTCTTAATGCCTTTAACTGTGAAGTCTGTACAGAGATCAGATCTTGGCTCTCATTGAGGACCAGATCAGTCAGACCTGAGGCGGTCTGGCTCACATCGTGTTCAGGTCTCAGTGAGGTTTTAATGGACCGCATGTGGACACAACCTCCGATAATCTATCAGACAGAAGTCTCCATCATTCTCTCCTGAGAAACTTTTTAAGGAGTCTCATCTTTGTCAAACATTTCAGGATGAAGTTATAAAAACACATTCAACATGTTTGAGCTCAAGGATAAGAAGTGTTCTTGTGAGTAAACTACAACAACAGGTCGCCCTCTGTTCACACTCTTTGTTGTTAACTCTTCTTCCTCCACAGAAATATTGCTCAGAGATAAAAAAAAAAAAAATGCAATTCACGCTTCACTTAATGACTTAAAAGGAGGTCGTTTGTCATTTTTTGACATTTGATAGAATAAGTGATTAATCATTTAACTGAGAAATAATTAGAGCTTGTCTTGATAGTGAATGTAATTCAGCTGCAGGTCTAATTAAAAGACATGTTAACATGTACAGAATACTCTCTTTCTCACATGAATGCACCTTTTCAGAGGACTGCTCAGCGTGCAATACAAAAGCGTGGAAACTCACCGGTTATCCAGTCATCTTCCTCTCCCGGTCCAGCAGCAGCTCTCGTCCTCTCCTCGAGTGTCTGTCCTCCAGCCAGCTGCCGAACACCCCCCCCACGACTCCCCCGTTCTGTCCCCCGTTCTGTCCTCCGTTCTGTCCCCCGTTCTGTCCCCCGTTCTGTCCTCCGTTCTGTCCCCCGTTCTGTCCCCCGTTCTGTCCCCCGTTCTGTCCTCCGTTCTGTCCTCCGTTCTGTCCCCCGTTCTGTCCTCCGTTCTGTCCTCCGTTCTGTCCTCCGTTCTGTCCTCCGTTCTGTCCCCCGGTCTGTCCTCCGTTCTGTCCTCCGTTCTTCAACTCCGCCACGTTCTGCTGCCTCAGTCTGTCGGGGGGGCGGTCGGAGGGTTACAGACGGAAAAAACTTCAAAAATCAGAGTATCACTCTGATACTTACAGACCAATAATCATTACGGATCAATTAAAACCCAAATATGGTCCAGATACAGCCAGGTGTTTCCTGTTAAAGGTGCCTTTTTTGACCATTTAAAAAATACATAAATATATATATACACACATATATACATATACATACATAACTTTAATGTTTGTTGATGATGTTCTTCTTTTTTACAGCTCTTATAATATTTTATTTTAATACATGTTAGAGTTTTGCTAGAATGCAAAAACTTATATTATTTCTGAAAGAAAAGGACAAAAAAAATCTGCCAAATAATTTGTTTTTCAGAATCAAAGGGAACTGTCAATCAATTATTCGATATTTAGACGACTGAGCTTCTCAATCAGATTAAACACAAGTGGGTCAGAAGTGGGACATCATTGTTTTAATTATAATGAGGAGAGACTAATAATCCAAAATAATTAAATTCTGAAGGAGGACTTCATATCTGGGACTGAGTCAGAAATAGTGACGAAAACTGTGACAAACGTCTCGGGTTTCAATTTCCGCAACAAATAATTTAAGTTTTACTTTGTGAAATAAGAAGATGTCCATTAACTAGGCAGCAAATAATAATTATTCTCACTATCAATTAATCTGCAGATTAATCGATTAATCGTTTGGTCCATAAAATGTCAGAAAATAGAGAACAATGTCCCTTTAAATGTCTTGTTTGGTCCAAAACACAAAGTTATTCACTTTAATGTGATATGCAGGACAAATATATGAAAACATGTTGTAAATCTCTCTATTTGAGAGGCTGAAAACAGCATTTTCTTCCATTTTTGCATTAATATACTTTAAAGATGAATTGATTATCAAAATAGTTACTGCAGCTCTACTTTTAACTAATATGAGAGGTGAACCCTCCCAATCAGAGCTTTTTCTTTTTCAGCTTTCAGTATATTTTCACGGCATTTACTGTCAATAAGCAGCAACAATGACTCGTGTTGTCTCATTCATTCTTAGTTGTCTGTGCATCACAGTGTTGAGCACAGAGTTTATAAAACCAACAGGAACCAGAAGGATTTCAATGTGCTGTCAGTGCAGGTTCATACTGTGGTGCTTTCCAAAACCCAAAACTGACTCGTGGGGAGAATAAAACTCTTGCCCAAATTATTGTGGAGATATTGGTTTCCAACGTAATGGCTGCGTTATTTAGCCAAAGATCTCCCAAGCTCCTGGAAGACTGAATAGAGTCTCGTCTATTTGTGGGTTAATGTCCTGAAAATAATGTTAATGTGGCAACTAGAAAAACAACAACAACACAAGGAGGCGGAAATTTGTTTTGGTCTCGCTGTTCTCCACAGAAGGTGTCAGAGCGTAGAAAACCAAAGGACGGAGGAGGTTGTATTCTGTTCAGATTATAAAACGCTTTCAGGCAATTTGGGGATTTATAACTGAAATTGACGACCCGTTGAAAAGAACAAGACAAATAGCGGTAACCTGGTAGACTACCAGGACCGTGAAAATAAAAAATGTGGGTTTGACCACCTCACTTCATTTTGAAGAAATTTAATTCAAATTTAAAACAATTTAATTGTATTCATGGTCTATTTCATTTTAAAATATTCATCTTTAAATCTGCAAAGCACCACATGGATTTTATATATGTATTCTATATTATTGAATTAAATAATATTAAATCTAAAAGCTCAAATCTGTGTCCATATGCGGATGCAATATTGGGGGTCAAAGTTGTACTTCGGTCTTCTTAATGGATAAAGTAAGACTTATAGTGGAAGATGATTGTTTCCCACTCAAATCGCCCTTTGAACAGTAAAAAAAAAAAAAAAAAAACTTTCAATATTTTTGTTAATACGGTACCTGCCAGACAACCGGTCTTGGAGTTCATCCCGCTGTTGACTGCTGAGGCTGTTGGCGCGCTGCTCCATTAGCCAGCCCAACTCAACCTCCAACACCTTACTTCCGTTGTTGTTTGTCAGGGCTCCTTCCTGACAGCGCTGGAGGATGCCGGGGGCAGCATTTTTGGGAGAGCACACAAGCGGCCCCTGTCCTCCATTCACTCCGTTGTTGTGAAAAAGTTCCGCCAGCTCCAGGCCGCCGCTCTGCAGCCGGTTGTCGTTGAACCAGCGGGCGAGTTCGGCGCGTCCCGTCCGACCCTCCAGTTGGCTGAACTCCTCAGGGGAAGGCCACCGCGTTTGAGCAAAATCGTCCATGAGGAGCGCCAGCGATCGGCTGTCTGGAGGCACTGAGCAGGAATTCGGGTTGGGGACGGAGGGGGCGATTATAGGCAGGGTGGAAGAAAGTGGAAGAGGGCTTTTGAGATGGCCCACACCAGTGCTTGGCTTGTGAATCCCATTCAGCTGTAGAGTTTGGTGTTGCTGTTGCTGCTGATGTAGTCGTTTCTTGGCGATGGCCGCAATGCCACCGGCGCCCATCCTCTTAGTGCCCATGGAGTTGAGAAGGGCTTGTTCCAGGTTGTCGCGTAGCGCGCGGCGCTCCACAAACCAGCTGTGGATTTCCTGGCGAGAAAGCCGGGTGGTGCCCGCCAGATTGTCCACATCGCTGAGTGTGGGAAAGCTGTTCCTCAGGAAGTTCTCCTCCAAGATCTTCAGCTGTTCCGCTGTCTTTCCTTTCATCCGCTCCAGCAAAGGGAACTGGGTCAGCACCGAGGACTTTTGATGAAAGTCCGGTTTCAGCGCCGCTAGCAACCCGTCAAAATGTTGGACCCCATTGTTGTGAGTAAGTGCGGTTTGATCGTGGAACCATTTGCCATCCGTGCGAGATGTCCCGTTGGCCTCTGCCAGAGGAGTGAGTACCTTATCTCCTCTGGGGTAATAGGCTTTCACCTCCACCCCTTGCTGCTCTTTTAGTTTCCTGCTATCCAAAGGGAACCCTGAAATCTGGGTCGGGGCTTTGGCCGGAGTGCGAATGGACTGGATAATGGTTGGCCTCCTTATTTGTGGGGCAACAGGTGGTGGGGAGTTTGGCAGCTTGTGATCAGCAGCTGGCAAAGCGTGGGTATTCGGGTGCTTCTCTTTGGAAGTGATGGGCGAGTTAAGAGGAAAAAGTAATGAGTTTTTAAATGGCGGAGCAAAGATAGGCGGGGGTACTATCAGTGGTCTCGTTAAAGACTCTGAAAAGACTAAGGAGGGCAGCGACACCACCGGTTTTGTTTTGGGGTTTCCTAACGTCGAGAGAAACTTCCCTTTGGACAACAAAGACGTCGAGGACGACGACGATGGCGGCGGCATTAAAGGCACAGCAGCGGATAGCCTCCTCATCTCTGTGGTGACCAGAGGAAGTGCTATAGGTCTCTTCATCTCCATCGGAACAGGAGGCGGAGCCATTGAGAGGCGGTCTTTTGGGGGAGGAGGGGGCGGAGGAGCCATGAGGCCCCTGTCTTTAGCGTCGCCGGAATGGGGAGCGACTGCCATGATGGGCCGTTTGGACTCCGGGCCGAACACCGTCGTCAGGTACGCCGGCAGGGATCGTTTAAGGGAAGGGCCGGAGCTAATTGCAACTCCAGCGGGAGAGTTTGTGGCGGCGAATGAACTCAACCCATTGGACACGGTTGTCCGCACATGACTTGCATGCCCGACGGTAGTGTGGACAAAGGTCTGCTGGGAGGATTTGGCAGACGGCTGAGAGAAGGTGGTTGTAGGCAGGACGGTGAACGTGTGATGTGCAGGAGGGATGGAGCCGTTGAACATCTTCTTCCTGGCTTCCTCCACCTCCTCCGGGGACCAGGTGATGCCTTGCTTAAGCCGCTGGGTGGTGAACCAGACTTTGATCTGGTCCTCCGGGTGCTTGGAGGCAGCCGTCAGCCACGACAGCTCGGCGTGCGTCGGGTAAGGAAACTTGTTAAAGGAGGTGATCAACGTCAAGTTGTCGTCTAAAGAAGGGTTATATTTGGTGGTGTTCAAGGGAACAGCTATTTTTGGTACAGAGTTGAAGTTGGGTGGGCGCTGGAGCATCGGGGCGACGTGGGAGAGCCCTTGGAGGATGGTGGGTTCAGGGATGATGACCGTTCCATTGATGTTCACCGCTGTGATTTGATTCTTCTGGAACAGGCCGTCCCGCTGGCTTTTTAATTCGCTCCCTTGATAGAGCGTCTGGATATTGTTCGGGGTTTTCACTGTGGTTGATATGCAAGCTGGAAACACAGAGCTGCCGTTGCCTTCGCCCCGTTCATTCGTCACTTCACATTCAACTGAATTGTCCTTGCCTTCGATTGTCTGCTCTAAAATAGTCTGATTGTTCTTTTTTATCCTCTTGAACTTGAAGTTTGTCTCGCCCGGGTGCTTGCTCTCGTTGTGCTCTGTGAGCGAGTCGAACTTCTTGGTGTTGAAGTTGCAGACAGCGCAGAGGTACATCGGATTGAGAATGACGTTGGGGTGGCTGGAGTCCACGTGCTCTTTAAATTCATTCAGGTTCTGCGTTGAAAACGGGCAGTATTTGCACTCGTAGCCTCTGAGCTGCTTTTTCCGGGACGCCGGGTCAGAGTCAACGTCTTCCTTGTCCTTCTCCTCTGTGGCTTCCTCATCTTCAATGACAGGAGGTTGATCTTTCTCACCCGACTGCTCCTCTTGTTCTGATGGCTCAGGATTCTGGTTCTCCACTGGTTTTTGAAACGTCTGCTGGTCTGGATTCTCTGAATTATCCTGCTGGGGATCTTGACTATTTCCTGCAGATTCAGATGATTCTGATTGTTCTTTTTCTGTCGCGTCGTTGTCCGCCGGTATTTCCATGTCCATTACCTCCTCAGGGTCGTCCTGCTCTTCAGGCAGGTCCCTGACGACCCGGACCATGCAGGGGGTGGAGGACTTTCTACGACTGGACATGATGGTTGCTGCTGGTGGTGGTGGTGGTGATAATGGTGGTGCTGGTGTTGCTGATTGCGTTGAAGATACTGCGGTTTTTGGCTGCTGCTTCTGCTGGTGCTGGCTGAGGACGTCAGCGTGTCGGTTTCTGAAAGGGACTTACTGAAGGTGGATCGGAGCTGATGGTTGTGGATACTGGTAGGTGGGCGGAGTCGGAGTCTCCAGCCTGCGAGAGGGAGGGCGATAACCGGCTGACGGTGCCGGCCCAGGACCGGTTGTGCAGTGGCGTCTCCCGCTCACTGGCAGTGTCAGCTACCGACCTGGGCGTCATGGGAGGGCATCACAGACGGCAGCGACTCTCAAGCTGCGCAGAAACACAAAGAGAGAGAGAGAGAGAAATTACATGTTAATATTGTTTGTGCTCAGTGAGCTGCGCTGCAGCCACTTGGGGAAAGACTAAAAGCAGTGAAAAATACATGTTAGGAAAAACATAGAGAGGAGTCATGTTGATATTTGTTTGTGTGTGAAGTGATGTGCTGCATTCACCCAGAATAAGACAAAGAACGGGAAATATGCATGATGGGCAAAGACAGAAGGGTAAAAAAAAACAGAGATCATTTTCACTTTTGTAAACAGGCAAACTACGCTTTAGGTTCTATTTATTTAAAAGATGTGAGATCAACACGAGACCAAGGATAAAACACAGAAACATCTACAGAGATTTTTTATTCCTGCTTGGGTCACTATTACTACTATTATGAGCTTTGGATCAAATGCTCCTTCAAAGACAGTAAGTTGGTTATGAAGCAGTAAACTTAAAACTATGACGCATGTTTGATTATACAGTATATGCAACACTGTTTCCTAAAAAATATTATTGTTAACACTTTCTACGGGGCCTATGTCTATAATTAATTATAATCTACTTATAATGCATTATAATTTGCTTATAGAACTGTTTAACGGTTGCTGCCTGGGCAGCACATATGAGATATTGATAAAGTGATTGTTTATCGTGAATAAACCCTCTGGGGCTGTTCTGGTTGTTACACAACGTGAAGTGTTTGCTCGCACGCCGTTCCTCTGAAGTCCACGCCAGGTTTCCGTGTCGGCGTTCGTCCTAAACATCACAGGAGCTTCATCAGACGCTGGCAGACGACAGCGTTATCTGACAAAGCCAAGGGCCAGAGCTACAAATACATAAATAACACAGTCTCACTGACAAACTCGGAGCAAGACGACTCGCCCCAAAATTACGCCGAATCCAAGTGCCACTTAATCAGGACACGGCGTTCCAGGCCAATCACATGTGGACGCAATAAACTGAAGAGTCCACTGCAACTACAAAAGACCCCCCCCCCCAAAAGAGTCTCCGAACCCCATTAAAAAGACATTAAGTGTCTTTCATAGATTCGGGCAAAGACAACTTCACAGGATAATTACCCCGTAATCATGTAATAAGAGAGACTCAGTGATGAGATCTCCTGACAGCTATCATCCACACAATGGAAGAGAGAGAGAGAGAGAGGTTAACAACAGAAGAGAGAGAGAGAGAGAGAGACACAGAGAGAGAAAGACAGAGAGAGACAGAGAGAGAGAGAGAGAGAGAGAGAGACAGACTGAGAGACAGAAAGACAGAGAGAGAGTGAGGTTAACAACAGAAGAGAGAGAGAGAGACACAGAGAGAGAAAGACAGAGAGAGACAGAGAGAGACAGACAGACTGAGAGACAGAAAGACAGAGAGAGAGTGAGGTTAACAACAGAAGAGAGAGAGAGAGAGAGAGAGAGAGAGACACAGAGAGAGAAAGACAGAGAGAGACAGAGAGAGAGAGAGATAGACAGAGAGACAGAAAGACAGAGAGAGAGAGAGAGAGAGAGAGAGAGAGATAGACAGAGAGACAGAAAGACAGAGAGAGAGAGAGAGAGAGAGAGAGATAGACAGAGAGACAGAAAGACAGAGAGAGTGAGGTTAACAACAGAAGAGAGAGAGAGAGAGAGGTTAACAACAGAAGAGAGAGAGAGAGAGACACAGAGAGAGAGAGACAGAGAGAGAGAGAAAGAGAGAGACAGAAAGACAGAGAGAGAGAGAGAGAGAGAGCGAGAGAGACAGAAAGACAGAGAGAGACAGAGAGAGAGAAAGTGTGAAGAACAGGTATAAATAAATATGGGAAGAGAGGGAGGAAATGGTGATAATAAAAGAAGGACAAACGCAGGTAAAAGCGATTTACAAAAAAAGAGAATCGGAGATAAAGAGGGAGAATGTAAAAAAACTTCCGAGCTGATGAAAGAGAACGCGCACAAAGCGGAAGACGTTTTAACTAGGCCATGGCCCGGCAGACAGAAAGAGAGAGAAGACAGAGGAAAGAAAGAAAAGAGAGAAACATAAAGAGGGAGGAGGAGAGAGGGACAACAGTTTAAAGATGCAGAAAATAGAGAGAGAATCAAAAGCATTTACATTTGACAGAAACGGAAATATCATAAAAACTAATATGACAAAATGAGTTTTTTTTGGTGCATTTTATATCTGCAGTCTTTTGTAAAAAGGTGTCTCAATCATTTTGGGGGGAAAAAACAGAACAAAACACAAAACACATTTGCCAGTAAAATGGAGAGGTTTTTCAACACTTAATTAGTATCGGGCAAGCTGTTATCTGTCCCCAGTGTCACTTAATGTTGGACATATTTCATGCTCTCACAGCCTTGATCAGCTCCTCGCCGCCTGCACAGGAGACGAGTTTTTATGGCCTCACAAGTATCCAGAGTCCTGTTTGAATTGTTGCGCTGTGCGATGAGACTGAACTAATCCTATGTTATTATAAATCTAATGCATTTACATCGCTGTTTACTGCGTCCTTCAACTAATGAGATTTTCCTCAGCAGGTATAAAAATGATTGTTTTAGTGATTTATAGTGGGGTTATTGAACATGAATACTTATTGAGAACCGACCCCCGAACCTGATTCAAAGAGGGAACCAAAGTCAGTCGAACCCGATCCGGATAGACGTGAGGACAATTAAAATAACCCAAAAGAAAGCTGCATTTCACAGCTCACACTCTGCGTTTAGCTCCCAAAAAACCTGCAGCAACAACCTGATTATGTCTGCATATCGTTTGGGTTTTTGACTCAACTCAGGTCCAAGTTCAGGTCGTTACCAGGAAACAAGAGGACCTCCAGACCTCCAGACTCCAGACCTCCAGACCTCCAGACCATAGCATCAAGCTACGGTCTAGAGTACGGAAAGTTGGCATCCTTCAGTTTGTTACTCCCTCATTTGAATAAGAATTTTTTTCAACTTAAGACTTTAGCTCTTCATTTAAAGGATTAGTCCGGCGGTTTAGTTGCACATTCACAAGGGACAGATTGTATTCCTTAGATGGGTCAAATCTCCATGAACCCCAAATCCTACATTTCCCATAATGCAACTCAATATCATCTTGTTTCTTTTAGCCTTCTTTTCCTAACATGTGTTTCTAACACCAGACCTTCTGATAAAATACATAACCCCGATGACATCACATCAGGGTCAGAACTCTTTGTGTCACTTTAACACAGAACTGGTATACTTTGTCATTGGAAAAAAGAGTTTATATTCGACGAAATACAATATATAAATAGAGTATTGTTTTGGTACTTAACTCTTATTATTATTATTGTATTGGCCCAGGCATTACTTTACCCTACAGTACAAGCCAAAATGCCAAATATTTGCTGAAAAAAGGAGGATGTCCTACTTTTGTTGTTGTATAACTGTAAATTGAATATTGTGGGGCTAGTGAGACTAAAACAAAGCAATTTACAGAGTTACTTTTAACAAAAGTAGAATCACTTTTCTAATATCTATTGATTGGTTTATGGTCTATTTTAACACAGCTGCTCTTTATCCAGTAGTGCTGTCCTCGAGACCACCAAACAGACTTTGTTTTGTACTTGACGCCCCCAAAATACTAGCCAATAATTGTAGCACCTCCCATCAAGACATTAAAAACATATATTAACTCTGTGGGTTTATTTAATCCCTCCACAGATGGTACAAAACCCCGGTCTTACACACCGGCTCTGGCGGTCAGCCCGAACTCGTAGAACCAGAGTTACACTTTTGCTTGAAGTCGTAATGGTTGAAGAGACAGTTGTGGAGGCGTATTCAAGCTAAAGCTGGTGTTAAGTTGCTCTTTAAAGGAGTCAAATTAGACTTTTATTTGTAGATAGTAAAATAATCGCTGCTTGGAGCCTAAATTCTAACCCAAATCTCAACAAATATTGTGAATTTCCATTGTTGTTTTCTACTTCTGTACATGCCGGTTTGCTTAAAAATACTTTTGCCAGAGACCCAGCTGCTGCCAGAGGTGAGGTGGGAAAAGAGAGATAAAACAAGAGGAAAAAAGAAAGTGTCGGAGGAGGAGAGAGGAGATCAGAGGGCACATCTATAGGAAGAGGTGGAGGGAGACGAGTGAGTCAGAGACGAAGAAAAAGAGAAGAAAGGAGCGCCGATCGACAGGAAAAGGGAAAAAGGCCGAGAGAGTGTAGGAGGTAAAAACAGAAAAAGAGCCCAACAGAGAGAGAGATGGAAGGAAAAAAAGAGACTTTAAAACAGACCGGACGACGGAAAAGAAGAACTGCAGACGGAGCTGCAGGCCGAAGCGTTTTTCACGGCGAGGAAAGCAGCGCCAGAAAAAGAAAGGAAGAAAACACCAAAAAACACACACAACACTGTGTTTTGCTGCATCACTGGATCGGCCTCGAGGACTCCGGGCCAACTTCTGACGAAGGTGGGGGTAGGGGGGGGGGGGGAGTCATATGCCGCTTGGCTGCGTCCCATTTTTTTTGTCAGGCTCAGCTCGCCTCCACGAATCCTTGTAATTACTTGTACAGTATTTGTGTACAGGGGATTGTTCAGAGCACGGTAGCGCTCCGTAATTATGTCGGAAAGAAATAAATAAATCTGCAGCCGTGACAACACTGATTTGCAAATTGTAAGAAGAGGCGGATTTTTTTCTTCTTCTTTTGGGAGGCAGTTGAGTTGAGAAAACAAACAAACATTTGTCCCTTTTTTCTTCTTTCTTCTTCTACTGATATGATTTTTCAAGGCCAGCAGCGATACTTTTAGATAGATGTGACATTCAGGATCTTTTTCCTTCTTCCCCCCTCCCAAAAACCAAATTCAGACCCTGATGGGACACCAAAACTCTCCCGGCGAAAGTGACACCGGAGTAACCGGAGTGGATCGGCCCGGGTGAGGCAGAGTTCACTGCAGGTTTTTACAGCCACAAACATATCACACTTTCTCCTCCATCAAGGGCAAAGAAAACCATCAGTCTTACAACAAAAAATCTATCTCGTCCATCCATTTATCTGACGGCATTTTATGCAATTCGGTCTGCATGTCGAGGCGACCAAGGGCAAACCGGAGACAAAAGGGTGTCGAGGAGGAAGCATGAAAAAGAAGGTAATGAGGAGATATCTTGGGAAATGAAATGACAAATTGGGAGGACGAGAGGAAGATCTGTAGGCGCCAAGTGTGCTAACAGGAAGGGTTAAAGACGTTTTTTACTGGAGCAAGGGCAAACTGGAAGGGGACGGGGACTCTCGGGGAGACAGACGACCGAACGTTTCGGCACAGAAAAGAAGCCGCAAAAAAACAAATCCCCCCCCCCCCAGTGGGTCACCGGGGGATCTGAAGTAGGGTGGCTCAATAACTCACCCTGCAACCAAACGCTCACAGATCTGACCCCACAAACACCGACTTACAGGAACATACTGATTCAAAGCTGTTCTTTCTTTCTTTTTATTTATTCTTTACCAAGCTGTGTTATCTCTACCAGGAGATTATGCATTCAAAAGTTTGTGTGCGTGAGTGTCCGTCTGTCCTACTACTGGACCCCCTCAGCCTACATGTTTATGTGCTCATGTATGACTGTGATTAACAACCTTTCATGTTATCGGTTGTTTTATACCGTCATTGACTGACACTCTTAAATGGCCATCAGGGGCCGCAAGTCTGCTTCAGTTTGGACTCTTGTATCCAGTTGTTCATCTCTTGTACCCTGCAGTGCCGATACTAAACCGACAGATTTCGAACCATGAAACGCCTGACGAGCCGCCATGAAGGCCCCGACTTTGGACCCTAACAACTGCCCTCACCGCACGTCCTCCTGGGTAAAAAGATGATAACATGTAAATGAAACGACTGGCGGTTATGAGACGTTTGGAAACTAAAGGCGTCCTGGTTTTTGGCGTCCTCATGCCGCCCCTCCTCGAGGCCCCAACGTCCTCATGCAGCACGAACTGCCATCTCCATGTGTGTGTGTGTGTGTGTGTGTGTGTGTGTGTGTGTGTGTGTCGCTGTTTGAATATAAGTGTGTGTAGGGATGCTAAATGATTGATCAAAGGATGCCTTTGTGTAGGCACCTCGTGGTGCTAATGCATCATTAACACAGCTGGCAGTATGACCCAGCTCTTACGAGAGTGCCGGTGCTATTTCCAGCAGCTTCCTCTTAAGCTTATAGAGATCCCAAATCTCACTCGTGTTATATAAGAGTTCTGCAAACCCTACAGAAGGGATGTCATGAGTAGTTTTACCTCAGGATATTTTAGCTGGCATCTTTTAGAGGACGGGGAAAGAGGCCTGGATGTTTTAACTGCAGTCTGTAGGAATTACTGACATGGGACTGAAATTAAAGGCAGAAACAATCTGGTAGTAAAATCTTTCTCTCCTGAAAGATAATCTGTCGTCACAGAGCTCTAAACAGGTCTTTGTGATACAGACACGGGGAGAGCAAGTGAGTTACTCTATTGACCGGGAGTTACTGAAAGTTAAGTGGTATAAAAACTGGTATAACAAGCGAGGAAGACCACTTAGTGGTGGTGGACGGGTGAGACAAACACAGGAGAACGCTAGTCGTTAGGATGTTGCGTTAGGATGTTGCGTTAGGATGTTGCGTTAGGATGTTGCGTTACAATGTTGCGTTACGATGTTGCGTTACGATGTTGCGTTACGATGTTGCGTTACGATGTTGCGTTACGATGTTGCGTTACGATGTTGCGTTACGATGTTGCGTTACGATGTTGCGTTACGATGTTGCGTTAGGATGTTGCGTTAGGATGTTGCGTTACGATGTTGCGTTACGATGTTGCGTTACGATGTTGCGTTACGATGTTGCGTTACGATGTTGCGTTACGATGTTGCGTTACGATGTTGCGTTACGATGTTGCGTTACGATGTTGCGTTACGATGTTGCGTTAGGATGTTGCGTTAGGATGTTGCGTTACGATGTTGCGTTACGATGTTGCGTTACGATGTTGCGTTACGATGTTGCGTTACGATGTTGCGTTACGATGTTGCGTTACGATTTTACCACGAACCATGATGTTTTTTTAACCTTAACGAGTAGTTCTGTTGTCTAAACTGAACAAATCGTTTCACAACGTTAACCACGTGGCATTGTGCGTTTCTGAAGCGTGATACAAGGCTGATATTAAACGTATTCATGAAAACATACATACATCCCTGTTGATGTTGCTTAATTGACTGTTTTGTATGGTTGAATTGTTTGATTTATTATTATCATTATTTTTATGGTTAAATGTTTGCTAACACTTTTGTTTTGTTCCATTTCAGGGCTCAACACTAACTTTTGAAAAGTGGTTGCCAGGTCAGCTTTTGGTTGCAAAATATGGTATGCATTTATAGTCACCTTATATTTTGAGAAATTAAGATACTTCAGTTATACGTCAGCTTGTGACATGTCATGTGTATGGATGTATAATTTAGTTTTCCGATCAGGTTCTTTTCTTTTCATCAATTTGCACATTCATTTGTGATGTTGACGGGTTCGTCCCCCCAAAGGAAAACAACTTAATCTGCTTCCCCATTGTCTCTTAAACCGATGTTTGTGAGCACACAGATCAACAGCACCGTCTGGTTCTATCTCCGACTCTAACAGCAGTATTTAAATATGA
>JAVDOI010000002.1:19310707-19510707 GCA_032191485.1 Leptoclinus maculatus
CTTTCTTCTTCACGTGTGTATAAAGTGTTCATCTGTATGTATGTATGTATGTATGTATGTATATGTGTGTGTGTGTGTGTGTGTGTGTGTGTGTGCAGGACGTTAGCTCGTGTCTGGTTGTTTAGCCTCTCGTGTATACGCGCGTCCTCACATCACGTGTCGGCGTGTTTCCATGAGTGTGTACGCGTGCGTGAACGTCTCCATATGTGTGCGTCTTCATGTGTGTCCTCAGCTAACATCGTCTCCATCCAGCCGTGAGCTGCCATAAGCCTGAGAGAGAGAGAGAGACTCTGTGCACCCCGACGCAGACTTACATCCAGCTCTATATAGGTCAGAGCAGCCTCGTCCACGCTAACAGACACCGCGCCGCCATTTCACAGCAGACGTCACGATGGAAAAGTACTAAAAACGTGTGTTAAAGCTGCAGTTAACGTCGAAAAAAATAACTTTTTATCACGTTTGCTCACTATGTCCTGACACGTGCATGAGACGGCATACATTAAGGTGACAAAACAGCCTGTATGCTAATATTGTAGCATACAACATGCTACATGGTCACTATGTTAGGTGACAGTGGACACAATGCTAACATTGAAATTTAGCTAACACTTAATTTAAAGTGAATAACAGTAGACTACTTGCTAACACTTTAGCATACAGGTGACCGAAAACAACCTGTATGGTAATATTGTAGCATACAATATGCTATATGATCAATTTGTTAGGTGACAGTGGACACAATGCTAACACTGAAATTTAGCTACTACTTATTTTAGATGAGTAACAATAGGCTACTGGCTAACACTTTAGCATAAAGCTGACTGAAACAACTTGCATGCTAATATTGTAGCATACAACACGATGCATGATCGTAGACTCCATGTTATTATTTCAGCTTTCACATAACCAGGCTAACACTTGTAGACTTTACACTTTGCTGAGTGACAAAGGACTTGATGCTACCACATTAGCATATGCTTTGTTGATTGATAGCAGACTCCATGCTAACATTCACTTTGGCATTGCTTTTGATGAGTGGGAGAATACTTTATGCTAACAATTTTGACATGGGACACAATGCTAAAACCTAATTTTGGTGAGTGACAGTAGACTACTTGCTAGGACTCATATACCAAAGTGACTGAAAACAACTTCTGTGCTAATATTGTAGCACACAACATGCTACATGACAGCAGACCATGTGCTAACAATTAAGTATTCACTTTGTTGGGTTGACATTGATTCATGATGCTACATGATCACAACGTTAGGTGATAGTGGACACAATGCTGACACTTAATTTAGGTGAGTAACAGTAGACCACATGCTAACACTTTAGCATACACCAAGGTGACTGATAAAAACATGTATACTAATACCGGAGCATACAACATGCTATAGCAGACTATATACCAATGTTTTACCGTACACAGGTATGCAGAATGATAGCAGACTATGCTAACAATTCAGCGTTGACATAGTCTAAACTCGAGGCTAACACACACTAACAAATTCACTCAAGCATCCATTTTAGCATTAACCTTATCATTCCCTTGCACCATGCTAACGCTTTAGCAAACTCTAAGTTGGGCAGAAGAGTCGATGCTAAGACTAGAGATTACTTTATTGAGTGACAGTGAACTGAATGCTAACGCTTTAGCATTGGTTATGTTGACTGACTCCAAGCTAACATTACGTTATTTCGAGCGATAATAGAACGTATGCTAACACTTTAGCATTTGTTTTATTAAGTGACAGCAGACTCCAAACTAAACCTTTAGCATGTGCTTAGATAAGTGGTGTCCAGTAGCATCTAATGTAGAATAGTGTATAAATAATATACAGTACGCAGTTATTGTTGTGTTATTTAATGGTTAGAACATGTGAATAAGGCCACAAAGTTTTTCCATTACCGACAACATATGCACTCAGCCTCCCATAAGGCGCTTTGGATAAAAGGTTCCACCAAATGGCACATTTAAATAACAAATCCTTTATGGGGATTTAAAAGGAAAAGGACTTTCTAAAAAAAAAGAAATCATATTATTTTGTCCTGCCTTTTTCTAGGATAAGCTCAGCCATAGGCAGCTGATGATGAGAGATTATTCTAGAGGTATTTACACAATAAATAAATAAAACACTGACTCACGGTTAGTGTGAAACCAATAATCATGACTGTTAACTGTCACCTCAACGTCTTTCTGCATAAATAAGACTTCCCTCATTATTCATGCTGCTGCCCACGTTATTTAAACCACCCGGACCTTCTTCTCTGAATGATTCCTCTGCACCAAGCTGCTCAGTTTCTGGATCCAAAGGCACAACGAGAGGTTCCTGTAGCTCAACTGAACCTCATCGCGAATGATATTTTCATTTATTTACCTTCATTTATTAACCAGGTAAGCTCATTTGTGAAGAAACGGCAGTATGAATATTTGCAGAGAAGACAAAACATAATCAGGCAGTGGATGAAATAAAACTATCAAAAGACTACAAAACTAAAATAAGGCGAAAATATATATTATCATAATAAACTGCACGATGGCAAGATATTGTTATGATTTTATAATTTTATGGTTCTATTATTTAGTCCGATTTTATACAACGGCTTTTACGTTTTTATGCTGTAGTTTGAGTATTTATACATATTTTAATTATTTCATTATTTTATTCAAATACAATTTTTTTCAATTTATTCAGTCCTGTAATTGTATTTTTTACATTTTTCTTCTTCTTCTTTGATTAGTTTGAAAGGTGCTTTGTTAATAAAACTTGATTATTCTTCAGTGATTTAAATACATTTAGAGAAACATGGAGAACGTTGGGACCGTATGAACTTTGGCTCGTCTGCAGCCTGCAGGTTCCACGTCTGATGGACAGAATGACACCAGAAGAGTCGAGGTTGTGATTGCAACAGATTACTGCGGCTCTAAAAAGGACGACATGTTGAACTATCTGTAATGTTTGGCTGTCCACATACTTTTGGCCGTGTCTTGTAAAACCTTCAGCAGTCTCACTCGTTAGGATGGAAACCAGACTCCAGTTCATTTATTATCCGTATCTTTTAGCAGCCCTGTCAACCTGACTGCATGACATGATTTACCTTAAATGGGAAAATATGTCGCTGTTCATGTTCATGCTGTTGACGTATCATAAAAAAGTTTTAAATGTTTGGGTAAAAAAAAAAAAACTTCTTTCCCAGTCCTCATGTTGCCTAAACATAACCAATTATGTTTTTTTTAAGTTAACCTAATTAGGTAGTTTTGTTGCATTATGTTTTTTTTTCTTCAAATTTGTAATAATTTTAAACAAATTTATCCAAATAGTTTCTTTGGCTAAACCTATTTTAGTTTTTAGTTTTGTTTAAATTTTGTAGTCATTTTAAGCTGAAACCGTGATGTTTATTTACTAAAGTTAACCGAGTAGTTTTGTTGCCTAAACCGTATGAATAAATTTTGTAGCATTTTTTGGATTTTGTTTAAAAAAAAATTTAATTTTAGGCTAAATTATGATGTATTGTAGCATTTTTTGTGTTGTTTTGTTTAAATGTTGTAGTCATTTTAAATCAAACCGTGATGTTTTTGACTAAACTTGACCAAGTTGTGTTGCCTAAACTTAATTAAGTAGTTTCGTAGCGCTTTTTGTTTTGTTTTGTTTCAATTTACCACTTTACCACGTTTAAAACTGTTAAAAAAGTTTTGAAAAAGTTTTAAACTGTTAAAAAAGATAAAGGTTTAAAACGGTTAAAAAAGTTAAAAACTGTTAAAAAAGGGTTAAAACTGCCACCGTAATCCTAATCGACTGTATAAATACATGAAAACGTAGTTGAGAGTGCAGTTTAACTGTATGTAAACTTAATTTAGTAGGAGACAGGGTTGCTGGTAGATACATTCAATCAAGTTCATTAAATAATGTAAAACAACGGGATCCATCAGCCTCTTGTTGCCTCTGACTTCCACTCAGAGATTACAGAAACATCACGACTGCTTCCTTCCTGCTGCGCCCTTTGAGGAGCTTCATCCCACTCATTGTGGAGTCGCTCCGGATGAAACGGCCTCAAAATGCAAATGTGAATGTAAATAACCGTCCAGCGATGGCACTTAAAAAACGTATAAAAAGCGCTGCTGGAGGCTCAATGCATTCCTTCAAGGGGGGGGGGGGGAGAGCTTCCTCCCTCCTCGTCTGAATAGGACAGGACGGGCCACCTCGCCGGGGAGAATTCCCATTAGTACTGGTTCCTGTGGAGGGTTTTACTGTCACATGGGCCGTAACGCTGCCTCAGAGGCCTTTACGGGCTGCCAGGAAACATTTCTGGAGTCGGGAGTGGAGGGAGAGAATAATAATACTCCTCCAAAGGACTTCTAATAAACGTTCACAGTGCTTTTGCTCCAGACCAGATGTATTCCTTCACGTTACTCTATGTCATGTGTGTCCACAGAGAGAAGAGAAGTGAGCCAAGTCACCTGGGTTTCTTTCACGTTTTTGTTCGGATTAAAAGAACGTATCCGTTAACGTAAACACGATCCTTCAGCTCAACGACTGAAAGCATCGTTTTCGACAAAGATTCAATGATGAAATGCTGTACGTGTGTCCAAAGTCTTGATTTTTCCATGCGAGAGCAGCCGTGTATCAACAATAAACCATATTGATTGAGATTCTGAACATCTTAAGTTTACTTTCCAGACAGTTTCAGACAGAAAAGTGACTTCTGCGAGTTGTCTTTGTCTGTATTAAGTCGCATCGATATCCAATTACTCCCCGAGACGTTCTGGTGTGTTCTGCGTGTGAACACATTTTTCTCATCGGCAATAACTCGGACGAGCTCTTATCTCACTTATGAGAAACCTGAGAGAGGGAGATGCGTGGTTGAGATTATCATCTTATCTTGTTTACCGGTGGCTCTCTGCTGTCTGCCGGAGCTCTGTTTCCATGGTAATATTAGGATTACCGCGTGCCGAAACACTCGGAATATTGTTAATTTGTGCAATAATCAATCGCCGACGCTCCGGTTGCATTGATTTGTGTGAAAAAGCGCCTGTTTTCTCGTCTCCTTCCATCTATTCCCTCTGATAAAACTAAAAACTCTGCCACTGCCGAGCCCAATCTTGCACAAGGAGGTCAGAGGTCAAAGTAGGTATTCACCGCCTCGCTGAAGGGCCCTCGAGCAAGGGAGTTTTTTTTTTTTTGCCTACATAGGAGGACTTGAACCCTCTCCACGCTCCCCACTCAATCTCAAAGACGCCGACCGAGGGGAAATCAAAGTTAAATAAAGGAAAACGAAAAGGAGAATAAATAATCACCGGCGAGCGGGAGAGTGGGGCTGCATCGCAACGAAGCTTCTGTTTGGGGGGGGGGGAGAGAGAGAGAGAGAGAGAGCAATTAGGGGGGAGGGGGGGAGGAGAGGGGGACAAATAGAGGAACACGAGGTCGGTGACAAAACACACGTTTGCTCTTTTCCGCTCAGTTTTATCCCCGTTAGGGTTTAATGCTCAGAGGAACTGTGACACTCAATACAAAAGGGTTTGACCACTATTATTGAGAATAACGACACAATATACAGAACTTGATACGGCTCATGTATTCTGATTCAGGTCTTATTCCCAATGGAGCATTGTGATGTGTTGATATTATTCATGTTTTAGGATCGTTCTTTAGACAGGAACATGAGTTTAAATAGAGGGTTTTAACATATTCCACCAACCAACTAGCCGATGGTTTGTAAAGCTGGAGTAGAGAAGCATGTCCAGGAGGAGAAACACAGCTGCTTTTAAACATCACGAAGGACTTGGTTACACAGAGTCACAGAGTCTTCAGTTCATGAAACGTATAAATGTAACATTTTGCCAAAAAACGTGTTATTCAGCGTTTCGGTTGTACGAACATTCATCCTCTTGTGTCACTTAGAGTTGCAAAAGAGAATCCCACATCTGTGGTCAGAAGGAGAAACAAACATTATGGAGGACTTGTGAACTCAGCGTCCATCTTTCATTCCTTCCAACATGTTCTCTAAGATGTCGGTGTTGAGATATTTGTTCATATCCAAAAACATGTTGATATCTAAGTCCTTCATAATGTTTCAAAGTTTGTTTCTCCTTCTGACCACAGATGTGGGCTTCTCTTTTTCTTTTGGCATGAAACCATCTTGTATTTTTGCAACTATAAGTGACTTTTTTAGACGACCAAAATGTTACGTTGATGAACTGAAGACACTCTGTGAAAGAGTTACAGTTGTAACACGCCGTGGTAGAGACCTGTCAATCACTGTAAGCCCCGCCCCTAAAGCATCCCCTGCTTTATGGTCTGTTTGACTCTAAATGGACCATAATGTACTAAATGAACATCATGCTGTATTGAAGAAGACTTGAAACTAGAGATTGAGACCATAAACTCATGTTTACAATGTTTACTGAGGTAATAAATCAAGAGAGAAGTAGAGTCATCTTCTCATAGACTTCTATAGAACCAGAGGAGTCGCCCCCTGGTGGACACTAGAGAGAATGCAGCTTTAAGACATGAAGTAATGACTTCACTTTAAAGAACCGGAGGTTGCCGCCTGGTATTTCTTTAGGGCCTCTTTCTTTAAAAACCCTGTGTATCATTAATACACTCGGCTTCGTATATCTTCACCAAATAATAAAGCTGAGGTGTGTTCGTCATGACTCCTGGAGATAAGGTCCGTTGTGTTACACTTAATGAGGTCAACGTCCTCTGAAAGTACAGTTTGTCCTCTCGTCTCCGGAGAGCAGAGGGACCTGGTGTTCCCAGTGTTCCCCGTCAGGAGACCCGTAAACCTGCTCCGGGAATGTTGGATTTCCAGGTGTTTTTGTGCTGGTTCTGGCGCTCCAGCTGCCGGGTTTCTCTCTCGGTTTGGGCTCTCTGCAGCTATTTTAATCAAAAATAAAGTGATTATGAATATGCAAATCGAGTCATTTACTAATTGTCGCAGCCAATCCTTCCTAAATGGAGCTGGGAAATGTATTTTTGGAGGGGGGGGGACTCATTTTGAGCCAAGAATGAACGCCGCCCGGAGGTTTGTCCTTGAGCCGGGCCGTGAACCCTCCTGCCCCGTGACCTCCGACCCCTAAAAGAACAACGGTGGATCACTATGAGCCCGAAATCACTGGACATGTTTTCACCTGAAGCTGTAAAGAAAACAACTCGATTCCAACGTTACTGAGTCGCACTGACGGACTTTAGTTACTGAGCGGTTTGTGTGATTCTGACCAAAAACAACACACACACACACACACACACACACACACACACACACACACACACACACACACTAAGCTGCCCATTCTAATAGGTTAAGCTTTACTCCATTTGGTTTAATGTTTTGTAAAAGAGGAGCTACACCAGGGGAAGGAGGGAAGGAGGGAAGGAGGGAAGGGAGGTAGTGGTTTAGGTATAGGACAAACATCAAGGAGATAGGAAGGAGAAAAAAGAGGGAATGTAAGGAGGACGGAGACAGGAATCAAAGGATTAATAGGAGAGAAAAAGAAGGAGGTGATGAAGGAGGCGATTTAGATAAGAGAGAGGATTTGAGGTAAGAAGTGGGTAGGACTAAAAGGAAGAATGGAGGGAAGGAAGAGAGAGGGAAGGATATGATTCAAATGGAGAGAAATTAAAAAGAAGGAAGAGAAAAAGGAGGGATGTGAGGAGGATAGGTAAAGAGGAGATGATTGGAGGAAAGGAGATCGAGGGTTTGAAGGAAAGGAGTGAAGGAAGGATGGACAGAAAGATTCATACAGGAGGAGAGGAGTGGAGGTAAAGATGAAGACTGGATGGATTCAGATTGTAAGGGAGGAGTAAGGAGGGAGGAATGGAGGGGGAGAAAGAAGGATGGAAGGAGAGAAAGAGGTGATTCAGATAGGAGTGAGTAAAGTATGTAAGAAAGACTAAAAGGAAGAAGGAGAGAGGAGAGAGGGAGGGATGATTTGCAGATGCATAAAAGGAATGAAGAGAGAAAAGAAGGAGGTAAGAAAAGGAAGAAAGGAGATATGGAAGGAAAGAAAGATCGAGACAGAATGAGAGAAAAGAAGGGAAGAAGAGGAAGGACTAAAAGGATGAATGAAGGAAAGGAGACGGATGGGTTGAAGGGAACAAAAGGAGGGGGGAAGGTTTGAGGGAGGTAAAAAAAAGACTGAATCAGATTTTAAGGGAGGAAGGGGGGAGTAAAGAGGAAAGGAGGGGAGTTGAGAGAAATAGAGGTAAGAAGGAAGGAGGGAGGAATGTACGAAACGGAAGGAGGCAAGTCTTAGGAACTTGAAGAGGGAAATGAAGGAAGTAAGGGAGGGAGGAAGTAGAGGAAGAGGAACGGGGGGGACGAAGATGATTGGATCAAATTGGACTGAAGGGAGTAAATAAGGAGGAGACAAAAGAGGGGGAGAGGAAACGATTGAAGGAGGGGGAGAGAGGGATGTCAGGTAGGACTGAAGGAGGAGGGAGAGAGATGGGGGAGAGGAGGGAGGGAGACGGGACTGAAGGTTAGTCACGCGATTAAGGAAAAGAGGAGGAAGGGAGGAGGAAACATGGGGGAGAAAAGAAGGAGGAAAAGAGGATTAAAGGGAGAATCGGGAGGGAGGTTGGTCACGCGATAAAGCAAAAGAGGAGTAAAACAGGAGGAAGAGAGGAAGCAGATGGGAGAAAGGAGGGAGGAGGAGATTACAGGAGGAGATGAATGTATGGAGGATTAAAGGGAGGATCTAAGGGAGGGAAGAAAGGAGGTTTGATACGAGACAAGAGTAAAAGAGGAGGAAACATGGGGGAGACAAGGAGGAGGAGAGGAATGTAGGATTAAAGGGAGAATCCAATAGGGAGGGAAAAGAGGAGGTTTGACACGAGTAAAGGAGGAGTAAACGAGGAGGAAGGGAGGAAGGAAGAAGACGGGGGAGAAAGGAGGGAGGAGAAGATTACTTGAGCAGGAGGAAAGGAACGGATGGAGGATTAAGGGGGGAATCTGAGTAGAGAGGGAAGAAAGGAGGTTTGACACGAGACAAGAGTAAAAGAGGAGAAAGGGAGGAGGAAACATGGGGAGACAAGAAGGAGGAGAGGAATGTATGGAGGATTAAAGGGAGAATCTGAGTAGAGAGGGAAGAAAGGTTTGTTACGAGTAAAAGAGGAGTAAAAGAGGAGGAAGGAAGAAGACGGGGGATAAAGGAGGGAGGGAGGGAGGAGGAATGTTGGGCTGGAAGGCCAAAATAATGGAGCAGCTCATCTCACGGTGAATTTGAATGGAGGCTGAATTAATTTAAATCTCATCACGGCCCGCCCTCTAATACCTTATCAGTTCTGCACGGAGACAAGGGACGTAATCGCATTAGACCCGCCACTCTGCTCTACTGCGCTCTGCTACACACACACACACACACACACACACACTAAACACAGTACCTGTTCTGGTATGTGCTGCATTAACACACACTGTGCATGTCACAGTGTGTGTGTGCACGTGTGTGTGTGACTTCATGCTGAGTGTGCACGTGCATTAAAACCAAAACACACACACATAAACAGCGTGAAAAAAAAACCCCATGAGTACAAACATCATGCATGTAAAGACACACACACACAGACACACACACACACACAGACAGCACGGATACACACTGATGAACGGGTGTAAACACACCTACACACACACACACACACACACACAGTGTCGTATGGAGCGCAGCAGCCTTCCAGTTACCTTCTAGGGGAAAAGGCTCATGGGAAGTTATGCGCTGGGCTGTTGACATTGGCTGCAGCAGGACGAGCAGCTTTACAGAGCTCACGCTGAAATGTACACACACACACACACACACACACACACACATGTACACACACCTCGACCACAGTCAAACACACACACACACACTCCAAAACAAGATGGCGGGCGAGTTATAGGCTGCACACACTAACTCACACACTCCGAAACAAGATGGCAGGGACATTTTTTTTTCTATCAATAAATATCTGAAGCTCCACCACATAGAAACTGATGGTTGTTTTAGGTGCGTTTGTTTTTCATACCTGTGGATAACAAACGTAAAGGACGTGGCTTTGATAGCAGCTGATTCAGTCGGTGACGAAGGTAAACAGGTTTTAAAATCAGGTTGGAATCAATAAACAAAAGGTCTTTCTTTTCTGGTTCGATTTCTATCAAAAGTGTTTTTTGTACGTAGGAGATGCAGGTTTCTTCGATTGTATGCTGACGACTGAGTCATTTATTGTTGTCTTCTCAGAGATCTTGAGTTGCGTTTCTGGGCCATATAGGTGTGTTTGTTTTTCATTCCTGTAGATAACTGGACAAACATCAAAGAGGAGGTGGTTTTCTCGTGAGCGTTTGAAAGCTGAAATTGTTTCAAACGTCAGAAACCCAACGGTGTTTGAATGAGGGACGACTGAAACTTTTTTGACAGTCGAGAGTCAGGTACTTCGAGTTCATTCAATTCAACCTTTTTTACTTAACTACTGTACATTTATCAAAAAAACAACAACAACACTGATCACGAAACAGGAAATGTGAAAAATAAGTGTAATAACTCAAAAGAGAAGAGCAAGAAAGAACTTTTAAGTTGTATAATAAGTAGCACAGATGGAGTCTAATTGCTTGTATTTCTGACTGGATTCACTTTAAACAGCTTCAACAACGTGGTCTAACAGGAGGTTTGTTCGTCCAGAGGCAGACTGGGAGAAAAGGCAACTGCTCACACTTTAACCTTCTTCTATCAACAACCAAGGAGTGAGTTTGATTACCGGTGAAAAGTGATCGCCAAGTTTCTTCGAAGGAGGCACAGCGTTGTGAAAAAAATAAAATCCCCTTTAAATCAAAAACACCTGTTTTTTCTAGAATACAATCTTGTTTAGTCACAATTTCCATATAAGACAGAAACTATTAACAACAGACGTCTTAACTTGAAACACATGTTTAGTCATAGAATCAATGCTTCAAATTGATCGAATGACGTAGTGTGAATTCTTCAGTTATTACTCAAGTCCTCCTGAAACCAACAAATACTACAACTACAAAAACACACTATGGCACCTACACTCTTAGAAATAAAGGTGCTAACTAGAACCATGTGGGGTTTTTCGGCTTGTCTCGAGATGAGAACCTTTTTTGGTTTCCGGTAGAAACTTTTATAAAGGCTCCACCTGGAAGTCTTTAGGAGGGTTCAACGTTGAACCCAACATAAAGGGTTTTACTTCGGACTATCTATGAAAGGTTCCACCCAGAACAACCTATCCAACGTTCTACAGAACTATAGTGTAATTGTCCCACCCAGAAAGAGGTGTTATTGAGAACATTTCTACCTTCTAAGGGTGCTAACAAGAACCCACCCCAGAAAACTGGAAACCCCTTTTATATTCCAAGGGGTTTTATCTGGAACCCAACCAAAGGGTTCTAGCGAGAACAATTTTTTATTCCAAGGGTTTCATCTAGAACTCACCAAGAGGGTTCTACTTAGACCCCACAATAAAGGTGTATACCTAGGACCATCTGTGAAAGGTTCCAACCAGAACAACCTATGAAAGTTCTACAGAGAACCCTTTTATATCGTAATGGTTCTATCCAGGACCCTGTCTGGGGGTTCGGTCCAGAACATTTACACCTTAGGGTGCTAACAAGAACCCAGCCGGGGGGTTATACTGAGAAGCCTTTTATATTCCAAGGGTTTCCTTGAGAACCCACCCTGGGGGTTCTACGGAATTCATTTTATATATTCCAAGGGTTTCATCTAGATTACATCCAGGAGGTTCTAACGAGAACCCTTTTATATTATAAGGGTTTCATGTAGAACCCTAAAGGATCCGGGCTGATGGTGCATCTCAACCCACAACAATCATGGTTTTTGATCACAGTTTTTAGGGTTGCGGTCCGGAGGATCTTTTAATATCAATGCTTTCAACAATCCTTGAGGAACTCTTTCTTCCAAAAGGGTTCTTTGGATGAAAAGGGTTATTAATGGAACCCCTAGTCTTACAAAGAACCCTTAGGGCCAAAGGTTCTGGGTAGAACCTAAATCCTTCAGGAAAAAAAACTTATTTCTAAAATAGAAAACGCTCTTTAAAATGCATCATTAACATCTTAACGCTCTTGGACTCGGTTGTTCTTGTGAATCTCTTTCAGACATTATCTTAGTTATTGAGGTATATCATTATAATCAACCTCAACAATCAATAGTTCTTTCTCATCCTTCTGCTTCTACAGAACAAGAAAAAAAGAAGCTCTCAGAATACTGTTTCAATTGGAATTTAAGTAGTAAATTCCTGTGGCAGCATCTTTTAAAAACGCATAAGACGACACATATTTCAGGATTACTGCACTGGCTCGAGTGTACACACAAAAAAAAAAAAATGTTTCCAAGAAAGAGAGCGAAGAGAAAAAAACCTGGCAGGTGAGGATTTTCTGAGGTTGGAAAATGTTCATCGAAACCAAATGAACTTTCGAAAGTCTTCTGCACTGAGACCGACTGCTGTTTACTGTATGTGTGTAAAAAAATAAATCCTTGAGTGAGACACATGTGCATGACCTAATGAACCAGCCAATAACGAGTGTGTGTACAAGCTCGTCAAACTGCGGTTTTCACTGCGGTTTATTCTCCGTCCAAATAGCTGCTGGCAGGCATCTGTGCATTTAAACAGCGGACACACGTCAGCCCGCCCGACGCGGTTAAATTACAAACGTTTCAGGTTTTTTTTTTCTGAGGATGCAGCCGAGGCCGGGCGAGCTCCCCCTGAGTTCACGTCTCCATTTGAAAATAAATCTTTTTCTTTTTTTAAGCAGAGCGCATGTCTTTGTGTAGAGGATGAATACTCTTTTAAAGATCTGAATTTCTTCTGTGAATACCAGAAGTTATTGGAGATTCATTGAATGAGCTTTATAAAAAATAAAAGGGCACCGTCCATTTAATTTGTAATTTGGCCACAAGCAAAGCATTTACGCCGATGAAAAGAACTTGATTTGGCTCAGAAATATCATTAAACGTCAGTTCAGTTCTGGCAGAAAATTTCTATTCAACTCTTTTTGATTTCTTTCTGTCCAGACATCCAGATATATTTATCATCTGATGAAAAGAGACAAGAAAACATAAAAAATACACGAAACCAGCAAATGATCTTTATATAAGATTAACGTTTAAAAAAATAAATCATTCTGTGGTTGAATACGTCTGAAATGTGACTCTGTGTGCTTTGATTGATGACTGATGGTCAATATAATCATTGATGTATGTGAATGAAATAGAGATTCGGCTGAATGGTGACCGACGGAAGAGTTCAACTAAGACAAAAAGTCTGCTCTTTGATTTTTAGATTAAAGCTTTAACTGTTCCCCCTAACCTGAACAGAGTACTTATATTACTCATAGACTGAATACAACAAGTGGACGTAGTCGTCGTGACGTCACTCATTGGTTTGATGGATGCCGTTTTGAAGCCTCGAGTTCGGCGTTTTGGCCGTCGCCATCTTGTTTTTTGCAACCAGTGAACAGGAAGTGACCATATTTGGACTGAGGTGGAGTGACGTAGAGACGCCGTATACGTCTGGTAGAGACCTGTCAATCACAGTAAGCCCCGCCCTAAAGCATCCCCTGCTTTATGGTCTGTTTGACTCTAAATGGACCATCATGTACTAAATGAACATCATGCTGTATTGAAGAAGACTTGAAACTAGAGATTGAGACCATAAACTCATGTTTACAATGTTTACTGAGGTAATAAATCAAGAGAGAAGTAGAGTCATTTTCCCATAGACTTCTATAGAACCAGAGGAGAACACTAGATTCACTCGACAGAACCGGAGGTTGCCGTCTGGTTTTTAACAAAGAAAGAAGAAGAATGTGTGGAACAAAAGTCGATATCTCTGGTTGATTTAGTTCCATTTGATGACGTCTTCATTTTAATGAATAACATATAGAAATCAATGTCTGCAGACACACACACTTTATTTATTTGTTTGTTTCAAAGACAACTTTTTGGAGGTTTGTTGTAAACATTTTATTTCATTACAGTTCTTCATTGATCCGCTTTTTGGTTTTTTTCGGAGCAGTCCATATTTTATTAATTTATTTTACCCGTCTTTGTGTGATGTTTCGGTGTGTGTGTGTGTGTGTGTGGGGGGGGGGGGGGGGGGAGTATTTATCTCAACAGACAGCAGAAAAAGAAACTTGACATCTACCTGTCGAAGCCACCGCTTCACTCCGCACAAATAAAACGGCAGAAGAAAGTGAGCGTGTCAGGCTTCAGGTTGGCATGTGAGCGATGAAAAGGCCGCCGTTTGTCACCAGAAATTATTGATGTACAAACAAATAGACACCGCGGGGAGGACGCAGGAGTTTGGGAGGCTTTTGAAAAAAAGGAATCAAAGAGGAGGGAGGGAGGGAGGGAGGGAGGGAGGAGATTATTAGACAAAAGCAGGAGAGAAAAGCGATGGAAAGAAGAAGATGAGGAAGAGGAGAAAGTTAGTGGAGAGAGGAGCAAAATGAGAAGGCAGCGAAGAGGGAGAAGAGGGGAGGGGAGGATGAGAGGAAGGGGGAGAAAGATCTCTACCTATCTCTCCTTCTCTTGTTCTTCCTCCTCCCTCTCATCTTTCAGGTCCTCCTCCCCCTTTCCTCCCTTCCTTTCTTTTCTCTTTGTCACCCTTTTTTATCTTCTTACTTTACCGTCCACTTCCTCACTCCCTTTCCTTATCTTCTCTCCTCTTATCTGCTCCCTCTTCTCCTTCCTCTGTTTCCTCCAGTTTTCCTCTCTACCTTTTGCTTCCTCCTCCTTCCTCTTCCTCCTCCCCTATTTCCCCTCATCCTTCTCCTACATTTCCTCCCTATCTCCCCTTTTTCATTCCTGTCACCTTTTCCTCCTCTTCCTCTCTTTCTTCCCGCTGTATTTATCTTCCTCTTCCTCTCCTCCTCTATTTCCTCATCCTACCTTCCTCTTTCTCCTCCTCTTCTATCCTCCCTCCATGAGCTCCTCTTCCACCTCCTTCATCTTTCACTGCCCATCTTTTCTCCTTTTTTGACCATTTTCCAATCTTAACTTGTCATCTTCCCTCTTTTTTCCTCACATCTTCCTCCCTCCCTCTCTCTCCTTCACTCCCTCCTCGTCCTCTTTTCCATCCCCTTCTCATCTTTCCACCTCCTTGCTCGCGCCCTCTTTCATTACCTCCACCCTTTCCTCTCCTCTCGCCTGTTGAATGAACGAATGAATACAAATGTTTGTACTGCGACACAAACCTCCTTTTTTCTGTCTTTGCTTTTATTTATATTTATTTTATTCCTCTTTTCATCCCTTTTTTAATTTCCTCCCTTCTTTCTCTCACTCGGTGGCGTCATTTGATAGAAAATGTCTGTAATACAAATACTCGTTTACATCTTGATATTAATGATCGCGCCTGAACGTACCATAATAACCCTTAATCACCAGTTCTTCTGCGTATTTAAAGGCTTTTGTCTCTAATTGAACCGCTCGTAGACGATATGTTGTTTCATTTCTCTTTGTGTTACAAAACCGGATCATTTTCAAGCCTAAAAACTCATTTAATTCATCATTTCTCAGCATTTTTCTTCGTGTTCAGGTGTGGTGAACCGTCACGGGACCCTGAACAAAACACACCGATCTGATGCTTATAATTATCTCTAAAGACGCATCGACGACGTGAGCAAATCAATAATCGATACTCGTCGGTATCTACAGCGGCACACGAGCGTCTGTGTCTGCGACTCACGGAGACAAAGACGGAGGCAGACGCAGACTGGAATTGGTGTTTTTTGGTAGCCACTCCAGTCATTTGGGAGAAATAAAACACACACACACACACACACACACACACACACACACACACACACACACACACACACACACACACACACACACACACACACACACACACACACACACACACACACACACAGTTTGAAGTAGTCTTTAGCAGATTTTTTCTTTTTTCTTTTTTTGGGCAGGACGAGCGGGGTAGCGCTCTCTCCCTCCAGCGACCATGGGACTCGGCGCGTTGCCATGGAAACAGCCCAAACTGCACCGGAGGAGTGATTGAGAGAGAGAGAGAGAGAGAGCGAAAGGGGGAGAGAGAGGTAGACTGAGACAGAAAGAGAGAGAGAGAGATTTTTTTTGCTCCAAGAAGAAGGCCTTCTGATGGCGACTGTTGTTCTTCTCCACTCATTGTGAACAGTTTAGTGTGTGTGTGTGTGTGTGTGTGTGTGTGTGTGTGTGTGTGTGTGTGTGTGTGTGTGTGTGTGTGTGTGTGTGTGTGTGTGTGTGTGTGTGTGTGCGTCCAGACAGAGCGGCAAGGGAAAGAAATGTAGGTGTGTGTGTGTGTGTGTGTGTGTGTCTGCATTTGTGTGACTTCATGCATTTCTGCTTCTTTTGCCGGCACGTGTGTGTGTGTGTGTGTGTGTGTGTGTGTGTGTGTGTGTGTGTGTGTGTGTGTGTGCTCCTCCCAGTATCAGTGGTAAGCTGTGATTCAGGCTGTGAAAACACTGATTTGGCAGACGGAGCGTCTTCCTCCGTCTCCGACCGACTTGGCCAACTAAAAAAAAAATTCCATCTCTTATTAACTGACGCTTTATTACAAAAGAAAGTGTGTGTGTGTGTGTGTGTGTGTGTGTGTGGGTTGGTGTCCTTACATCGGCGTGTCCTGCTGGAGTTTTGCGGTCTCGTATTGATTTGTGATCGAGCGGCGAGATGTTTGTCACGTTTCTCTCTGTGGCTTTGATTTCCACCACATTATATAAATCAAATCAAACGTTTCTTCAGCACATGGTGAGTCCGGCTCCTCTATGCAAACGGATCAATCATGAGTAGAAGCTGAGAGAAGTCAAACATGTCTTTAGTGCAGAATAACAGTTAGAATGACATCAATCATACAAAATACTAAAAACGCCCCAAGAGTTACCAATGTTATGGTGAAGAATCCACGTTTTATATATTAAACTATTCACATGTTTCCAGCCTCCTCTCCCCTCTCTCCTCTTCTCCTCTCTGCTCTCCTCCTCCTCTCCTCTCCTCCCCTCCTCTCCTCTCCCCTCTCTCCTCTTCTCCTCTCTGCTCTCCTCCTCCTCTCCTCTCCTCCCCTCCTCTCCTCTCCCCTCTCTCCTCTTCTCCTCTCTGCTCTCCTCCTCCTCTCCTCTCCTCCCCTCCTCTCCTCTCCCCTCTCTCCTCCTCTCCTCTCTGCTCTCCTCCTCCTCTCCTCCCTCTCCTCTCCTCTGCTCTCCTCTTCTCCCCTCCTCCTCCTCTCTCCTCTCTCCTCTCCTCTCTCTCCTCTCCTCCTCCTCTCTCCTCTCCTCTCTCTCCTCTCCTCTCCTCCCCTCTCCCCTCTCTCCTCCTCCCCTCTCTCCTCTCCTCCCCTCTCCCCTCTCTCCTCTCCCCTCTCTCCTCCTCTCCTCCCTCTCCTCTCCTCTGCTCTCCTCTTCTCCCCTCCTCCTCCTCTCCTCTCTCTCCTCTCCTCTCCTCCCCTCTCTCCTCCTCCCCTCTCTCCTCCTCCCCTCTCTCCTCCTCCCCTCTCTCCTCCCCTCCTCCCCTCCCCTCTCCCCTCTCCCCTCTCCTCTCCCCTCCTCCCCTCTCCCCTCTCTCCTCCTCCCCTCTCTCCTCCCCTCTCCTCTCTCTCCTCCTCTCCTCTCTCTCCTCTCCTCTCCTCCTCTCCTCCCCTCTCTCCTCCCCTCTCCTCTCTCTCCTCCTCCCCTCTCCTCCTCTCCCCTCTACTCTCCTCTCCTCTCCTCTCCTCTCCTCTCCTCTCCTCTCCTCCTCCCCTCCTCTCCTCCTCCCCTCCTCTCCTCTCCTCTCCTCTCCTCTCCTCTCCTCTCCTCTCCTCTCCTCTCCTCTCCTCTCCTCTCCTCTCCTCTCCTCTCCTCCCCTCTCCTCTCCACTCTACTCTCCTCTCCTCTCTCTCCTCTCCTCTCCTCTCCTCTCCTCTCCTCTACTCTCCTCCTCCCCTCTCCTCCTCCCCCCCTCTCCCCTCTCCTCTCTCCCCCTCTCCTCTCCTCTCCTCTCCTCCCCTCTCCCCTCTCTCCTCCTCCCCTCTCTCCCCTCCTCCCCCCCTCTCCTCTCTCCCCCTCTCCTCTCCTCTCCTCCCCTCTCCCCTCTCTCCTCCTCCCCTCTCTCCTCTCCTCCTCCCCTCTCCCCTCTCTCCTCCCCTCTCTCCTCTCCTCTCCTCCTCCCCTCTCCTCTCCTCCTCCCCTCTCCCCTCTCTCCTCTCCTCTCCTCTCCTCCTCCCCTCTCCCCTCTCCCCTCTCCTCCTCCCCTCTCCCCTCTCTCCTCCTCCCCTCTCTCCTCCCCTCTCCCCTCTCTCCTCCTCCCCTCTCTCCTCCCCTCTCTCCTCCCCTCTCCCCTCTCCTCTCTCCTCCCCTCTCCTCTCCTCTCCTCCCCTCTCCCCTCTCTCCTCCTCCCCTCTCCCCTCTCTCCTCCTCCCCTCTCTCCTCCCCTCTCCCCTCTCTCCTCCTCCCCTCTCTCCTCCCCTCTCTCCTCCCCTCTCCCCTCTCCTCTCTCCTCCCCTCTCCTCTCCTCCTCCCCTCCCCTCTCCCCTCTCTCCTCTCCTCTCCTCTCCTCCCCTCTCTCCTCCCCTCTCCTCTCCTCTCCTCCCCTCTCCCCTCTCTCCTCCTCCCCTCTCTCCTCCTCCCCTCCCCTCTCCCCTCTCTCCTCTCCTCCCCTCTCCCCTCTCTCCTCCTCCCCTCTCTCCTCCCCTCTCTCCTCCTCCCCTCTCCCCTCTCTCCTCCTCCCCTCTCCCCTCTCCCCTCTCTCCTCCTCCCCTCTCTCCTCCTCCCCTCTCCCCTCTCCCCTCTCTCCTCCTCCCCTCCCCTCTCCCCTCTCTCCTCTCCTCTCCTCTCCTCTCCTCCCCTCTCTCCTCCCCTCTCCCCTCTCTCCTCCTCCCCTCTCTCCTCTCCTCCTCCTCTCTCCTCTCCTCTCTCTCCTCTCCTCTCCTCCCCTCTCCCCTCTCTCCTCCTCCCCTCCCCTCTCCCCTCTCTCCTCTCCTCTCCTCTCCTCTCTCCTCCCCTCTCTCCTCCTCCCCTCTCCCCTCTCTCCTCCTCCCCTCTCCTCCCTCTCCTCTGTTTTATGTTTTATAACGGTTTATTCGTTGCGAGACTTTAAAGGAGACAGACGACAACGTTAAGCTTTGCTTTGGTTGCTTGTTGATCTCTGCAGCTTCTGACTGATGCTCGGTGTTGTTTGAATGAAACATCTGGCCGGTGTGTCCTGGGGTTCAGAGGGCGGTGAGGAGCTTTACCTTCAGGTGGTGGAACAACGTTAACATGTAGAAGAGGCTGAAATCTGTCTGTCACAATGTTGTTTTTGCAACAGGATAGAAAAAACTGTAAGAATGTCTAGATTCTGATTTAATAAAAACTAAAATAATCTGACATGTTAAAGTGTGAGAAGCAGCGTACGTAACACATGACATGATTAACATCGCATCGTGAGTTAGTGTACAGATGTGTGATACAGTCGTTCACAGTGTGTTTGATGATGAACCTCCAGTTCAGTCAAGAGAAGTCAAATACTTTAGAGTATACGACTCTACCAGAGACGTACACGGCGTCTCTACGTCGCTCCTCCTCAGTCCAGATATGGTCACTTCCTGTTTACTGGTTGCAAAAAAAAACAACATGGCGACGGCATAATCTTCGAACTCGAGGCTTCAAAACATCCGTCCACAAACCAACGAGTGACGATGACCACGTCCACTTCTATGGTCAAAACCTAGCACCTACATGACCCACAATGCAACTCAACCACAGTGTTTCCACTCGTGGCACAGCTCCCGGTGCAAACGTACGGTGGCCCTGAAAGCTCAAACATCCTCCAACTCAAGGAAACGACTTCACCGGAAAAATAATAAAAATCAATCAATCAAAAGTTGGCACAGAAAAGGACGAAATGTGACTTTTTTAACACAATTTGGTGGAATAAAACAGCTCAGAACATGCCTGTTGTTTAGTGAACATGTATCATGATTTTATTATATAATGCTTTGGTGAGATTCCCAAAGTGAAGGATGATTTTTGGGGATTTTGTCTTGATTTCCGCAAGAAAATAAATTAATGAAAAGTCAGATTCCTGCCATGAGTCAGTTGAATAACCTTGGACTGATGAATGTATCACAGACTGTGAAGAGCTCCAACTGTCTGACTGAGAAAAACACTCTTCAAATGTTCTTCAGACGTCTTTAGCAGCTTCCCGAGTCGATGTGAACGAGATATTGTTCGTAACAGAACAGAGGCTACAGAACAGCTGAAGGACAAGAAGTCGAATATGTCGACGTTTTCAAAGTCATGCCACACATACAAACATAGAGAAACAGGATCCCTCACCTGCTTCCCACCGGACCAACGCTGGGGATCAAACCCCCGATCTGTAAGAGTGGAGGCCAGCTTACACTCAATGTGTGTTTTTGAGACAAAAAGACTCGTTTAAACACTAATGAAGGTGTTTCAGGTGAGACGGACAACTCATCAGGTAACTGTGTGTGTGTGGGTTAGCCTCCAAGTTGTGTGTGTGTGTGTGTGTGTGTGTGTGTTGACTGCAGACACACTGTACATGTGTGTGTGTTGTTTATCATAAACTGTGTGTGTGTGTGTGTCACTCACACACACACACACACACACACACACACACACACACACACACACACACACACACACACACACACACACACACACACACACAGAGAAGCTGCAGCCAAGCAGAGAAAATAGTTTGGCTGCACATCCTGTACTGCTTGTTTAAGCTCCACACTGAGAAACACCAAACTCTCTCTCTCTCTCTGTTTCTTTGTCTCTCTGTCTCTTTTTCACTCCATTTTGTTCTCTTTGTCCCTCTTTCTTTCACACACTTTACTGTGTCTCTCTCTCTCTCACACACACACACACACAGCTCTCGCCATGTGGACAAAGCTTTCATTCACTGGAGGTTTTGGTCAAGCGGCTCGGCCTGCTGGTGGAACTCAACAATAAGACCGACTGGTTCCGTCAAACCCATTTTTTAAGTTGTCTTTCTTCAGACTGACTTTAAGGTTTAACTGACTCAACTAAACCTGTAAACGTCCGATTCATCAAACCAGTCTGTTGAAGGTCAGCTTGACTGTTTTGTGTGTTTGCTCTTTTGACTGTATTTGTTTTTGTCGACTGGTTTGACTTCTTCGTTGGTTTGGGGTTTGAGTGACCGGCTCTTAGGTTGAACCTTAAATCTGACGGACTGGTTTAAAGACTTGACGAGCAGGTTTCAGTTTTAGTCCATTTCATTCTTCAGATTTACTGGCTGGCTGCTGTGATGGAAGTTTGGAGAACAATACAGGATGTTTACTGCCAGACTGTGATGCAATCTGTGTGTAAGTGTGTGTGTGTGTGTGTGTGCATACAGCCTCTTAATATGATGCAATTATGAATTAAATGTGTGTGTAGCTGTGTGTCTATAGATTGTGTACGTGTATGCGAGTGCAGGATGATGCAACGGCATGCAGCTACGCACCTAAATACACACATATACTGGCACTGTGTGTGTGTGTGTGTGTGTGTGTGTGTGGGAGAGAGAGGGAGTACTGTAATGTACTGCAAATGTGTGTACTGTTGGTGCGTGAGCGAATGTGTAAACAAGTGTGAAAGAGAAAGACAAAGTGTGTGTGTGAGTACTATGACACATGCAAAAAGGAAAGAATCTTCGCAGGAGGTGTGTGTGTGTGTGAGAGCAGCAGGGGAGGTGTGTGTGTGTGTGTGTGTGTGTGTGTGTGTGTGTGTGTTGACCAGCTGGTGTTACACATGTGGACGTGTCCTACAGAGCCAGAGACTCACTCCTACAGCAGATCTTTACCCAGAGAGTGTGTGAATGTTAGTAACTTGAATATATATATAAGTGTGTGTGTGTGTGTGTGTGTGTGTGTGTTTTATAATGTGTGTGTGTGTGTGTGGAAGCCTGCCATTTGGTGTGTGTGTAATGAATGTGTCATGCACGTATGAGTCAGTTTATTTGTGTTTAGTGAAACACTTGAGTATCAATGCAGTGGATCAACAGTAGAGTACACGATGTGATAGCTCAGTAATACAATAGAGTCAGAAGACAGTGAGTCACAGTGTGATTTACTACCAATACAACGAGGAAACACAGGAGAAGATGAAGTACTTAGTTAGGTTCAGGGAAATATCGTTGTTTGGGTTAATTGCTGTAATGAAGTCCAGAAGTTATGAGACAAATAAATCAACGTTCGATTCTTATTTCACGCTCTTTTCTGCTGTTTTTATACTTCCTCGTTTAACATCACATGAATAATATCGACCAATGACGGTGCATTCTTTTTCGTGGGTACAGCGAGGAATGCTGGATGAGACCAGCGCGATGCAACATCACGTCAAGCTACACGAGAACATGAGCCACCAAAGACGCTTCAAAACAAATCGAAACAAATAGATTTTCCATTTACGGCCCAATTCGGCTAAAAGTCACCAGTTAACACGGCGACTCGTTAAACTGAAACACCTGTTGCTTTGAAAGTCTGACGACCGAACCGAACGTCACGATGACGTCAAGCGTTTTAATTCAACGTTTGAAGCTTGTTGACTCGTCTGTAAGGCCGACGCAAAAAGAGTCTATAAGTTCTGTATCAATACAGTTAAAACACGACTCACTCAGTACTGTGATTGTATCTCCTGTCGTAGTACTTGAGCAGTACAAAAACTTCATACACGAAGCAGGAGTATTTGTTGTGTAGTATCTGTTGTCAGGGCGCTCTGGAGCCGACCAATACACCGCTTTATATTGGCTGCTTGTAAGGTCGTGTATTTACCAAGTGTGTGTGTGTGTGTGTGTGTGTGTGTGTGTGTGTGTGTGTGTGTGTGTGTGTGTGTTTCCAGAGGCAGTGCAGTGAAGGGGAGCTAATCCAGTAAAGTAACGGAGAACCGACAGAGTCAGAGGTCATTATCATTCACACACCGTCGAACACGGCACACTCACACACACAATGCTTAATCTGCAACACATCCTGCACACACACGCACACACACGCACACGCACACGCACACACACACGCACACACACACAGCTTTTGCCTCGTTATCCATCTTCTTGGTGTATCTTTCTCTCGTTTACACACACATGAAGCTGGAAAAACACTAATTCGCCAATTTTCTTCTTTTTCTTCTTCTCTCTGCACCCCCCCCTCCTACCCAACCAAACCAAACCAAAACTACTACCCACCCACAAACACACACCCACAAACACACACACAAACAAACAAACACACACCCACAAACACACATACACACACACAAACAAACACACACACAAACAAACACACACACACCAGATGGGTCTTAATCTCTTGTTGCCATAAACAAACACGAACCGTTCGAAGAAGCAGACAGAGAGACCACTGTGTGTCGGTGTAACTTCTTGTCATCTAACATCCTGTTAAGTCCTGAGACGGCATCAAACAAAAGTCCAACACACACACACACACACACACACACACACACACACACACACAGGCCTCGGACAGAGACGAGCAGAAAACAAGCTAATGCTGCACAGATGTGATCGGAGGCCCTTCACCTTCCACGCTGTTGTCCTCATTGACATGTGTGTAGGTTGTATATATATATATATATATATATATATATATATATATATATATATATATATATATATATTCGCTCTGTGGTAAATATCAGATATGAGTCAGTGGGGTCAACGTCTCATATGATGGAGATTGTCCGTTCAATCACCGCTAACCTCGTCTGCTCGAACCCAACCCTCCGACCCCAGGAGGGAAGCGAGATATTAAAGTTCCTGTACATGCACCGCCGCTCCGCCGTAACTCCTCACGACCCCCCGGGGAAGAATTAACTCGGGAGAGAATCAAGATGTTGCTACAGAGAAAACGCTCTCTGGCCTCTCAGAGGAGATTAACAAGTGTAATGCCGCGCAGATGTCGACCCGGTGCGACTCCCACTCTCTGCTTCGCCGCTGCTTTCAGGCGAAGAAGAAGGAGAATCTGGAGGCACGCAAAAAAATAGTTGATACAGCTTCTCTGACACTGTGAAGGAAGCATCGGTTTGTGGTGTTTATCGCGTGTCAGCGGTGACGAGTGCATAAACTGTCTTTACTCGAGGGAAGCATTTCATCAGCCAGCCGAACTTTTAAACTCGACCTCAGAGTTCCTGGAGAAGGGACCGGAGTTTCCCAGATAACTCGAGAACACTCGACAGCTTTGTTCAATGAGTTTCAAAGATCACCGCCAGGTTCAAACGAAGGGAAATCATCCCGTCACACCGTGCACTGATACTTTAGACCGCAGTGTCCAACTTTGACAGAGACCCTGTGCACCAATGAAGGAATGGGTTTTCCCAGTTTGCTGTGGAAAAAACTTGACCTCAACCCAATCCAACAGCTTTTGGGATGAACTGGGACGCCGACTGTGAGCAAGACCTGATCCCCCAACATCACTATTCCTCTTGAGTCTGAATGGGAGTAAATCCCTGCAGCCGGGTTCAGGGAAGCTGCACAATGATGAACCGGATTTAAGGTCTAATATGATTTAACAATCATATTTGGGTGTAAAGGTTGAGCATCCACATACATCCCTCTCCCCAGCAGCGTTTTCCAGCTCTTCCTGAGGGGAACCCCGAGGCGTTCTCAGGCCAGACGAGATATATAATCTCTCCAGTGTGTTCTGGGTCTACCTCGGGGCTTTTTACCAGTTGGACGTGGCTGGAAAACCTCTAAAGGACGGCGTCCAGGAGGATCCTGACACCTTTCAACAGGAAGAAGCAGCGGCTCTACTCCGAGCTCCATCCGGATGTCTGAGCTCCTCATCTTCATCCAATGAAGGAAGCTCATTTCCGCAGCTTGTATCCGCGATCTCGTTTTTTCGGTCGGTACCCAGAGCTCTCGACCATAGGTGAGGGTTGTACCATAGGTGAGGGTTGTAACGTAGATGGACTGGTGAATCGAGAGCTCAAGCTTTACTTCCCGATGGTCCGGTACACTGTCAGCATCACTGAATACGTTTACGTGCACCAAATATTCAGGTTTTTGCCCTTATTCTGAAAAAGACAATATCACGAATAAGCGGTTTACATGGCTAATGGAAATGAATATTCCACTAATATTCCTGTTTACATGCAGCCGTGCATATTGCACATAACATAAAACAACCCCATGCCTCTTCCTCATCACCGGGGCTGGCGAATCCTACGTCGACGTCTGTTTGACGGGTCGATGCTCTAACATGTCGTTTATCACGTCTAAATATGGTAAAGTGGAACATCAGGAGCTGTTTGTGCCATTTTGCTTCTTTGTGTCAAAATGTGTTTTCCCCCGGTGGAGGACTTGTTGTTGGACCGAGTGAACTCAGCCTCCCTCTTTCATTCCTTCAAACATGTTCTTGAAAAGGTCGGCGTTGAGATATCTGTTCATATCCAAAAACCTGTTGATATCTCAGTCCTTAATAATGTTTAAAAGTCTGCGTGTTTCCCCTTCTGACCAGAAATGTGGGCTTTTCTTTTGGACATGAATCTCTACTCCAGCTTTACAAACTATTGTCTAGTTGGTGTGTCACAAAGTGCCTTAAAACCCTCTATTGAGACTCATATTCATAATGTATTCATGTCCAAAGAATGCTCCTAAAACCAGAATAAGATCAGCATATCACGTTTTAATCATGAAATGCTCCATGAAATAAGGCCTAATTCAGAATATCCCAACAGAATATGATGTTTACATGAACTATGTCAAATTTTGAATATTGTCACATTCAGAATGATAGTGGAATATGAGAGTCCATGTAAAGATAGTCATTGATTATAAGTCTTTATTGTTTCAGATTGCTGACATGGTTTACTGCCATTAATTAATCTGATCTGGACATGACATCACATCAACTGGGCTTCAATGAGTTTCTGCAAGAAATTCTGTTGAGAAATGACGATGAAGACGTTTCTACAATTTTCATTTAACAAAAGAAGCCAAAGTTCTGACATCTAAAAGAACAAACGAGGCACTTGTACAAAAGAAACATTACAAAAATGAGATGTAAATTTTGAACTATGTGATCGTAGAATAAGAAAACCAACCTTTAGCTACAAACCCCTTTGGGTTCGATACCCAGACCTTCACATCAATAGCCGATTATCCACAACAAGAATAAACATGCATCAAACGGATAAAAAGGACCCAAACATGTGAAGCCCGCTGCCAACAGTTGCGTAACAGTGGATTTCTCCTACGGGCATACACACAAATACTTGAACCAGGTCCGACTGTTTTCTGTTGTTTTCGACCCTTGAGGTGGTGGATTTCTGTGGAAAACTCATGCAGCACTAATACAGAATAGACAGACGAACAAAGAGGGAATGAACAAGGATAATGTTGTACAGATGGAGCAACGGTCCAAGTTGCTTGATATTTGTTTCCTGCTCCGAGAGGAAAACCAAGAGGGGGGTCGAGCTCAGTGTCGACCGATTCTTCACACGATTATACAACAGAATGTTACACATGTAACTTGTGTTTAACTGGGATCAGAAGGGAAACAACAGACGTAAGAATACCTACAAGAAGAATCAGGTTCAGCTGCTCTGATACCAGACAGATTTTATGGCTGCATTGCCGGTTTTTGTCTCTTTCTCTCTGTTACACCACCTCCGTCATCGGGGAATTGTTTGGAAATCCTGCAGAACAAATGGATTGCTGAAGCGTTCAATTTACATCAGAGAGTCTCTCTGCTCCTCCCATCCCCCCCCCTTTTTTCCTCCCATCTCTCCTTCCATCCTCGACACCCTCGACCTCTTCTCCGTCCTCATTCCTCGTCTCCACAAGCTCAGGTTGCAAAAAACACCCCAAATGAACGGCTCTAAAACAGACTCTTTGGACGCTACTGCAACACAGAGGCAGAATTCTGCACAAACCAACAGATGAGAGGATGAAATGTGCAGGCGTGCTATGATTTAGTATATTTTCACCCATCCACCAATCCATCCATCCATCTATCCATCAATCCATCCACCATCCATCCATTGATCATCCACCTATCCATCAATCCATCCACCATCCATCAATCCATCCACCATCCATGCATCATCCATCCATCCATCATCAAAAAGCTGAAAACTCAGAGGAGCCACTTAACACCTAAAGTGAAAAGTGGGTCCACATTAAAGGTTAGTTTTCTGTTTGGCGCAAACAGAAAATGATGATTTAACATGTTTGTACACCGGATATCATTTGCAACTTGGCGGCGTATCAGCACTAATCTTGTCGGCTATCGGTCAAAAGAAATCCCTACATCCAACTACAGCTAATCGTCACAGTCAACTTCCAAACCCTCCACAGTGGAACTGTAACGAGTCATCGGGAGCTGAAGAAGAAGAAAATAAATGTGGAAAGGAACTACTTTATCTTGGTGACGGAGCCAATGGAATAAAATAACCGCCCAGTCGGACCTGAATGTGTCACAGGTGTTAATATTATTCCACCGCGAGCTTCCAGAGCAGCTTCGGTTCTCCTCGTTATAGATTCCCCAAGTCTCTGAACTAAGCCGAAGATATTTCTCCTGCAGTGAAACCATAAATAGGCAGAATAATAAAAAGAAAGAAAAAAAAGAACAACCAGGAAATTAAATATTTGTCGACATAAAAAGCCTGTCTGTGTTCGGTAAAGCAGGACAGGAAGCAGATTGTGCTTCTTACTGTTCCGGATTAATCAAAGTCAACATAAAGAGAAGAAGAAAAAAAACTCCAATTACATGGTGATAAATAATGGCCATATTTAAAAAAGGCCGTATTCATATTTTATATCTAGACCTCTCAGAGCTCCTCATGTGTTAGATATTCCCTGAATGCTGCAGTGTAGACGCAGGTCGGGAGAACCCTCCATAATGTTTACCGAGTTTACCGACTTGGCTGACGGCTGTGTTTTCTTATCCTCTAACTGAGAGGGTGATTTGACTGATGCTCGTAACAGATTGCATCACAGCAGGAGACGAACTAAAACGCTTTACGCACCGCGGCTCTCCCTAAACTGTCTAACAGTGGCAGCGCTCCACCTTGTAAATTTGGAATAGTAATTTTCGAAAATTTCCCAGCAGTCTATCTCCAATTGGCCTGCACTGGGAGTAGTGTTTGATATCGGTGAAGTATCGCGGCGTACCACCTCTGAACAGCAGAAATATGATCTCAGCTCTGTGACACTCAGAGAAAACACCTGAGACACATTCAAATCTGTTTTTATTCATAAACCAGTTACCACAGCAGCGGCTCCTTTTTTCAGGAAGTCCTCAGTTAACATTTCTATATTTGTCCTTTTTTTTAAATGTGCACACTGCTTTAAAATGTGATCCACACTGACATGTGGGTGTACATAATACATTATAAAATGTAAAAGATCGAACGGCATAGAACCAAGTTGAATCTTTTTGGGACTTTTTTGCTGAAAGAAAGAGTACTTCCATTTTCTCTGCAACTTGATTTAAAACAATAATAATTTAGAGATGATAATAAATCAGACAATCGCCATGTTTGAGTCCAGCTTGGCACCAAAGTCATTTTGCATTTTCTCTTCCTGCATTTCCGGTCACCTTCCTACTAAATATAAACATCTATACTTCCAACACATATTTAAAAAAAAAAAGTCTAATCTGTGCAGCAGAGGCAGATATATCACCACTTTTAGTCCCTTATATTGGTCAAACTCCATTGACATTGAATCCTAAATTTCCCATAATGCAACTCCATTGCATCTTCTGTTAAACTCAAAGTGTTGCATCTTAGACACACCCGGTATATAAGGCAGACTTTCTGCTAGAGATATTGAAGTGTTTTTTCAGAATGAGTTGACGGAGTAAACTGATCTTCATGTTTAAAATCAGAGTAGAGGGATTTACCTTTTTATTATACTACCATTACTTTTGAAAGCACAATAAAAAGACTAAAAACAAAACGTCGTTCTTGAAATCTCCCTCCCAAACATTTGTCTCCTCATTTCTAAAATCATCTGCCAATTTTTTTACCAACTTCAAACCAAATCTCAGGCTGGAGTGATTTCTGACAAATGCATCTAAAGATTGAATAAGTTGTTGATCATTATCAGAAGGTTTAAGCGTGGGTCATCTGGGTGCTTTCTTCTGCCGCAATTAGCTTGTTTCCCATCTCCATTTTGAACTGAAACCACATTTTCTACAACTGTAATTGGATTAGTTACCTTTAAAATCTCCATCTCTGCGATTACTTTAGCTCTTAAAAACCATGTAAAATCTGCACCTTTCTAACCCTCCCCTCCCCCCGATAAAAAAATCAATTTGAGAATTTGAGGAATATCTCTTGAGTGGCACTTAACAAAATTGAACAAATGCGTGGGTGGGTACCTTCCAGAATAAAACAAGTCTAACACTCATTACTCTGAAAAACACTTGACTTCCTCATGGCCTCAATCACGCGGTGCTGGATAAACTCCAGTGTTACTGAGCTGCTTTCGCCGATCGGAGGGGGGCCGGTGTTAAAAATCCAAAAACTGTGTCTGGAAGAGGAGTGCGGCTTAAATCCTGACCTCTATCTCTTCCATGGAAGGGGTTCCTGGGAGTCTTTGAGCCAGAGAGACGCCCACAAGAAGCCACTTTAAACCTTCAGAGGCCTCAAGTTGATTAAAGGTTGAAGCCCAGCAGATTTTTACAGTCTTCAACTTAAAAAAAACAGCAAAGTGAGGAGAGTTTCATTATTGGGGCTGATAACTTTAGCTTTCTGAAGAGTTCATTTTAGTCTGGTTCGTTTGATGAAATTATATTTTAAGAAATAGTTGGTGTTAAAGCACAGAACTCGGAAGTCAATTGTTGATAAGAGGAGGAACTGAAAGCCTGCATGTATCCAACAAGGAGAAGGTAAGATGTGAGGACATATTTAACCCAGTCTCAGCACAGCACGAGTTCCTGAACCAACAATACGTTTCTTAAATATGTTTCATATCAGCCTCGTTTCCCGCTGGCAGAAACTCGCAAGGCCACGTGGTAACATTGTGAAACATTTAGTAATGTTCAGGCAACAAAAACTACGTGGTTAAGGTTAAAAAAAGTTTTATCAGTTTGTGTTCAAATAATAACATAACAAGGTACGTAACAAGGTAACGTGACAAGGTACGTAACAAGGTAACGTAACAAGGTAACGTGACAAGGTACGTAACAAGGTAACGTGACACGGTACGTAACAAGGTAACGTGACAAGGTACGTAACAAGGTACGTAACAAGGTAACGTGACAAGGTACGTAACAAGGTACGTAACAAGGTAACGTGACAAGGTACGTAACAAGGTAACGTGACAAGGTACGTAACAAGGTACGTAACAAGGTAACGTGACAAGGTACGTAACAAGGTACGTAACAAGGTAACGTGACAAGGTACGTAACAAGGTAACGTAACAAGGTAACGTAACAAGGTAACGTGACAAGGTACGTAACAAGGTAACGTGACACGGTACGTAACAAGGTAACGTGACAAGGTACGTAACAAGGTACGTAACAAGGTAACGTGACAAGGTACGTAACAAGGTACGTAACAAGGTAACGTGACAAGGTACGTAACAAGGTAACGTGACAAGGTACGTAACAAGGTACGTAACAAGGTAACGTGACAAGGTACGTAACAAGGTACGTAACAAGGTAACGTGACAAGGTACGTAACAAGGTAACGTGACAAGGTACGTAACAAGGTACGTAACAAGGTAACGTGACAAGGTACGTAACAAGGTACGTAACAAGGTAACGTGACAAGGTACGTAACAAGGTACGTAACAAGGTAACGTGACAAGGTACGTAACAAGGTAACGTAACAAGGTAACGTGACAAGGTACGTAACAAGGTAACGTGACACGGTACGTAACAAGGTAACGTGACAAGGTAACGTGACAAGGTACGTAACAAGGTACGTAACAAGGTACGTAACAAGGTACGTAACAAGGTAACGTGACAAGGTACGTAACAAGGTAACGTGACACGGTACGTAACAAGGTAACGTGACAAGGTACGTAACAAGGTAACGTGACAAGGTACGTAACAAGGTACGTAACAAGGTAACGTGACAAGGTACGTAACAAGGTACGTAACAAGGTAACGTGACAAGGTACGTAACAAGGTAACGTGACAAGGTACGTAACAAGGTACGTAACAAGGTACGTAACAAGGTAACGTGACAAGGTACGTAACAAGGTAACGTGACACGGTAACGTGACAAGGTGATGTGACAAGGTAACGTGACAAGGTAGGTGACAAGGTAGGTGACAAGGTAACGTGACAAGGTAACGTAACAAGGTACGTAACAAGGTACGTAACAAGGTAACGTGACAAGGTACGTAACAAGGTAACGTGACACGGTAACGTGACAAGGTGATGTGACAAGGTAACGTGACAAGGTAGGTGACAAGGTAGGTGACAAGGTACGTGACAAGGTAACGTGACAAGGTACGTAACAAGGTACGTAACAAGGTAACGTGACAAGGTACGTAACAAGGTAACGTGACACGGTAACGTGACAAGGTGATGTGACAAGGTAACGTGACAAGGTAGGTGACAAGGTAACGTGACAAGGTACGTAACAAGGTACGTAACAAGGTAACGTGACAAGGTACGTAACAAGGTAACGTGACACGGTAACGTGACAAGGTGATGTGACAAGGTAACGTGACAAGGTAGGTGACAAGGTAGGTGACAAGGTAACGTGACAAGGTAACGTAACAAGGTACGCAACAAGGTACGCAACAAGGTAACGTAACACGGTAACCTGACAAGGTAACGTGACATGGTAACAAGGTAACAAGGTAACAACCATAACAATGTAATTTAACAATGTAACATAACAATGTAATGCAACATTGTAATGTAACAACTTAACAATGTAACATAACAACGCAGCGTAACTTGCGTCAATAAAAATAAATAAATAAAAAACAACTGTGAATAAGAACCGTCCGTCCTTAGCTGACGTTCTTACGTAATATTACGTAACAAGCGTTGGTTTCACACGGGACACAAACTGGGTGAAAGTTCTGTCTTTTCATTGAGACAGTGTTGCAACGGTACGGTATGAATAGTTGTGATGTGAAATATTGTCGTACATTCATCACACTCCCGGTGTGTAAAGGCCTTCACACTGTGCCGTAGTGCCGAGGCGTGTTACATTTCAACCAAATAACTCGCTCACACTCGATGAAAACCGCTGCCAGCATTTCTAGAAATCCAACATCTAGACAGAACAGAGAGGTTGTGGATCCGTGCACAGATTTCCGGTGACACATTTCTCAACTCAGAACACCCACAAGCACATTTCACAGCTGAGGGGAGAGAAAGAAACATAACCTAAAAAGTAAAAAATCACTAAACACCCCAGACCTCCGAGGAATCACACACAACCATCAAGCAAAACAACTGAATCACCAAGTTAAATGTCTCCAGCTAGAATCGCAGGTGTTGCTGATGGGAAACACACACACACACACACACACACACAAAAAGAAAAAGAAATGGAGTGTTGTGGTGGTGAAGTTCAGCAGCAGCAGCGAGGCTTCGGTTTAATTCTGCAGATCAGCGAGAGAGGCGAGCAGCAATCTGCCACACTGACTGCCCACACACACACACACACACACACACACACACACACACACACCTCCTCCACAGGTGTGTGTGTGTTTTTAGGGTGAGTCATTCTCTCCCACGTAGTCGATACCTCCACCAGCGGTTGTGGAGATCCCATCAGCCCCTCACGCTGTACCTGCACGGCTCCTCACACTCACACCGCTGTTTTCAGATCATCGCTTCCTGCATCGACGCCGCCGCGGACTTTCAAGACTACAGCAGCAGCATTTGGAGGTAACAGATGGCCATTTTATCAACAACAGTATGATCAGAGAGAGTGACACAACATTAGGGCATCACGCTAATCATGCAGTCTTTGTTTGTTCCACAGAAACATTCAAACATTTAGATCTGCTTTGCAGCTGAAAATCCTTTTGATTCATCGCATTAATTAAGACTAATAATGTAATTCATAATCATAATCAACACGGTGCAGCCATACGCGACTGTGAAGTATCTCAGTGGTGATGAAGCCACATATCTGCAGAGAGAGGAGAGGAAAAAAGCAGCATTGTCTCCTCTTGATGCCCATTCATTCTTCAAATGATACCGTAGGTTTTTAATCACGTTTCAGAGGCCCGAGGGTCGTGAAACTCACTCGGCGTGAAAACGAAGCCTCGACGTGAGTAAGAAGAGAAAAACAACCACCAAATGATCAGGTGCAGAGCCGTATCTGCAACCCCCCCAAAGAAACACTGTGCCGCACGGTGGATTCTTTCAATCGAGGTGCTTCGTGGCACCTTTTTCCGATGCACATATTTTTAGCGGCGATGACCCGTGTGCCGAACTGCACCCCGTCAACCCCGGCAGTGTTAGCGCGGTGCTCCACCCCTTGAGCTTCACAGAGACCATTCAATGAAGCAGAAGGCCTGTGAAAACAAACCTTTTCCCGAGCACCCAGTGGGGCTGGCACCGGCACCGTGAGGCTGGCCGCGGCCCAGGAAAAGCGCTGAAAAATCGGACTGGACGGCAGCCAAGTGCTGGTGGATTTTTGGCTTTTGGTTGGGCAGGTTTTTTTCCTGTGCTGTGATTTGGCGCTGCAGTGGGAGAGATCTTACATGAAAGCAGAAAAAAAAAGTTGCTGACGGGTTCAGAGATGCACACGTAGAAAATGAATATTTCCAACACGTTTTTTAGGAAGCGCTGCAACATTTACATTGATTTAAAGCTCCAACAAGTCGTAAATCATGTTTATCTTTGGTGACATGAATCAGGCAGACCGGTGTGTTTCCTCCGGTTCCTGATCTTCAAACAGCATCTTTAATACACAACTTCTTTGGATACTGTTTTGTATTGTCTGCTGGCATTTGTTTTGGGGTCTAATTGCCCTTTTATAGTTTCTATGTTCTTAATACACTTGTTTTCTGTACTCGTTTCTGCCTATTTTTCTGATCAATAAAGCTTCATCTTAAAACTCTCAGAACCACAAAACCCGCCGGCGGGATTGAAAAACATGTTTCTTTAAACAAAGCCAAAACTACAGCGTTTATCACAACCAGAAGCTGTAAAAACCATCACTATCGACAGATTTTCATCTTTCCGACGGTTCTTGAACACATCATGTGTGATGATTGCTTCTGTCAGAAAAAGCAACTAAAATGTCTGTTTGCGCCACAATGCTTTTTATCTTCAGTGAAAAGAAGTGACCATATTTGGACTGAGGAGGAGTGACGTAGAGACGTTGTATACCTTGTCAATCACTGTGTAGCCCCGCCCCTAAAGCATCCCCTGCTTTGTGGTCTGTTTGACTCTAAATGGACCATAATTTACTAAATGAACATCATGCTGTATTGAAGAAGACTTGAAACTAGAGATTGAGACCATAAACTCATGTTTACAATGTTTACTGAGGTAATAAATCAAGAGAGAAGTAGAGTCATTTTCCCATAGACTTCTATACAACCAGAGGAGAACACTAGTTTTTGGTCCCGTAGAAGCGTTCAACATGAAACAAACTCTACTGTCTCTACTGTCGGTCTGTTTCTCTGAAACATTTATCCATACAACAAATATTCTGCACAGGACCTCCATGACAGCTCCAGATGTGATTACTCAAACTTTTAACAGACAAACTGCAGATCCTCTGCTTTGTTGGAAAAAAAAAAACACCCCAAAATGTGTGTTTTTTTCCCCCCCAAGTTGCACAATCGTCTTTGCAGCTCGGACTACAAAGTGGGTTCGGTTTTATCGCCGCGGGGGCACCAGAGGCTTCGGACGCTGCCACGTTTTAAGAGTTACTGAATGAACCTGCTGAACCGAGCGCGCTGGGCTCCAGCTGAGGATCCACAATGTTTTACACACACTTTTCTACCCGATTCAAAGGAAGCAGCTCAGACTCTCTGCTCCGATGTCGTCCCTGTTGGGTCTGATTGAATATACATGTTTGAAGGTTTCTTTTCTTTTTCCTCAAATCAAATCTCCTCTCTCGACTCTGCCTCGCATTTTCTTGATACTTCCCTCTCAAAATGTGATTTCTTTCCCCTCCGTCTGCACCTCTTCTCTCTACAAAAGCACAATCTGCAGAGACCTCCTTTTAGACCTCAATTTCTGGAGATGAAATGTCACATCTTTCAAAGTGTCTCTCTGACTTTTTGTCCCCCCCCCCCCGGAGCAACTTTCTGTCTTACTCACCTGAAAAAAAATCTCTCTCAGCCTTCCAGGTGTGACTCCTTTTTTCTTTTCTTTACAATGTCTCTTCTCTTCCTCTGCTTCTAAATCACATGTATTCTTTACTGTCCTCTCTCTACCTTAAATTAAATGCATTTAAAACATCAGCCTGTTTTAGATTCACTTTATACTAAACCTCCCGGTGCAAACTGAAGAAGTAAGAGCTCACGCTGACTGGCCTTGAATTTTTGTTTGTTTTTCGTCCTCTTTTTTTCCTTCTTCGGCGATGGACTGAAGGACACCGAAGGGACAAAAGAGCCCAAAAGATGAGAGGTTTGATTTCACGTTCCTCTCTCGGATGGACGTCGACCTACGCCAAAGTTTAATGTGGGTAAAAACAGAGCGAACAACTTGTTGAGTCTCCGCTCTGAAACATTCAGTTCTTTTTAACTAAACATTTTAAAGCTGGTTTACACATTTTTCACGGTTTTTGCTTTTTGTTTCTTTTAACCATCGTCTGGTAATCTGGTCCTACGTTTCTTTTCCTTCCTGAAATTTTCCCCCCTCTGAGGCGTCTGATCAGAAAACTCCTCGGAGTGACTCAGAGGCTCTGAACAAATCCGTGGGATTTACGCCGGCTTGCTTTACAGTCTTTACCCTCTTTACTACAAAATACGAGAGACTTTCTGACAGTCTGCTTCTCCCACATTCTGATACAGCAGCTTGTTCTGGGTGACACACATACCAATACAACAGGAGAAAAAAGGGATGTTTTTGTTGCTGTTTCTATGGACAAAGAAACCCCACAAACATCTGGCATCTGTCTTTGGTGTGAAAGGTAACAATCTGCATTCATTCCAGGACAAATGACACTGGTCACAGGTATTTATCGGCAATTATGGAAACATGTCCCCCGGGTGGACACACTCATTTTCGCCCCCTTTTCCGGTGCTTAAGTGAATGAATAATAAATAAAATCAGCAGGGATTTGAACGATTATTAGAAATTATTAACATACAATTAATATGCTCTCCTGAAAGCTCCGTTGACAGAAACGATAATTGCACCTCGCCGATCATTGTAAAAAACACACTTCATTCAAACTCGACAAAGACAAAATGAAACTCGTCAAAATCATCTTTGTTAGTCTTTCCCCTGTTCAAACAATCACCAACTCTGGTTTGGTCGAAATTAAGACCTAATTCAGCAAGTAAGATGTAGAAAGCTCTCCTTAAAGCTGCAAGACTCCATTGATAGAAACAGTCGTTTTACCTCAATGATTGTCGAAAGACGCACGTTATTCAAACTCCACAGACTCAACAGAGGTGTTTTGTCTTTTCACACTGGTTTGGTCGAGATAAACCCTTAATTCACAGTTAGATTTGAGAAGAAACGGACGTTATTTCCTCTCAAAGCCGGCGGACTCCATTGACAGAAACAGAAATGTGACCTTGCTGACCATCGAAACACTTTAAACTGAATAAAACTTAAGAAAAAAACGCTTTGGTTCGTCTTTCCACTGTTCCAACAATCACCAAACTGGTTTTAGATTTTGAAAGAAACTGAACAAGTAACAAATATTAAAAAAGAAGTAGCAACAGTAACATTTTCACACTATTTTCTGGCGTGTTCGTGATGTCGAACACCAGAAAAAAACGGCTACTCGTCTGCAGCCACTGGTAAAGGAGTCTATCTTATGATGTTTCCACACTGAGCTGTTAGTCTGTTAGACATTCAGACATTCAGTTGAGTAACACCCATCTCCCTCTGTGTTTATCCCGGTGGTTCAAACCCGGTCTGACTTTTAGGGTCCGCAAACTGTTTGTTTTAAATGTCAATCTGACGAGCTGGTTAATTACTGCAGGACAGACATTCGGAGGATTCATGATTCATATTTTTCATTAGAGAAACAGTTCAAACCCCAAAGAAAAACAGCTAATTCTCACATCTGATGAGCTCAAACGTTTCCACTTCATACGTGACTCTGCAGGTGATTTGCATTACCTGGCCCATGTGGAGCAACACATTAACGACTTATCTCATTATCCATCGCAGAATGAGGCGACACATTGGTGATTGGAGTCTATGGCCCGCTGATGAAAGCTCTCTTGCATTTGCAGTTTTACTAAGTCAGACACAGTCGTATTTAATTGCACGTAACACAACAGGTTGTGCAACGCACCACCATTTCTGTTTAAATAAAAGTTTTGTCATGGCTGAACGTGACTTCCGTACTTGAGTAACACTTTACACTAAGTTGAACCCAAAACCCCGATCTTTTCCTAAACCTGACTGACGTTCCCGTGAAGACGGAACTTAATTTGAAAAGACCGTATTCATGTAATGGGCAAAAATACCAACCGTTGTATGAGGAGACGCTGCAAAAAGGCAACATTATTTCAATCTTTGGGAAGTGAGATCCAAAAACACACACCTGCATTTACAGCTGATCGCCACAGGTGGCGCCAAAGACAACGAAAAGGAGACCTTCGTCACTTTCAAATGCTTTTAAAAGCATTGCTAGCATTTTCTATCACTTCCGGATCGCGTGCACGGCATCATTTATTAGTTGGAAAATGCACTTTTACAGGTGAAAATTAAATCTGGATTTTTCACGCAGACAAAATGACAGAGAAGAGCTTCCACTGCTGCACCATCACACCCTCACCAGTTGTTTACTTCCTGCATTGAAGGAACAGAGGAGTCACATCTTCCCTCCTGCTCCCTCCACAGATCACAAGCCCTGCAAATCCTGCAGGGCCAACCATTAAACCCAACACGACTCGAGACCTGGTGGCAAGTGCTGAATGCCACAATGGCATTTAAACGCACTTTCAACAGAAGTTCAGCAACCTCTGAAAAGACGTCACCTTTCAGCCCACCGGAGGAGCTTTTACACAATTCTTTCTGGTGGTTAAATCAGGCTGATGCGTGATTTCACTGTCCAGACTTTAAGTGCTTTTTTTCCTCAGTTTTGAGCATCACGAGGAAGACAAAACTTTGCAGCGTGGTGTTTCTTTTTCCTGTGAAGCTAACGCTAGCAATGGCTAACGTACAGCTACGCCAGCCAAGAAAAAACATGGACGTGTAATGTTGTTTTTTTACTAAATGAAAAGCTCTGACCTGAAAACAACTGAGCAGGTTGAGATAATAAAAAGAGATAACAGCTGCTACTCACTGCACTTCCTCAGAGGGGGAGGGGCTTCACTCGAGGCTGGGTGGGGCCTTTCTCCACCTCCTCCTCCAATCACCGCGAGTCTTCCTCGTTTTCCCTCTCTATTGGACGATCCTCAGGCCAGCGGCACTCTGGGTAATCTGGAAGAAGAGCAGGGTTATTAGTGTGTGTGTGTGTGTGTGTGTGTGACAGCATGTGTGCGTAAATAAAGGAGCCCAATATGAGCCTTAAAAAAACTGCACCACTACAACTTGGCCCGAAAAAAAAAAAACACTCAAAAAAGAAGCTGTGGTTACCGTGGCAACATGTGCCAAAAGGAAGGAAGCGTCAGAGAGAGAGAGAGAGAGAGAGAGAGAGAGAGAGAGAGAGAGAAACAAAGAGACAAACAGACAGCAGGAGAGTAAGACAGAAAGTTACTGTAAATGTAACTACAGAGCAACACTTTTAAAGACATTAGTGTGTGTGTGTGTGTGTGTGTGTGTGTGTGTGTGTGTGTGTGTGTGTGTGTGTGTGTGTGTGTGTCACAACAGAGCTGTTGCAGATGAGTTTCTCTCATCAAAGCAAATCATCATCATGCAACACTGAGTGGCTGAAATTGTAATTATCGTTCATATAAAAGTGTGTTTACAAAGGCTATGTTGTTGATGTGTTTGTGTTCGTGTGTGTGTGTGTGTGTAATTGCACACAGCTGAATCCCGTGCAGTCTTTGGGTGTTTTTCTGCTTATGATACATGTGTATGCACACGTTTTATATTATTGTATTTTCCGTTGACTTTAATAACTTCTCAACTTTAACCTTATGACAATGTCACACACCTAACTAAGTATTTCACGATCTTTTCCTAAACCTAACTAAGTATTTCACGATCTTTTCCTAAACCTAACTAAGTATTTCACGATCTTTTCCCAAACCAAACTAAGTATTTCACGATCTTTTCCCAAACCAAACTAAGTATTTCACGATCTTTTCCTAAACCTAACTAAGTATTTCACGACTTTTCCTAAACCTAACTAAGTATTTCACGATCTTTTCCTAAACCTAAGTAAGTATTTCACGATCTTTTTCTAAACCTAACAAAGTATTTTACGATCTTTTCCTAAACCTAACCAAGTATTTCACGATCTTTTCCTAAACCTAACCAAGTATTTCACGATCTTTTCCTAAACCTAACTAAGTATTTTACGATCTTTTCCTAAACCTAACTAAGTATTTTACGATCTTTTCCTAAACCTAACTAAGTATTTTACGATCTTTTCCTAAACCTAATTAAATAGTTTTGTTGTCTCAACCTAACAAAGTTGTTTCCTGTGAAGACAGAAGTTTATTTTGAAAAGACTATATTCAAGTAACGAGCAGGAAATAAAATGTGTTGCTGGACTTTCGTAGCAAAAAAACGAACACAAAATGAGATGTAACTTTTTCGTAAGATAACGTACGAACCATTGAATAGAACTGATTCTTCCACAAACAGCTTTTAAAAACTACTCAACAACAAAGCAGACCAAGCACAGGTGTAATAAATAGCGTTAATGATCTAATGCTCTCATAGTGTTCGGTGTTGAACATGATGACTCACTTCCTGGAACACTAAATGGAACTCAGCCCAGGATAATAATAGCCGTTGCACTTGTTTCCTGCTATCAGAAGTCAAAAGGTCTATTTTATTCGAGTTGAACCCTAAATGGACAGTAATGCTCTGCAGAAACGTCCCTGAGGAGCAGTTTATCTCACAGGCAGCAGGTCTTATGAATAATAAATACAACAATTAATCATCACCATTGATTACAGAAAACGATCTAAGAAGGAAGCGGTGAGACAAAGTCAAACCCGTTCAGACAGTTCACTTTGTTACTAAAGACTGAACAGTGTTGCACATGTTCAACCTGCTCTGATAAAAAAACACTTTCAGGAAATCAGGATTACATTTAACTGCGTCCGCAAGATATTTTAAACACCTTTCAGTTCCTCTTTCTGCACTTTTATTTCACTTCTGTTGCATTTGAGGCAACATACAACTTATTTCTACATTTCATTTATATTTGTGGTTTGTTATCTTTGTATTTCATTACATTTTATGTGTATTATTCACTGTTTATTATTATTATTATGGCTTATTGTCTGATGCATATTTAAAGCACTTTAAATTGCCTCTGTGTAAACAACGTCTTTGTAGGATTCAGCCTGCAGAGCTCACAATCATTTAAATTAACGTTTTAAGAGAAACGTGACACGCAAACCATGAAACACCAGTCAGTTAAAAAATAAACGCCTTTGATTTCAAAATGATTCGGAGCCGAAACACGTCCCCGTTTGGTGATCAGCATCTAAACGTTAAGGAGCTCCTTTAAGAGGGGATCACCCAGGATGTGATGAGTGCATGTGGTGTGTGTGTGTGTGTGTGTGGATGAGATCATCAGAGGTCTGCAAACAACAGGTCTTTTCCAGAGAGTCTGGATCCCCCTCAGGACTGACCTCATCCTCCATCCATCAGCGACCTGACACTAACCAGCCCTGCTGTGTGTGTGTGTGTGTGTGCAGTACTCTCACACTGCTCAAGAGGCCCAGAGGTGATCATCACTACACTAAACTACTACACACAGAAACCAGCAGTATTTGTATTTTACTGTATATTACTCAACTGAGAAAAAGCCTCACGATGCGTTCACGTGCACAGATAATACGTAGGAAATATGTACCTCTGGAGATATTCAACCCATCTTCCTCAACGAGGGGTTGAAGATGAAACTGTGTGTATTTTAGGGCACTCCTTCCACACGGGAGGAAGTAGTCTTCTTCAATTTCTTGTTGCAAAGTTAGTTTTCAGAACACAGAATAGCTTTTTATTCCGTCTATTTTTACTGTACTGGGAGTTTTAAAAGGGGGTTGCCCGAAATTACACAATACTGCTATGCAGATAGTTCTTTTTTATTTTAAATATCCATCTCTGATTGTTATGTTGTCAGGAAGTACTGCCATACCAGAGTCTCAGTACACTTTGATATGTATAAATATGTCTTTTTTTATTATAACAAAATGTCTAAACTGAACTTTGTCTGAGCAAAATAGTCTAAAAATGGCAAAGTTTTGATTTAAATTTGTGAAAAAGAATTATCACAAAGTAAGTAAACATGATTAAAAATCTCACCAGATGTTCAATGCAACCTTTGTTTTTCACCAAAAAAGTATTGCGTTTCCGTAGCCTGGTGACGCTACATCGTGTTGACAATAACGACCGTTATTTATTACTAGTTTACCCGTTGTTCTTCTTGTTTTTTAATATAAATTAACATGGAAGATGTTCACTACATGTTGAGTACATAACGGCTGAGCTTTTTTGTTTGTTTTATTTGTGATAGATACAGATTATCATTTAAAAAGAACTCTTGTCTCGAACACGCGATTCAATGGAGGTGAATGGAATGTATTTGTGAGGGTAAACAGTCAGTGATGTTGCCGTTTCGTAATGTCCACTTCTTTTTGTTTGGATTATAACTGATTTGGTTTCGTTTCTGGAGATGTGATGAATGCAAATTTCTAATAAAGAAGAAAATATTATTTTAAAAAGAAATCCGTCTCTAACACACGATTCAATGGAGGTGAATGGAATTCATTTGTGGTGCTGAATGCATTGAAAAACGAATCAAAAGCTGTGTCGTTCTAAAAACAGTGTCAGAATAACTGAGAATGACCCTCAGACCTCGCCGTGAACCCTTTTATTAGTATCTACTTCATGTTTTTAATCATTACGCTGAACTCAAATACACACAAACAAAAAGCTGAAAAATGCATTTTTCTATTTTGTCCGCGTGAAAGAGAACACAAAGTAAGCGAGTCTTCTCCTGTGCTCCAGGTCTTACAGTCCTTTTGCATCATATGTGAGGTCCAGCTGCTCGCTGTCACCACATGCTTGATTTAATATTTAACGGCCAAAGTCACCGAGACAAATCCCCCCCCCCCGTAACTTCCTGCCGTTGACGCGAGGAAGTCTCAGATTAATGCTACGAGACGGACGGAGGACGAGTCCTCGATCCGTCTTCCTCTGTGTTGAAAAGACTCCCTTAAAAAATATATCTCGGCTGTGGCGGCGCTTCATCTGGATATTTTGCATATCTTAATTAGTGCTTACAAAGCATACAAATGAGCCGGTCGGCCCTAATTAATTAGCTTTGTGGGTTTTCTGTTTCAGTGGCAGGAGTGAGTGGGTGTTTTTAGTTGTCCCAACCTGGATTTAATCAATCAGGTCAATTAAAGACGGGACTCTTGTTTACAGTGATAGTCAGCAGACAGTAGGTCGGTATCTACGACAGCAAAGATAAAACAATATTCTATGATTTGTTTCTCTTTCTGTGAAAGTTTTTAATCTGAATTTCCTGGTTTTTCTTCATTAACAATGAATCAAATGACTGTCAATCATGTATACTAATATGAAATGATGTAAACAGCTCTGATAAACAAACAGCAGACAGACAGAGTTAGATACTAGATGGTGAACATCGTGGTTTGTTGTTTTCCAATATTCCAATATGGTTGTTGGCAAAACAATCTCACCGCAACGTCCATTTATTAGCCGTTCTGGAGCCGATCACACAACCTTCCTCAGCAGGTGGAGTTGTAGAAACACACATTTTTATATATTTTTTAAGCACTTTAAAGACTTCTCGTCCATATTGCCTTAAAAGTTGCGATTCCATGACCACCGGGTAGTCCCCATCTGCTGAGGAAGATGGTGTTATACCATCAAAAGCTCTGGAACAGCTACCAAATGGATTTTATGGTGATGTTGTCATCAAGTGGCGCCACCAGCTAATATAGACCGCCACCCCAACAGCCAACCAGATGAGCCACGGTGTGTTTTATCTTTAACAAACAACACCTGATGCCTTCAAGTGCACTGGTTGGTTTGGGACGTTGAGCTGTACGAATTAAATGATATGCATTATGAAAACCCACCTGACATGACCGACAGACACCGACAGCCGTGGAGGATTAACACCGCGCATTGTCATTAAAGCGTGTTTGTCACAAAATCTCATTATTTTACATTTAGATTTACAGGAAACCCAGCGAGCCAGGAGTCTAATCTGCTTGTTTTGTGTCTAAATGAAAACACATTACTGAACACTGTGGGGATTTACAGCGACACGCGACCTGCAGAGAGACAACGAGCCCCGAATTTATGAGCGGAATCTGTGCCGACGCTCCAGAAACGGAGACGCTGAGGAAAGAGGACACAAAGGGCTTCGACCGGGGAGCGTTGGAGGGACTCCTGCCTTGCTCAAAGGCACCCGGGCAGCTAAAATGTTTCAGCTCTTCCTGTTTGAGAGTCACAATCTGCCGCTCAGGCATCAGTGACTGAAGTTGGACGGCTTCTTCTTTTACTTTTTAGAAATACTGTTACCACGGTTCGGCTCAGTTTATCGTTAACCATCACAGGGTGAAATAACGTTTCACTGACATCGTTATCCGCCAATATTCAGTCAAATATGCGATCAGGACATCGACATTTATCATTTTCTAGTCGCTGATCTGTGATGACGATACATTGTATCGATCAGTGTTTCAACGGAGGTTCACTTCAGTTACATCGTGGTGCGTTCAGGCTCTGTTCCTTTAAAGTCCGTATTGGGGCGAAAGGTAAATTATAACGTTATCGTGATGTGTTCACGTGTGATCTGTAAAACGTAGTTTTGGTGAGAAATTTGAATAAATCCAGTTGTTTGAAGATGTTTTCACAACAACATAAATAGATGTTAGAGATGAATTATGAGCCGTTTACACTAATAATACATCATTAAAACTACGAATAACAAGATTTGTCTTTATCAATGAAAATACAATCTTTCATTTCCTTATCATTTGAATTGTGTTCCTTTATGAAAAAACACTACAAGGATCATGTGACTGAGGTGAACAGCAGGAATACGTGATGATAAGACTTTAAGATTTGAGAGAATACAAAGCAGTTCATCTCATAAGCATTAATACTAATTTATTTAACAACGATGTAATGTTGCCCCCCCCCCCCAGATAACAGTCTCATATCTATTATTTATTACAATATTATATATTTATTATTATATTAAGTCTTGAATAAAAGCATCAAGAAACATATAAATCCACAAAATAAAAATTAAAACTAATGACATGACGAAAGCAATCAAAGCTCCTAAACTGGCCTTTTTATTAACGTGAGCGATATCTCATCTTAATGTTATTGCTTTTTAATATCTATATTACTTTTGGGCAATTGATTTTTTTTATTTTATTTGCGTGGCTCTAATTGACTTTTTAGACTGACTTACAAACTCAAACAATTATTTTCATTCATCATTATGATTCACTTGATTCATCGTTTGGTCTTAAAAACATTTATAGCGTCACAATCACACAAAACAACTATTTTTATGTTGTTTAAATTCAAAAACATCCAGTTTGCTGTGATGTACGACGAAGAAGAAGAGAAGTAAATTTGCAAAGTGACTTCAACGAATATTCAAATAGAAATATAATAGAAATGTGATTTGAGGGTAAAAAAAAAGAAGCATGAAAAACATCTGCCAACTTTTGTTTAACATAAATATAAAGATGAATAAATTCATACGCTCCTTCACAACGTCCTTCACTCCTCAAAGAGTTCAATCTGCACTTTCCGACAATGGCCGCCGCTGAATAATAAAGACGCCGCAGATTTCATTACTGCTCTGGACGGCGGTGAACCCCCCCCCCCCCCACACACACACACACACACAGTTATTGATGCAGGATACCAGAGATGATCTGGTGTCGGTGAGGACTCAATATGTCAGGATGACCGGTGCTCGACCGAGCTAATAAACAGGCCGGGACAAAGAGAAGACGGGCTGAATAAAATAAAGTCTTCCCCACCTGCTGAGAAAGTAATAAAAACAGACACAACAGCTGTGACTGAAACACACACAGAAAATAAAGAAAGGGAGTAAAAACATCTAATAAGATTCCATTGATTGTATTATGGGGTGTGCAAGTGTGCACAAGCTCGCTGTCTGACACACACACACACACACACACACACACACACACACCGTCCGGTCAGCTTCCTGTCTGTTTCTGTTCTTTATATATGATATTTATATTCAGTATTTTATTTTGAAATGACCACAATTTCACTTTAAAGAAAAAGGTCAGCTGTGTGAAGGTTTAAAGTGTCAATGAAGTAAAAGGTTTCTTTGGATTCATTACATTGTTTTGTTTTTTAGTGTATTTTGTTCCCATTTTGGCAAAGTATCAACATTAAAAATGAGCCAAATGAGCTTTTAGCAGCTCCTGTTAGCAGCGTTCTCACGGATGTACAGACGACTATCACTGCATCACTTTGAGGTTAAATAAAACGTAAAAACATGAAGGTTCTCAGGGAGGTTCTGCAGTTATAGGAAGCATCTTTTTCGAGGTTTTCTAAGCACATTTATGGACGAACATCGTAAGTAATGAATCCTCAGAGAGTGTAAATCACAGTGAATCTAAAGAGAGTTCACTTTTAATGTTATATAATAATATAACTGTATAAAAGGATGTAGTCACCGTGACGGCACCTTTTGTTTTTTTGGACGTTTTGAAGCCAGGAATACGGCATTTTGGCCGTCGCCATCTTGTTTTTTTGCAACCAGAAGTGACACGAGAGGGTGGAGCCGACCAAAATGTTGCAATTAACTTTCCTAAAGTAAACACACACTGTGAACATTAACCACTCTGACCGCACAACGCCGTGGTAGAGACCTGTCAATCACAGTAAGCCCCGCCCCAAAAGCATACCCTGCTTTATGGTCTGTTTGACTCTAAATGGACCATAATGTACTAAATGAACATCATGCTGTATTGAAGAAGACTTGAAACTAGAGATTGAGACCATAAACTCATGTTTACAATGTTTACTGAGGTAATAAATCAAGAGAGAAGTAGAGTCATTTTCCCATAGACTTCTATACAACCAGAGGAGTCGCCCCCTGGTGGACACTAGAGAGAATGCAGCTTTAACACATGAAGCATCAAGAATAATGAAGAACTACAAATGGGCAAAAAATGTGATGAAAAACAGAAGGAAGTTCATTATTTAAAGAATGCTACACTCCTACTGCCGAGTGTACCACGAACGTGATCTGACTTAATCTAAAACACACACTTTATAATCCCTAAACTTGGATCATTTAAGACGTTTTAAGACCTTTACAAATACATGATTTAATACCCGGGACAAACTGTTCCACCGGTCTCAGATTACCAGGGAAACCCTGCAGGCTGTCGACGCGTCTCGGTGTCGACGACGTCACCGCCTCCGAATTACAATTCAAACTCCGGCTCCGGATCGCTAATGAGCGAACAAACAGCCTCTAATAGGGCTGTGAAATTGCGTAAACAGACTTAATGCGGCTGGTTGAAGGTCCGCCTGGCGCTGCTGTTACCAACCAATTATAAGGACCAGCATGGCAGAGCTGAAGGACTGGGTGAGGAGGGGTGAGGGGGGGACTCATCACTATCACTCTGCACATGCTCAGTGTGGCTCTGGAGAAAAGGGGGTGTGGTGCTGTTTAAGATTGTACATCCAGAGAGTAGTGGGTGTTTGACTTGGAGATCACATGTTGTTTGTACTGTTTTTATTTTATATTTACACCACATGACACGCAGATTCATTCTCTTTCCTTTCTCAACATGTGTCCATCCCTTCTCTCCCTGTCTGTCTCTCTGTCTGTCCCTCTCTCCCTCCCTGTCTCTCTATCTCTCCCCGTTTCTCTCTCTCTCTCTCCCTCCCTCCCTGTCTCTCTCCCTCCCTCTCCCCCTGTTTCTCTCTCCCTGGCTGTGTCTGTCTCTCTCTCTCTCCCTGTCTGTCTGTCTGTCCCTGTCTCTCTATCTCCCCCTGTTTCTCTCCCTCTCTCTCTCTCCCTGTCTCTCTCTCCCCCTGTTTCTCTCTCTCTCTCCCTCCCTCCCTCCCTCCCTGTCTCTCTCACTCCCTCCCTGTCTCTCTCCCTCCCCCTGTTTCTCTCTCTCTCTCCCTCCCTCCCTCCCTCCCTGTCTCTCTCACTCCCTCCCTGTCTCTCTCTCTCTCTCCCTCCATGTCTGTCTCTCTCTCACTCTCCCCCTGTTTCTCTCTCTCTCCCTGTCTCTCTCTCTCTCTCTCTCCCTGTCTGTCTGTCTGTCTCCCCCCCCCCCCCATCTCTCTCTCTCTCTCTCAGCTGTGGACGGTTGCCGAGCAGTTCCCCATTAACTGAGGAATTATGCAAGCAGGAAATTCAAATAAGATGCAGATTCTTGGAGGAGCCAGACTCCGATCCCTCTCCCTTCACCGGAGGAAGGAAACCCTCTGCAGGCCGGTACCCGTAAATGACAGAATGCCTCCTCCTTCGCGCTGGAGGAAGAAGTCAAAGAGTGTTTGGCTGTTTAAATACACAACGCGTAATGTTTTCGCACCGTTTAGTCATCGACACATTCATCGTGAGAAACGAATGAGCTCAAACACACGAGGTCGTCACAGAGACAGTTGAAGGTTGAATCCGTCCTCCACAGAAAATAGAGCTCAAAATGGAAACCCAACGTGTGGTGCTGGTTTTAATGGCACCACCTCATTGATCAACAGGACGTGATGTGAACACATCGTGATAACGTTATAATGTACCTTCAGCCAGTACTCGTGTTCACTGAGCAGAGCCTGAAGGCATCATCATGTACCTGAAGTGACCCTCCGTTGGTTAGCCGTTAGCGGTGGTGCTAACGTTACGAGCTCTCCTCTGATTGGTTGTTTACAATGTAACATTATCAGAGATCAGAGACTAGAAACACATGTTCTACTGAGTCAGTAAAACTTTATTTACACTGTGATGGTTAACGTTACAACACTACAGCTCTGAATGGGAACACAAATTGGACCCAAAATCTTCCCAATCGTCCTACAATGACCAGAATAAGTTCCAATATTACACTTTTCTCTCCTCCATATCACTTGTCATGTTGCTCCATTTGGATTCCCGTCTCACTCTCCTGCATTACGACACAGCCGGCGTCCCAGATGACGTGGCCGACTGCCCTGACTTATCTTTATCGTTCTCCCCCTGTAGGATGAAGTGGAGTCTAATAATAGCTGTGTAGAAAACCCGGCCTATAGCCGCGCACGCTCGGCCTGCTTTTGATGCTGGAAAGCACCACGGCTACCACGTTTCCTGCCTTTAAAGGCTATATAGTGTGTGTGTGACATCTTTAATTCGGCTGCACGGAAGCTAACGAGAGCTAACGAGCGCTAACACTAGAGCTACAGAGTAATTATCCCTCAGTGTTGTTGGTGAAACCAGGACTCAAGACAGGGCTGTCGGTAACGATCACAGTGACACACACACACACACACACACTTTAACAGCGTGAGAGCAGCCGGGAGTGAAGATGGAAAGGCAGCCAATTGGGTGAAAGAGTCGGTGGTCAGCCTACGGAGGCGAGCCAATGAGAACGTGGCTACGGCTCCCAGGGGGGCGGGGCGTTGGAGCCCAGCCTTCCTTGTTTTTGTGTTTTTGGCTCGGACTGCGGAGCCGCATTCCTGCCCCCCCCCCCCCCCCCCCCCCCCCGCTCTGCTCTCCATTCCCGGGCTGGTAGCTGAGTTCAATAGGTGAAGCAGGGAACTGTGGGAAACTAAGGAGGAGGAGCAGAGCGGGGGGGGGGAGGTTGGCAGAGGAGGTGCATGTTTGAAAACCTCAGGGAAAGGTAGCCGGGCAGAAATGAAAGACGCCAGAGAAGAAAACACGAAACAGAAAGCAGAGTCACTTCCTATAAGAACACGCTTCAGTTCCTCCACACAGAACTTTTCAAGGACGATTTCAAGACCTTTCAGTTTGTTGTCGACCGTCAGATTCTTATTTATTACTCTTCTAAAAGTCCACTGGTTATATTAAAGTATGAAGTCACGTGAATTTAACCTGGCTGCTGTTTAAAGTCTCAAGAGGCTTTTTTTTTGCATAGATACACAGAGAAGGGCATTATGGGTAATGTAGTTTTGCAGGGGAGCCAAATAAAGCCTAAAGAAGGTTTAGAAAAGTCAAAGGTCAGGATCATAGTGCTTGATGTGAGTCTGGTGACAGCAATCTAGAAACACCAGAGCTTTATTTCTACTGCAGGATGGAGGAAGAAACTGGAGAGGGGAGGATGTTTGAGGAGGACGCGAGGTACTTCTCCAACAGATCGGTTTTCAGCCTCGGAGAGTTACTGTTCTCACTGGAGAGGAAAAGGTCGTTTAAGGTTTGAGGGGATGGGAGGACTGGGAGGGGAGGACTGGTGAAGAAAAGACTTATCTGTCAATCTACTGTGTCAGCTCTAATTATTTTCCTCATTGAGTATTTTGTTGATTAATCAATTCTTCTAAAATTCACTACAGACTAAGCCAAGGTCTTTAGTTTGTCTTGTCCGAAATATTGTGTAAAACACAAAGATACAGTTTAATCTCAAAGAAAAAGAAGACGAAGAAAACCAGCAAATATTCACATTTCAGAAGCTGCAACCAATGATTTTTTGGGGGAATTTTTGCTCGAGAAAGTGCTTGAAAATTAACAAATTGTTTTAGTTCCAATTCTTTTAGAACATAATTGTTATGTTATTGTTTGTTTAAAACAAAAAACAAATGGCAGCTGATATATTGTTATTAGTATTAAAAGGTCTCAACCGGCTTCTTATTGAATGAAATATCTCAACAACTTTTTGATGGATTGCGATGAAATTTGGTTCATACGTTCATGTCCCCCTGGGGATGAACTGCAACAAATCTGATGATCCTCTGACTTTGCATCTAGCGCCACCTTCAGGTCAGGATTGGCAATTTATATATTGTATCGGCCTCAAGAATCCAGAATCGGTCGGGCGTTAACGGACAAAAAAATAAATACACAACAAAAATACAATGGTGCAACTACACAACAGCATTAAACTGGAGGTGAATTTGTTTTTTTTGGTGCAAATTTATAACTTCTGCTGAGCAGGAAGTGATGTCAAAAACCAGTCAAACTGGTTCTGTTTGGTTACATCTGGTGATTCTGTCACTTTGGCAAGAAACCAACCACTGAGAGGTCTGTGTGTGATGGAAAAAAGAAATGACTTGGCTTCGTAAAAGAATTTCGAAACCCCATCTGCTGCTGTGACTGGTGGAGAACGACAGAAGTTCATTTCCTGTCGTGGTGGTGAGTCAGGCGGAGAAATGGCACGATGGCACAAGTCATGTACCACCGCCGCCGACGTCTAAAAATAGTCCCGGCGGTTTACGCCTCACCAAAAAACGTGGAATTTGTTCTTTTTTACCACATTAAACTAACGAGCCTGAGTTGACGCGCCTCAGAAAGGAAAGGAACAAAAGGCGGTTAAGATAGAAAATGTCAGTGTGTTTTTGTTGGACTCGTTTTCTTTCCAAAAGTTGCTTCCTCTCCCATCTTTCCTGTAACCTTTCCTCTGTATAGACACAGTCTAATGAAGCAGGAACAAAAAGTGGTTAAAAATACCCAATTGTTAAAAACATTTACAGACTTAACTTTCTCCAGTTCCATCTCCACTGTGTATATTATGAGTTAAAGCAAACATACCAGTTAAAAATATATTCCAAAAAGGTAACGCATGAGGCAGTAAAAAAATGCTTTTTTGGTGCAATTAATGGCATCTAACAATAAGAAATCTCTTGTTTTAAAAGACTAAAAAACACTCCTGCTTGCTCTTATTTTGAAGAGCATTGACTTCCTTTGACTGACATGAACCGACTAGCCGGACGCGCTCACTCGCTCGTAAAACGTGCCGACTCAGTGTGAAATATTAATGTGGATGTTAGGTATCAAACAGCAGGAGGCTCGACTGTCTGTTCACATCTCTGTAATGGCGGCTCTGCAGACAAGAGAAAGAGGTCACTACGACAAATACCTGCAGTACAACTGACCTGCATACAGTACAACACTGCAGGGTGGCAACAGGGAAAAAAGAGAAAAGTACTGCCCTGCTGATTTCAAAACATGCAGGCCATGTTCAGACAAAGACAATAATATAATTGCTTTATATTCAAAGTCACAAAGGAAACATGTTTTTCCACCAAATGCTGCAGGTTGTTTGACTAACCACATTCGTTATTATCCCCTTTTAATTATCCATGAAACACGAGTGTTTGAGATTCGTTTATTTAGATGAAGATTAAACATGACAATTTAATTGAGTCTTTGTTGAACTATTTCTATAGGAGTAAGTTCAAATTTGACTTTGGGCAAGTAGATTTGCCCGATCAAGGAAATAAAAAAAAACATGAATGTTGAACAAAACAGTGTCAAACTAAACAGTCCACGAACTTACGAAGTTAAGAACTTAACTTAAACCTCAACAACCCTGAGAACTCAAACCTCAACCACCCTGAGAACTCAAACCTCAACCATCCTGAGAACTCAAACCTCAACCACCCTGAGAACTCAAACCTCAACCACCCTGAGAACTCAAACCTCAACCACCCTGAGAACTCAAACCTCAACCACCCTGAGAACTCAAACCTCAACCACCCTGAGAACTCAAACCTCAACCACCCTGAGAACTCAAACCTCAACCATCCTGAGAACTCAAACCTCAACCACCCTGAGAACTCAAACCTCAACCACCCTGAGAACTCAAACCTCAACCACCCTGAGAACTCAAACCTCAACCATCCTGAGAACTCAAACCTCAACCTTAATGAGAACTCAAACCTCAACCTTAATGAGAACTCAAACCTCAACCATCCTGAGAACTCAAACCTCAACCACCCTGAGAACTCAAACCTCAACCATCCTGAGAACTCAAACCTCAACCTTAATGAGAACTCAAACCTCAACCTTAATGAGAACTCAAACCTCAACCATCCTGAGAACTCAAACCTCAACCACCCTGAGAACTCAAACCTCAACCATCCTGAGAACTCAAACCTCAACCTTAATGAGAACTCAAACCTCAACCTTAATGAGAACTCAAACCTTAACCTTAATGAGAACCCAAACCTCAACCATCCTGAGCACTCAAACCTCAACCACCCTGACAACTCAAACCTCAACCATCCTGACAACTAAAACCTCAACTGTAAAGAGAACTCAAACCTCAACTGTAAAGAGAACTCAAACCTCAACTGTAAAGAGAACTCAAACCTCAACCATCAGGAGAACTCAAACCTCAACCATCAGGAGAACTCAAACCTCAACCTTAATGAGAACTCAAAACGTCAACCATCCTGAGAATTCAACCATCCTGAGAACTCAAACCTCAACCAAACTGTGAACTTAAACCACAACTGTAAAGACAACTCAGACCTGAACCATAATGAGAACTCAAACCTCAATCTTACTGAGAACTCAGGATCAGCATTGAAAACGTCAGATATCATTCTAAACCCAAGTAAAGTTTAGGCAGCGAAACAACAGTAACTCTACAGTGAGTCATTAGAGAGTCCTGCACTTTGCTCAAAGGAACTACAACACAATGAAGTCCTGATGAAGACCAGCAGACCTGGCTTTCTTTAGTTTGTGATTCCTCATATAAACGGCAAATTGCAGGACATTTTGCTTCAGTTTCTGGATCTTCTTCTCTAATGTACTTGGATGAAAGTGATCGATTGAGGAACTGCAGCATCAGTTTTCATCCCCAGCTTGAATCCCCCTGACATCATTCTAGTCTTCACAACAACTTCCTTTCCCAAAAAAAAAAAAAAAGGTGGACGGGGACAGTTTGGTAAGTAGAGTAACGTCTTCACCTCCCGCGTCTGAAACAGATTCTTTCATTAGAGATGAATGAGCCTCCGTCGGGGAGTATCACATTCAGCCCGGTTGGTGTGGTGGTGGTCTCGGTAGCAGCACTGGTTTTGTTCAGAGTGACAGGACAGTGTGAGTAATGTCTGGATCTTTTAGTTACAGTTGTAGGAGCGGGGCATAAAAAACGGTGATTATACAAAACAATCAACCAGGTTTTTAAAATATTCAAATTCAGTTAATCTGGGTATTTTGTGCACATTTTCTGTGTGCAAGTACAGATTTTATGTGAAAAGAAGCAATAAAATGATTAATGATTTAGTCTTATAGACACACACAATTGTCTTTTTTTTCCATCATGTAAATTCATGAGCTGTTATTTACTGTTCGGCTGAGTCGATTTCATCCACGTTTGTTGACTTTTTGTAGCTCAAAAAATACTTTTTTTTTATAGTTAAGTGTGATGCCACGCTGAAATAAAAACAGCATCCGCAATTTATTTGTTATAAAATATTAGAAACGAACAATAACCCTTCATCACACAGCAAACACATCTTTTTTGGAATAAGGTGACTATTTAAACCACCATCTAGTATCTACATTGATATCTGGTTCACTAGGTTTACATGCCCATTTATATTCCACTATTATTCAGAATATGACAAAATTGCCATTTACATACATTCTTTTTTGGAGTTCACAACTGCAATTAATCTTATTAACGTTGGGAGAAGTGTTGTATTTCTTGTTATTTAGCAGTGTTGTTGTTTGTAGTGTCATTGTCTCTTTTTGTCCCTCATATGTTGCTTTGTAAAAGTGCTACATAAATGATCATTTATTATCATTATTATCATACAGTAAGAAGCCACTGCTCCCTTCCTCCCTACCTGAATGAAATATAATAACTGCATTTTGATTCTCGCCTAAATAAAAACCTTCCAGAGCGTTTCAGTGTCTCACAGCGCTGCTGCCAACAATCTAGTTCCTATTTACAGTGTGTGGGACGGAGAGATGAAGGCTGAGAGCTCCACAACTCCCAACGAATCCTAAATTTGGAGAGCAGCAGGATGGAGCTAATTCAATCAGCTGACAAAATGAAAACAGAAACTGTGATTCTTTTCCCAAATAACAAAAGCGTTTATTCTCATTTATATGTTAAACAGTCAGAAGAGTGTGACCGGGAAAGTTACATTAAAAAAATAAACTTCCTGGCTGAGGTGAAAGTAAACGGTGTCCTGAGGAGAATTCAAAGAGCAGCTGCTGCGGATGTTTCGGTACACGGTGTATCATATACGTTAAACTAATAAGGTTAGTCGAGTAATGATACGTAATTATTACATTATTGCAGACTTGGCTTTCACGTTACACACCGAATGTGTCCAGATTGTGCTCTGCAGCCTCACTTGATTCAAATTAAAGAAAGAGGAGAATCTCAATAAAATATGTCGTACACAGGCAACCACTGCTCGTGTTTCTGGAGATTCATCATCGTTCTAATAATTTCTAATTCACACTAGTTCATGTTGAAACTCGAAATAAAAAACATGGCAGCCAGGACGGAACAAAAAACTGCAAATCAATCAAAAGAAAAAAGCTCACAGCAGGACGATGAATACACCCCACAGGTAATTTATTCATTACTAGATTGGAGTTGTTTAGTTGTTTATCAGCTAATAAAAAGACCCACATATTTGCTGGACAATGCCTTATAAAGGATAATTGAGCTGTATTGATTTGAATGTCACATAATTATAAATTTATACTTTTTTTTTTGGCCGGAGGTCAAGAGTCTTCTGGCACATTGTGACGGGAAAAACTCATTTATTGAGTCATTTCACAGACCAAACACTTAAATGATTGACTGAGAAAAGAAATTAACTAAACAAAAAAATGAATGGAATTCTTAACAATCAAAATTATTAATTCAACAATGTGAAGTGAATGAATTTGCAGCCCTAGATATGGCATTATGTGATATAGGCAATGCTAAGTAATGAGGTCAGAAACCACAAAAACAATTCATAATTTTTCATATACAGTAAAATTAAGATAAATGTGAAATAAAGGCTCAAATAACGTCGCTTATTTTCTCCAGAAAACATTACGTCTTCAAGTTGGTTTTGTTTGACTGATTGTCCAAATTTAAAAGATAGAAACGAAAAAAAGCAACAAATTTGTTGTTTTTTTTGCTCAATTACCAGATTTCTTGCCAATCAATTTGGTGTTTCTTCACAAAATAATTCCACATGTTGATCCAAAATATAAAAGTTTAACAAAATCTGTCGAGCCGCCGTTTAGTGACACAGCAATGACAATGTTGCTAAAATACAACATGAAGACAGCTGTTCGGTGGGCAATTTGGTTGCCTGAAAAACGAGAGAAAAGACTCAATTTCCCATAATACTGTGCGGTAAGAGACGGAGATATTGATAATTGAGAAACTGTTTTTGAATAAAATAATCAGATGTGGATGCTTGTTTTGGGAAAATAAAGCAAAATAAAACACCAAAATATTGCAAAGACCATGTAAAAATAAATGATTGCCATAACGGTGTGTGGCAGGTTTCTATAATCTCAGACAAAATGTAGAAAACGGGCCGAGGCGGATTCAGAGAAAACATCTTCTCTCGACCGGAGAACGCTTGGCGTCGACCGACGAAACCAGCTGGCTAAATACAGGAAATATACTAAATATGTGAACGAGAATCATCCAGAAAAAAACCCACGCAGCTGAAGTTCTCTTGAGCCCGGGCGGTAGCGGGGCGGTAGCGGGGCGGCCCCCAGGTGTGAACGCGAAGAAACGTATGAATATCAATGAGGGCGCTGATGAAAAAGAGGGGAGTCGTGCTCAATAAGCTTTCTCTGGGTAAATGAGGGTTTGGAACAAGGTTTAAATTAACGCTGCAGACACGAGGGGAGGGGTTCTTCAGCAAATCACAGTGGGTTTTTTCTGTGGTTGTCTGATGAGCCCATCAGTGCTGCTGGTCACTCGTGTGATGAGTAATTGAGGAACACACTCTGCAGGCTTTAATGAGAAAATAAGCAGTCTTTTCTCTCTCTTCATGAATAAAAATCACTTCTTGGAGGTTTAAGGGAAAGGAAATCTAAATAATATAAGCAGTGATAACAAACACGGCATCTGTTTTTGAAGTGTTTTCGCTCTAAATATGAGATATCAAAAAACAACCAAAAGAAAAACAAAAGTGACACCTACTTTCACCGGATGATTGATGGCATAAAAAAGAAGGTAATTCAATTTATTTTTTAAAAGGACATTCAGCAAATTATGTCTAAATGACACTTTCACAGAGTGGGTCCTGCATATATTTTAGGAAATAAATTCAGATGATGATTTTCTTTCTCCACCTGCAGTGTTGTTACCTGGGTTTGATGCACGCTATCACAACAGTGACCCCTTTTAAAGCATAAACCATGACATCAGAACTAACGCTGTAATCGTGCGTCTCATATCGAGTCGTCAATCGACAGGAAATTAATCAGAAACTTGGCCGGCAGAAAAACATCAGCAACGTTAACGGGAGTCCAGAGTTTATATATATTTAACTCGTTAACGGAATTTACATCCTCACACTGGAAAGAGTTGTTTAAATCTGAAATAGAATATTAAGAGAAATCAGCATTTTAATACGATGTTATCACGATACTTAAGTCACAATACGATGTTATCGCGATACTTAAGTCACAATACGATGTTATCGCGATACTTAAGTCCCAATACGATGTTATCGCGATACTTAAGTCACAATACGATGTTATCGCGATACTTAAGTCACAATACGATGTTATCGCGATACTTAAGTCACAATACGATATTATCGCGATACTTAAGTCACAATACGATGTTATCACGATACTTAAGTCACAATACGATGTTATCACGATACTTAAGTCACAATATGATGTTATTGTGATTTTAAACATCTTGCGATAAGCTGAATATTACGATATCAAACATTACGACATATAATTACCGATTCGCAACTGCAAATTATGCAGTTTGTCAACATCTGTTTTAGCTAATAAAATAAAGTTTTCCCTCGGCTCATTTCAGTTCATTTCCAAAAGGCCTATAGCCAATGAACTACAATATGTATTATCATTATCAACTAATTTACTTTGTTTAAGCCATCTAGAGTGGTGATTTGCATAAAAACGTCAAATGATAAGAACATATAAAAGACTGTATTTTTATTGATAAAAAAACGTAACAGTCATTTTAATGATGTATTATGAACTGCTTAGGCTTAGGAAGTTAAAACAGCGAGTAATTCATCTCTAATATGTATTTTATATTGCTTCAAACAAATGGATTTACTCAAGTTTCTCACCAAAAACTACATTTTACAATATCACCTTTTTTAGTGTGATCAAAAACAAATGTGTCAAACTAACAGGCTCAATTTCATTTTTGCATGTTTGTTTTTATTCTAATACTTTATTCTGACACCATGTGACCTCCCTCTGTGGACTTATTGGGCGGGACCGAAATGCAGATCGCTGTTAAGCCGATTGTCCCGGAGGGGAAACATTTTTTAAAAATGGACGAGGAGACATTTGTCAGCGATTGGTCGTGAGGACGACATGAAGAAATAAAGACAAATAAAAATATAATAATAATCATAATAAAGACGAGCGCTCTACAGCTCCTTTTGACAGAAGTGAAGTCTCACTTTTATTTGCATGTTACATTAATATTAATTAGAGCTCTCAGCTGACAAGCACGCATCCACAAACTGAGCTCGTTTTATCTCATCTGCAAAAAAAACATCTCATTTGCATTTCTCCTGTATTTTATTCCTTCTGTCATTGTGTTTTAAGTTTGAAAGCTTCCCTGCATTGACTACATTTCTTAGGAACGTGTCATTAGGACGTACAGTAAAGAGGGTTTTTTTCTGCTTTTTCCCCAAGAAGTCAACGCTGGTATTCTTGGACTGAAGCTGCCGTTTCATGCCAGTATTCAATATCCTAAAAAGTTTTGCCTCCTCCTGCCGAAGATTTTTCAAACAACCCCCCCCCCCACGAAGCAGCAACACAAACTCCATCACTAATAGTCCTGTTGCACATGTTATCCTCACTAATATGATCAAGATGTATAGGTTTCATTACGAGGATAGATTCAGGTGATCATATTGATTAATGGCAGAACACAATATCCTCACAGTGTCGGACTATATTGCTTAATAACTAATACAGATGTTGTGATTAAACGATATCACTCGTACATCAAGTGTAAAGTAGAAGATTTGAAGGTGTTTTCACTGTCTGGCACTCTTTATGTTGTGCTGTAGATGACAGCCGGAGGATCGTTTAATGATATACGCAGGGTTTCGTGTGAGTCCTGGGTGATGAATCACATTCCCCTGGTTCCCTCTGGATCACTGACCACATCTCTGATTGTTTTAGTGATTCATAAGAAGTCTGGTGCTCACGGATGGCTGATGGTTTCCTCAACTGAAGAGAAAAAAAACAAAGACAACCAAGCAATTGATTTTACTTTGGCGGGATTAAGAGTGACATCTTCCTGTGCACGAGACATGAAATAGTTACGGAAGAAAAATGGCCACAAAAATACCAAAAGGCAGAATAAGATGGAGGCAGCGGAGATAACGACCTGCTGCCTGATTTTAAATGTGAATGTTTTACATAAACTAGAATATAACTTGAGCATATTTCTGTTAAATTAAACTGTATATTGAACTTCCTTGTTTAAACACTACATTTTGGTCTAGATTCAGGATTTCTGTCTTAACCTCTTAGCACAGAAACCAATATTTTACCATTTCTGCCTGTTCTGTTACTTCTTAATATCAGATTTACATCCATTTACATTTGCTTCGTGATCTTTTAAATGGGCACTAACCCACATGAGCAGAAACCAATATTTAACTTTACTTATTTACAGATTTATAAACAGCATCAGATAGTTTAAGTGGGCACTCAGGCCACGCACTGTATTAGAGTGTAAACGTATTCAATTTAAGAGCAGCAGACACAGAAATACTTCATGTAAAATGTGTGAACGCCAATAAAACGACAAACGTTTTAGTGTTTTATTTCCTATGGAAACTGGTTCAAAACTGCACATTCACTATCGTTTGGCTTGTGACTCACACACTGGACTCCTTACAATTACGTCCCAATACAACAAAACTGCAGTCAATTACGTTTCAAGTGAACGTATTTCATCCTGGATTACATTCATTTGACATTTTTCACAAAGAACGTGACTCAAAGTCTGCTTAAATCTGCGTAGGTAGGTCGGAGTGGGTCTAACACCGGTGTTTATTACGATCTCTTACTAAACAGAACCACGTCATTTTGTTGCCTAAATCTAACTGAGAATAAGTGGTTGAAACACTATAACGTTGATGTACACGCATTTTACATTTTTTTGATATGGAACATATTTTTTTTGCAGAATCGCACAACGGCAACATTTTATTCTGGCGACTGGGTTTAAATAAAACATTCTTCAGGAACTTGATTCCTTGTGTGTGAATGATGTTCTTCAGTTTAGCTTCCGGTCGTCTCTCCAGGTTACACGATGAAAAACAGGTCGATACTGTAACTTTATTATGTTGTGTTATTCTGTACTTCTACTTCCTGTCTGTCCGTCCATGTAGACAACTTCTCATATCAACGGCTCCACATAACCAGCTTCTGTGTCTACTTGTCTAGTTTAGTTTATAGGCATCAACCAATCACGCTTTATGGTCTGTTTGACTCTAAATGGACCATAATGTACTAAATGAACATCATGCTGTATTGAAGAAGACTTGAAACTAGAGATTGAGACCATAAACTCATGTTTACAATGTTTACTGAGGTAATAAATCAAGAGAGAAGTAGAGTCATTTTCTATAGACTTCTATAGAACCAGAGGAGTCGCCCCCTGGTGGACACTAGAGAGAATGCAGGTTAAGGACCCGGTTTTAGAAGGTTGCCGCCTGTTCAAAATATACAATATAAAGTACAACAACACAAAGGCTCCGTAGTCCGAAACCAAGACGCCAAACTTTATTAGTCTTTTCAATGTTGACAAATTCAGCACAGACCAGATCCACTCCTTGTGTTCTTACCTTTCACAATAAAAGCCCTAGACATATACACTTGTGTAACTTTTTACCAAGTTCACTCAGAGCATTTCGCTGGAACGAAACTCACTAAAATATCTTCCAGTAGCTTAAACTCTACAACAGACTGACAGACGCTGCTCTGGGTCAACAGGATCCTGGTAGTCGGTCTGTGAATATCTTTAAAACTTTTATTGAAAAAGTGTTTCCAGCTGTTGCAAATGTGCATCGATGCCGGTATGAATTGATGTGAAATATTGGCAGCAGCTTTAGTATAGCCTGTTTTTTGTGTCCAGAAGTTTGTTGTTAAGAAGAATAAAACTGCCAATTTTGGCGAGTTTGGATGTAGCGATAAGAAAGATTTTAAAGGAAGATATGAAAGTTTAGGAGAAGCGGCTCCAAGTTGGAAAATCACCATACATGGGTAAAAAAAAAGAAAGCCTTTCCACTGCACGAACAAATACCGGTGCGGATTATTTGCACATAACTTTCACGGCGTGCAATGAAAGCTTTCAGCGCAAAATATACAACAACTATATTAATTTTCTTCAGATTCCCAAACGTCGTGCAGATGGACGTCAGATTCTGCAACGAGGAAGAAGGAGCACCGACTGTTGAAGCTGAACGCCAAAATAAGAGCTTCTTTCTTATGTTTCGGGGGAAGTGACGGAGTTAAATCTGGTCGTGTGTTGATCCCTGGTGTTCACAGTCCACATGGAAGGTGGGTTTGGTCCAACAGCAGCCCTGCACACCCAATACAGCAAGTGTGTGTGTGTGTGTGTGTGTGTGTGTGTGTGCGCGTGTGTCGAGTTTCCCCATGAAGAGCTCCAGCAGAGAGGCGAACACTCTGACACACACACACACACACACACACACACACACACACACACACACACACACACACACACACACACACACACACACACACACACACACACACACACACACACACACACAGTGTTTCTGACCAACCCATCTCTCCAGTGACTCACCACACACACAAAATCACCGCCACTTCACTCACTCACGCACAACCTGGCACACTCATTCCACACACACACACACACACACACACACACACACACACACACACACACACACTTCCTTTTCCACTCACTCTTTATTGCTTTTATTTTACTCACAAACACACATACACATGTATTTTCAGTGCTTTATGAAATAGTGAGAGGTGTGTGTGTGTGTGTGAGTGTGTGCAAGATGCAGCTGTCATGCATGCTTTCTACACGTGTGTGTGTGTGTGAAATAAATAGCAGTTTGACACAGCAACAAAGACTGTGTGTGTGCTGTTGCATTGTGTGTGTGTGTGTGTGTGTGTGTGTTTGTTTGTTCCGGCTCATATAGCTGCCATAAACCCTCATGACTGAATGCCACTGAGGGCAACACAAACACAGAATGGGGTCCATTTAAAATCGACACAAAATAATAAAAAGAATATTAAAAAAACATGCGCCGAGCGGCAATTTCCAGCGATAAAAACCAATGATGTGAACAGTTTAAACGGCGAAATGAAACGCTTACTACTGTTGCAGAGTGTGCACATGTCTGTGTGTGTGTGTGTGTGTGTGTGTGTGTGTATATTGGGGTGACAGGTTAGGTGGCAACAGCAAAATCACAGCTGCACTTCCTACGAACCGGCGAGACGTGTGTGAGTGTGCGTGTCAAAGAAATAGCAGCGTGTCAGAGCAGGAAGAGGAAAAGCGAAAGTGTGCGTGTGTGTGTGTGAGATGTGAGAGAATGTGTAGAAGCGAGGACGGGGAGTGTGAGAGTGTGTGTGTTTGTGTGCGTGTGTGTGTGTGTGTGTGTTGGCGTTCGTGACAAATAAATAGCAGCTAGAGAGCGTGCTCTGATTCAGAGACTGGCAGCATGACTGACTGATCCCTGCATCCATATCATAGGATTAAAAAGCCTGACACGGTGGCGACACAATAGCTGCAAAATATGAGACAAAAAAAAGTCGGTCAATGAAAAAAAAAAAAAAAAAGGAAATGTGATTATGAACCAGAACAATCGAGAGGGAGATAATATTAGAAAAACTCAAATCTGACACACTTTTTGTGTGGTGGTGAATGTTAACGCTGTCACCGGGCAGTATAGGAGGAAGAGGAGGAAGAGGAGGAAGAGGAGGGTTTTCCTAAGAGCCAAAACACACTTCAGTCACACTGTCAAAAAAGTAGATTTGTTTATTTTTTGATGATATTCTTCTGACTGGAGAGGTCAGAGGTCATATATATATATACAATATATATATATATATATATATATAAAGCCAGAACACTGGACATACTGGCAGCCTAAACCAGTTAAAACCAGTCTACAATTACAGTAACTGACAGTCAGTTTCTTTACAACCCAGTATGATACACACTGTTGCTTATATGAAACTGTTTAAAACCACAATACTGTACATACTGGCTGCATAAACCAGTTAAAACCAGTCTGTCAATGACAGCCAGCTTCTTTACAAACCAGTATGATACACATTAACAGCCTTTTCCCATATATATATAAAACTGTTTATTGTACATACTGGCAGCCTAAACCAGATAAAACCAGTCTACCATTACAGTAGTGACAGCCGGCTTCTTTACAAACCAGTACGATACACACTGTTGCTTATATACAACAGTTTAAAACCAGAATACTGTACATACTGGCAGCCTAAACCAGTTAAAACCAGTCTACCATTAAGGTAACTGACAGCCAGCTTCTTTACGAACCAGTACCATACACACCAACAGCCTTTCCCCATATATATATATAAAACCAGAATACTGTACATACTGGGAGCCTATTTCTGCATCTAAACCAGTAGAAAACCAGTCTGCCATGAACTGGCATGAAGTCAACGTCTGTTTACCAAAAACCCTCTCAAACCAAGCGACACTTCGTTCGTATATATCACGAGTGAACGAGTTAAATAACACAATTCAACTAACTTAAAACACTTATTCGTCTCCATATGAACCCGTTAAAGACGTTAAATTCGTTAACAAACGGTTCAATTTACGGTGAAAACCAGTTAAATATGAAACTAGTTGTCTTTAACCGCCGTACAGTACAGCATGTACACACCAACGGTCGGTTTCTATACGGAGCAGCAGCCGTTAGAGCGACGGGTTGAATCCGCGAATCAGTTAAAAAACACAATAACCGTTTTATCTACCGGGGCGGGTTGTTGTTTATTAAATAAACAGTTTAGAAGAAGCCGTTAGCCGGCGGCGGCGTGTTGGTTAGTTGGTTTTCTATACAGCCCGCTGACGGCTTCACCTCAGATGACCCAAAAACCAGCCAGACTGGCTGTCTGCTAGCTGTAGCCCCGTTTGAACCGAACGTACAGCGGGGCAACAACAACACTCGAGCCGGGCGATACGAGACAAAACTACCGCTACCGTGTCAAGAGATTGGGGGCGTGTGTGGTGGTGGTGGTGGGTAACGGGGTGTTTGGCTACTTGGATAGGGGGTTAGAGAGGAGAGAGGAGACAGAGGAGAGTCAGCCAAAACAAATACATTTCCCCGACATTAAACCCGCTTCGTGCTGCCGTGAGAAGGGGGAAAAGGGCTAAAGCTAACTAGCTTCACCTGGGGGGGCTAACGGCTAGCTCCGCTTTGGCTAATACATTTATTATGTGCACTTTCACCGGGGAGTGTGGAGTAGGGGGAAAAGTTGGCTACCATAAAAAAACAACATATTTTTAAAAACAACAACAACGCGAAACCGGATGACATTCACTAGTCTTTTGACAACACATGCAAACCACCGAAGAAGAGCAGCCACAACTTAAGTTACCTGGACAGCCCAGGTGTCTTTGTAATTCTTGTTTTGTTGCCGCTGTGAAGGTTTTTAAATCCCGAGTAAAAAACCTCCACAGAAAAAAACCAGACTGTCTCTTACCGGGGCTGCAACAGCAGCAGCCCGGGTAAGAGACACCCAAGGCGGCCAGTCTGGCTGCGACCAACCCGCTCTAATAACTTCACTTTTGCGGTCCACTTTTGGTTGAAAATGTCCCCACCGGGAGTTAAATAAATAAGAAGTTTACCCCCCCTCAACACCTCCTCGCGTGCTTACCTGTGTGTGGTCTTCGGGGGTTTTGCAGGGTGCAACTGGAAGTTGATTCTTATTCCCAGATATCCAGAGTGGTGCATATATCTATAGCGCTGGTGTACAGTAAAGATTGTAGCATAGCTCTAACCTAAAGACAACAGTGGGGAGAGGAGGAAAAAAAAAAAAAGAGAAAACCCTCCTCGTTGCTCATAGGGGGGATCGACGACAAAAACCACATGATCGTTTACGTCAGCATATATTTGCATAGGATGCCAAAAAAAAGAGAAGAGAGATTTAATGTCTCGGCGTCTGTGGTGACGTTTCAAAAAAAAATGCACAGAAAAGTTTTTATGTGCGCAGCCGGACGCTGGCACGAGCTGCAGCCACGCACACCTCCTCCTGCAGCCTCGTGGATGTGCACGTTATTAAACATCACTGTTCATATATATTCATGTAGGGGACTTCATATCACACATTCATATTTAGTTTATTATGACTTTAAGGCATGCAAAGCCACTTTTTATCCCCACTTTAATAATATACTTGTTTTAATACTCTTATCTGTTTGTTTATTTACCATATTTTAATATTTTATTGTAAATTTAGATATGTTTCTGTATTTAAATCATGTCTTGTATTTTGTGTTGATTGTTTAATGTTATGCACCATCCAGCTAGTCAAAGTCATTGTATAGACAAAGTGATTACACAAACCCACCTTCTGTAAATGTGAATAAAAATGATGCAATGATGTGTTGATTCCTCTATAACACCTGTTTGATCCCGGAGCTGACCTCAGCTCTACATCACACCCGGTGAGCAGTTAAATCACCATTTAAATAAAGAAATATAAACTACTTTTAAGATTTAAAATAAGAGGCGTGGGAGTGGATGTTTAAGCCCCGCCCCCTGTCTGCATTTCATCAGTCTCGTGTGTTTTTGGTATAAATTGTCTTGTTGTAGCTGATCACGTAATAAATGTAGAAACGTCCCCACGCAGCTCTGTGAAAAGATGACAGAGAGCGACACCTACAGGAGCGTCTGAGAGCCACAACCCTACTTTATGTTTATTATGTGGTATATTCAGGTTATTATATGGTATATTCAGGTTATTATATGTATATTCAGGTTATTATATGTATATTCAGGTTATTATATGTATATTCAGGTTATTATATGGTATATTCAGGTTATTATACGGTATATTCAGGTTATATGGTATATTCAGGTTATTAGTGATCTCAATACCTTTTTTTAAAGAATCATTAACCTTTAACCTCTGTGGTGATGAGCTCCTAATCACCCTAAATCACTAAAATGTGACATTGTGACATTTGTTTTAAACAAAATAAGAATCTCTGTGCAGACTCCTAATAATAATGAATACATATGTTTTCCTCCACAAGACCAGAGGTCTATCCTATCTATTTTATTTTTCATTATATTTCTAATTTACAGTTATTTTAATACATATATTTTATTAGTTTCATCATTACATCTTCATCCCGTGTATATGCTTTGTACATTAATGTCGAATAGTTTAACTGTTTACATTTCTGCTGTCTTTATTATTTTGAGTCGTCTGTAAAGCACTTTGAGTCTCTCTAACTTGTACGAAATGTACAAAATAAAGTTTGACTGATTTGATTTAGTGTCCTGCTCAAGGGCACTGCAGCCAGCAGTCTTTGTGTCACAAAACACACTTTTATGTACGCTCACATGTGGGTGCGCTGGCTGTGCTTTTAGAGACGAGCTGAGGAAAAATAACACAAAACAGGAACGACGCCACAGCCGGAGCCATCTCTGCAGAAGAGTTGTCTGCAACTGGAAGCTCTTGCCAGTGTCTCCAGAATACACAATCAGGTAATGTTGCCAGGCAAAGAGTGCCAGCTCTAGCCAATAAGCAGAGTTTTGGCCAACATTGCTTAGCAACAAAAGTTAACAACTGAACCACTCAAAGCTTAAACATCATCTTTAAACAAGCAATCGAGAGCCAGTCAGCGTCACCAATTTCTGCAGATGAAAAAGATTCGTAGCTCTTTGCAAAAAAACAAACAGGTTTGTCTTCTGCTGTGACAAAAGGTGGACTGTAATTTAATCAATAACAACAATACAAAGATATGCAATGAACAGATTTTAGGACGATTGGACACAGACCTCTGAAAGGCCACACACCCTTCGTACAGAGAAGCAAGAGACACAGACTCAAAGGATGCAAAGATTCTTTGGCTTCAGTCAGTTTGAGTGCCTCAGTGGTTGTTTACGTCTGTGTGGTCATTTTGCATCTCTTTGTAGCTGTTTTGTATCTCTTCGTGGTTGTTTTGTATCTCTTTGTAGCTGCTTTGTATCGCTTCGTGGTCGTTTTGCATCTCTTTGTAGCTGTTTTGTATCTCTTCGTGGTCGTTTTGCATCTCTTTGTAGCTGCTTTGTATCTCTTCGTGGTCGTTTTGCATCTCTTTGTAGCTGTTTTGTATCTCTTCGTGGTCGTTTTGTATCTCTTTGTAGCTGCTTTGTATCGCTTCGTGGTTGTTTTGTATCTCTTTGTAGCTGTTTTGTGTCCCTTTGCTGTCCTTTTGCATCTCTCTGTAGTCAGTTTGAGTCTCTTTGTAGTCGTTTTGTATCTCTTCGTGGTTGTTTTGTATCCCTTTGTAGCTGCTTTGTGTCCCTTTGTAGCTGCTTTGTGTCCCTTTGTAGCTGCTTTGTATCTCTTTGTAGCTGCTTTGTATGTCTTTGTGGTTGTTTTGTATCTCTTTGTAGCTGCTTTGTGTCCCTTTGTAGCTGCTTTGTGTCCCTTTGTAGCTACTTTGTATCTCTTTGTAGCTGCTTTGTATCTCTTTGTGGTTGTTTTGTATCTCTTTGTAGCTGTTTTGTGTCCCTTTGCTGTCCTTTTGCATCTCTCTGTAGTCAGTTTGAGTCTCTTTGTAGTCGTTTTGTCTCTCTTAGTCATGTTGTATCTCTTTGTAGCTGTTTTGTGTCACTTATTGGTCGTTTTCCATTTATTCGTAGCGACTTTGACAGATGTTTATATCTCGCTGTTTCTAGTTGTCTTGTTTCTCTTTCTAGTTGTTTTGTATCTTTTTGTGGTCGTTTTGTATCTCATTGTGGTTGTTTTGTATCTTTTTGTGGTCAGTTTGTATCTCCTTGTTGTGGTTTTGTATCTATTTTAATTGGTTTGTGTGTCTTTGTAGTCGTTTTGTATCCATCTGTAGTCATTTTGCATCTTTTTGTGCTTGTTTTGTATCTCTTTGTAGTTGTTTTGCGTGTCTTTGTAGTGGTTTGGTGTCTCTTTGCAGATTGACTTTCCAAAAGGAAATATTAACGCTCCAAACAGAGGCTCCCTGACCCCCTGGGCCTGTAGGTCCATTCAGTAGTCTTTCTTTATTTAAAACCATCACCTTTCACACTGAGAAAGTGAGAAAGTTCTCTTTTGGTGGCCCAGAACGCTGAAAAACAGAATCAAACCACAGGAATCTTATAGTCGTTATTCACATTCACTCATTAATCAGGTGCCCATTTGAACTGTGCAGTCTACTACAAAAACAGGAACATGTGTGAGGCACAGTGGGAGAGACTTTGCATATAATTGTGGTTTGACAAACAAATCTCTATGAAAAGGGACATAATAAAAAAGGGATATCAGAAATACAAAGGAGGCTTTAATCAGGTTTTTAATCACACAGCGGTCATAAAACTCAAAGGTAGCTGATGCAAACGTTCAAATAGCAAAGGGAAAAGGAGAAAAGCGCACAACACGCTGCAGCCGTGTGGTTTTTCTTTCTTGTCTCGTGACACTGGCCACTGGCCTCCTTCCCGCAATTAATCAAATGAAGCCGCCTGAAAAGGCAAAAAAACAAAAGTCATTATTTGATGTCACAGTTCAGCACACTGTGCCGGGAGGCTGTGGGTCGGCTCTGTTACTGGGTTTAGTTTTGAGAAGCTGCATCCGTAACATTAAAACAGGAAACGGGGAAGTTTGCCAAACAACTAGTCTCGTTAGGATTTAGTTTATTGTGCCATAAAAAAACAACATGGTTAGAAGACAGGGTTTATAATGATACATAATAATAATGATACATAACAAATCACTATAAATTAAACCATGAGGAGAAATATCTGCTGGAATGGCCAAACAGGGAGGCGATAGTTTGTGCATCATGGCAGAAAAAAAGCACTTAAAATAAATAGAGATTAGACCCTCAGGACCGAATGTCCAACGTGCTCAAGTACACAGACAGATCAATAGGAAATGTGTCGCAGTCTAAACACTGGCTGCACTGTGTGTGACACCAGCAAACATTTGAGACGAATGCATCAATGTGGAGTTGCTGATCAATAGAAGTGACTCAGCAACAATTTCCCCAGCGGACGTCAAGCTTTAATGACTCACTTTGTGTCCTGATGTCAGTATTAGAACCAGACGGTGATAATCTGACTATTACAGTACAGATGTTTACACTGCTACTCATATTCAGTGATGAAAAGTAAACAGGGTCAGGGTATTCAAGTACTGCACTTTGCACATTCAAATTATTTATGCAAGATATAAATCAACAAATAAATTAGAATGTGTCATTATAGACGAAGTTGAAGTGGTTAAGAGTGGTTCTCCTGATGTTTGTATAAAAAGACCAAAGTGTTCCAGATGTAAATACCTGTTCTGAATGTCCTCCTCCTCCTCCTGGCTGCATCCCACTTCCTCCCTGACCTCTCTGTCGTCTCAACGCCATGAATAAAACAAGTGGCGATAACGGAGCACATTGTCATCAGGCCTCTCCCGGAAGACTTTCAAAGTCAGTGGCAGACTCAGGCTGTCTGAGGGGCGGGGTCAGAAACAAAATGAAAAGGGCACCAGCTGCATGCATAGGGGTGCATAATAACATGGACACCATGGAGGACACTGTCTCACATTTTCTCCACTGCAAGGTGAACCTAGAGGGCCCTGCATCGTGTTTTCTCCACTGCAAGGGCTGCCGAGAGGGTGCTGCAATAAGTTTTCTCCACTGAAAGGGGGCCTTAGAGGGCCCTGGATCATGTTTTCTCCACTGAAAGGTGAACCTAGAGGGCCCTGCATCATGTTTTCTCCACTGGAAGGGGGCCTTAGAGGGCCCTGGATCATGTTTTCTCCACTGAAAGGGGGCCTTAGAGGGCCCTGGATCATGTTTTCTCCACTGCAAGGTGAACCTAGAGGGCCCTGCATCATGTTTTCTCCACTGGAAGGGGGCCTTAGAGGGCCCTGGATCATGTTTTCTCCACTGAAAGGGCTGCCTAGAAGGCCCTGCATCACAATTATTCCACTTGGAGGGCACCCTAGACGGCACCGCATTGTGTTTTCTCCACTTGCATCAGTCACCTGTCTCCTGACTATGAATGTCTAGAACACCAAAGTGTTAATGGATGTTGAAACCACACCCTACAACATGTTTCAGCCTGTTGCTGTGATCGTCTGTATTCAGCAGACATAAAGCAATCTTTCACTGCATATTCTTTCATTAAATATTTGGAGATTAGGCTGATCTGAATAATGTTGTTTTGCATCCTGCATGTCACAAGGACAACACTGGTGTGTGTGTGTGTGGTTTTGATTAGTTACACATATACATGCAGGTTATGAGCCTTTGCTCTGGACCTTTACTATCGACTTTGCGTCTCGGCCAAAAAGTCAAAACGGGTCTTCTCAAGTGCACTTGGTCCCTAGTTCCCTAAACTAGGGACCAGGTCTACAGGATGAAGCCGGGTTCAGCTGAGTCACCTGCCTGGCTCTCATTAGGAAGTCACCTCACTCTGGTGCGAGTGCTGATAGTTCATTCATCAAAAGGGAAGAGGATCCCAGCGGACTCACACATCAGCGACCCTCCGCTCTTAATGCATCGTGTGTGTGTGGAGTCAGATGTTTCCACTTGTGTACACACAACCCTTCTTGTGTGAGAGAGACGGGGGGGAGTTTCTGCTCGGCTGCCTCGGCTCTGTTTTTGTGTTCATTCAGATTCAGAGGAGACGCTGAGCTGCTTCACCTGCTCTGCATAACAACATCCAACTCAAACCTCTGGGCTCACGTTACACAGACGAGTGTTTGGTATAGAGACACAGTGTCGTACACAGACGTGAGAGACCAGAGTCTCGTGAATCCCTCCCGTCTTTTGAAGGGACATCTTCATACTTGTGTCCCATCATTCCTGACTTCGCTTTATCTTCGTGGACTTTGACCAGCACGGACAAGAAGTCCCTTTAAAGTGCCGTTTAAACATTTACACTTCTGTGGAAGCTGCTGAAGAAGATCATGTGATGGGGTAGAAAGCTCCAGAACAGCTCCTGGAATGGACCTCGAGTTGGGATTGTTTTGTCAAGTTGTTTCCAAAAGAACATATGTGGCTCTGAACCTCCTCTAGCATCATAATGTAATAATACGAGTCCTTCATCTAAACCGTCAGATGTCTGTTTGAAGCCTGAAGTTCCCATGACACCACAGTTATTTATTCATCTGTCAGCTCCAGTCACATGGGGTTCCATGTCACCGTGATTCTCAATCTAATCTAATTTGATTTGGTGGATTTGGACCCAGAATGTGAACCGCATGTGTCGGATTAGAGAAGAAATATTCAGGAGTCCCATTCACTTAGTCGACTCCAGCTGGACGAATGTTCAGCACGCCGACTTTGAGACAAACGGAAAACATCCAGAACACAAAAGATTCACGTCATTGAATCAAACAATAAATCCCTCTTCTTATCGACACATTTATACACTGATAACGCTTATAACAGTTGTTTCTGATGTGGTCATATTGCAGGTCAGCAGCTGAAGTGCTCCTCTTTATTAATACACTCAGGACTAACTGAAGATTAAGTTTGATCACATTTAAATTAACTGTGTTTCAGACAGTTAATTCATTTGAATATTATATAAATAAAAACATCTTTAGATTCTGTGAAGTCACCGTTATATGCTGTACCTCCTCTTCACCACACGAGGGCAGCATTTAGTCGGTGTAGAAACAGAGAGTCGCATGTTGAGTCGAGACCTTTTTCCATCTCTGCTCATAACAAATAAAGATCACAGTGAAAGGTCAAAGGTCAAAGGGGAAGAGAGAAGATATAAATGTACACAGATCATTTGAATTTCACAGCTTTCTTCCTCCAGCTCTCTCTCAACAAAGAGAGCAAACATCTTGCGCTCACGCTGTAATTTAACTGTAGGGCTAATTACAATCAACCTCATCAGAGCTGGAGAGCTGTGATTACTGTGTTTAACCACGCTGAGCTCTTGTGATGATGACGAGTGTCCTCCCCTCAAACCACACCAGCAGCTGGCGTCCATGGCGGCGTTAAAGGTGCAGTCAGCTAGATTTTAAGCTCCTCTTTCCTCTGAATATACATCAGCGGTGGTACGTTTGTGTTGAAACCAGTCGCTGCAGATACCTGAAGTTGTGTAGAAACACTGGACACTCCCACGCCCCCTGAACTACACACTGTGCACTGGTTTAGTTTCTCTAAAAGAAAAGCAGAAGGTTAAAGTTAGGAGGTTGGAATTGTATTTGTTGGACGGATAAAAAACAAACAAGGTATGATGTTGATTGTTGTTGAAAGCTTATTAATTCCTCATTCTCAGGTCTTTAAGGTTTCTACTAGAACACGTTGACACGCTTTAAGGTCTGTACACATCAGGGGTCTGACGCCTAAAGAAAAGTAAATCTGAAATATTTGACATATTTAACGGACAGGAAGTTGAAATTAAACATGCTTTCTGAACTTCATGATCAGTTTATTTCAGAATATCTGAATATCTTTATTAAAATATATATTAAAATAAAAAGAAAGAGGGAAGTAAAGAGAAGGTAAAGCTGAGAAAAGTGACAGAGATCAATCTTCACTTCAGACTCAAACGCTGGTTTTTAACACTGATTCTAATCAGAAGGCGACGCGCTGAAGCAGCTTCAGGGAGTCTTTGTCCTCGAACTCCTGGACCGAAGGCATCAATGATCATGTGTTGGTCCTGAATCCTCCATCTCTTTTCTTTTAACCTCTTGAACCTCCAATTCAGGATGTTTGAGCAGAAACGCTTTTGACGGATCAAACAGAGAACTCTAGTTTACTTTCTTTTCCCAGGTGAGTAAATAAAACATGAAGACTTTTAGTCTCATTTAGAACACGAGGCCGTGGTGCACTTCAGCCTCTCGTGGTGGAAATGAGTATTACGTTTGTTTATCTTATGAAAAGTTATTATTCATTTTATTATTCAACACGCGTCAACGTCAGCTCGTTACATGAAATAACTTCCGTCTTCACAGGAAACAACTTCGTTAAGTTTAGGCAACACAACTACTCAGTTTAGGAAAAGATGGTTTGGATTAAAATAACTACTGAAGTTAGGAAGTCACGTCACAAATAAGTCAACGATGTCTTCTCGTTTTAAATGGGTCATGTGTTACGGATGAAAAAAAAGCTAAAATATTAACCTGGCAAAACCTTTATTAGACCTGTTCTTAAGTCATAATGAATACAGGAGATCACACCCTCCTTTAAGAAAATGAAACATAAACATTAATAATTAAACAACTTGAGTTCACAGACGGGAGGGAAACATTTTACGTTAATATTTATATTATAAACAGTGTGAAAGGAAATCTACTACATCTACAAGATCTCAAATAAAGATGCTGCTAAAGCAATACAAATAAAAAGATGTAAAGTAAATATATCGGCAGGAACTCGTCCCGTTAATGCAGCTACGAGACACACACACACACACACACACACACACACACACACACACACACACACACACACACACACACACACACACACACACACACAGGGGGATGAAAGCAGTTTGGGCGTTTTCGTGGTGACGCAGGAGATAATTTAATTGATTTCCCGGCCCGGGTCTCACTCTGTGAACGTGAATAATTAATCACTCTCATCTACACTTCAGATCATATTTACACCCGAGAGGCTCCTCAACCCGCTGAGCTCGACAGCAGGAGGTGCACGCGCACACACACACACACTCACACACTCTCTCTCTCTCTCTTTCTCTCGCGCACACATGCACACACACACTCTCTCTCTCACACACAAGCACACACTCACACACACACACACACACACACACACACTCCTCTCTTCATGTTCACTCTGCTCTGCAGTATAAGTGTAACAATACCCCCCCAGGGCTGGACAGGAGCACCCTAGGTGGTCTGCAGGGTGGATGACAGAGAGGCAGAAGGTTCAGGGTTTAGATTCAGCTGCTGTATAACCCGTCTGACTGCTTCTATGAGAGCAGAGCTGTGGTGTTGTTGGATCCTGAGCTGCAGCTCACCTGCTGGTTTCCAATCATCTTCCTTCAGCTCCACAAAGAGCTTCATCTTCCTGCTCAGTCCCAGATGAATTAGAGTCGAGTCACTTCAGCCGCACAGTTTAACACCAAACACACGACAAGGAACGACGGTCGTACTCCAGTTTTATTGTTTTGAGAAAAATCAATACCAAGTAAAAAATAAATTACTTCCTTGATTAATCCAGTTTTTTTCAAAGATTTCCAAGAACTTTGTAACACTTTAAAATGTGCTTGAATATTTGGCAAATGATTTCGCTCAGAAAGAGAGAGAGTGATGTGAATAAACAAGGTACAGCTGGACTCTTTATATAACCCATCAGTTTTCAGATCAATCTCCAGTTTCTGCATAAAATGTGAAAAATTAAACCAAAGAGTTTTGTCCTGGAACAACAAAAAATTAACGTTAAAATAAAAGTTACAAATGGAGGCGGATCAATCCAAAATACATTTACTCAGAAATATAACATCAGCTGTTATTGTTTTTTACAACGCATTTCTTTTCATCAACCTTCTCAAATACAGAGCTTAATACTGAAACAATGACAAAACATAATAACTCCTTATATGTGACAGTACAATGTGTCTCTGGCTCTAAAATGAGAAATGGAAAACAGAAACATAAATAAACGCTTTTGTGTATTTTTGTAGTGAAGATGGAAACTTCTTGGTGAAAGAGTTTAGGAGCCTTTAAAACAATAAACACGTTAAAGAATGAATTATTAAGACGCAGGTTTCGACTAGAAATGTTTCACTTCCTGTTTGGTCAGAAGTTGGTGATGTTTTCCGTTGAATCGTCTGCATAGAATCGTAGTTTCTTATTTAGTTTGTTTACGGAGAGAAAATAATCTTTATATTTACAGTCGGTGGCTTGAGGTGGTAAATACTTATCTTGTGTTTAAATGCATATCAGATTAGTATTTATTTTGTTGTATAAGCTACTCGAGCTAGCCGCTAAATCTTGTACAAAAAATGTATTTTAAATTTATCATAATTTCTTCATCGTCCCTGACAGATACATGAAAAATCATTTCAAAACATGAGTTACAGCTTCCACCTTTTTCATTTGTCACGATGTTAGCTCTGCAGTCATAACATTTAAAGTCAAAGTAAAGATGTATATATATATATATATATATATAAAGACACAAAGAGTGACGACGTAGCTCGTTGGTTCGCTGTAACCTGCTCGTGTCTCTGTGTATAAATGCTTCGTTGCAGCGTTTGCATTTCTGTATTTTTAACATTTCTTCCAGAATCTTCTAGCAGGATGATCAGGAGGCACTTAACCAACCAGGTAAATGACAAACAGCAGAGCTGAGAGCTGACAAACAGGACCGGCTTCCTTTTCTCCAATCAACCTGATGACAAACCCGTTAACGGAGAGACGTCGTGGGACCGTGAAATATAAAAACCACGTTAAGCTGAATCCATTTTGAGACGACGACAAAAACGAATCAAACCTGTTTTCTTGGAGTTAATTCAAAAGCATAGATGAGTTCAAATAGTCCCAACCTGATAACCCCCCACCCCGTCCCCTCTACAATGTCCATAAGAAATCCTCTACATCAGGCACTTGTTGATTAGTCCGTAACTCCAAAACCGCCCAATCAGAAACAGCGAGCGGCCTCCAATCACCTCCTCCTCATTAAATTAGTCCAGGCGGCATCTTCGCTGCTCTCTTTAGCCTCCTCTTCGGCCCGACTCTCTCTTCCTCCCCCTCCGGGCTCCGGGAGATGCGGTGGACGCCGGGGGACCTCAGGTCGATGTCGTCCTGCTGGAAGGCCGGGTCGTCGGGGGCCACGGGCCGCGGGGCCGGGTAGTTGGGTTCGTAGTAGCGGTAGGGGTCGTCCTCCTCGGCCTCGCCGTAGTTCTGGAAGACGTTGGGCGGCAGTTGGACTGCGGGGACAGCGCCGCGGTCAGTGACATCCTCACCCTCTACAAACCAAACCAGGCAGCGAGGGCAGCGAGGCAGCCAGTCAGTGAGAGCCCAAAACAAAGATGGCCGACCCCGCCACCACAGGAAGCAACGTTTTGGATCAGATGGTTGGGGGTTTTGATTGGGTTAGTGAGACAGGAAGAGGATGAGAGGGACAAGGGTTACCAGGGTTACCAGGGGTTACCAAGGTTACGGATTGAAAGCAGAGTTTAGAGGGAAGATGAATTCAGGATTCACAACTGCAAATCAAACGTTAAAAAACTAAACAAAAACGTTCTAGTTTATTGTGAGATTAATTTTGTGCAAATGTGTCGAAGTTTCAACAATCATTAGATTTGTTATTTATTAATTAGGAAGATGTATTGAGGTCATTGTAGGTCAAATAAATATATTTTAAATTACGTAGCCGAGGGAGGGACGATAAAAAAACAACTTGGATATTCTCTGAAATTATAAAGTCATATACTTCACTTTGAATCAACGTCATCACACCACAGACGCCACCGAGTGCAAAATATATCAATTATATTAGTGTTTATTTATTTTCATAAAAGAACACAGAAAACACATTTATGTATCTTCCAGGACCTTCTTGTCCTTCAGAGAGGACATCAGAAACAGCAATATTTAGGATTTATCTGATAACATAATGATCAAAATAAGATACTGATACATCAGCATTATGTTCATGAAAGAACATAAAGAACATGAAAGAAAAGGACGACATAATATCTTTATTCAGATTTACACTCGGGGCTCATGTTACTGCGGTGTTTAAATCTGTGGTGTGATGAGTTTAATCCATTCATGCAAAGTGAAGCGACGTGGCTCTTCAAATGTATGACTTAATAGTCTCAGAGAATATTCAAGTTTGTGATTTATTTTTAGTAAATTTGCTTTTTTTGAGTTTCTTTCTGGGAATATTCCCCCCTAACCCTGGCTCTGTAATCATATACATGTTTTACCTTCAATGGCCATAATACACTATTGGAATTAATTCACATTCAAATTGTCACGATTAAAGGTTTTCATGTGGTATTTTTTAAAGGTATCTACACACGCAAGGTTAAAACAACGTGCAACATTTCTATTAAATTGTCGTGCAGATTCATTTTAGGACCTTTTAAAGGAGTTTTTATTGAGTCAGTGAAGCATGTGGTTTAAAATAGAGGAACTAGATGATCATAGTCTAGAAGGGAAAGTCAGGAGAGGATGATTGTGTCAGTGCGAGTTCACAGGACAACGTCTGGGAAGATTGAAGCATTGAGAGATGGACGAACAAATTGACGTTTTTGGTTCTTTAAGTTGGATAAATTAAGGAGAATAAACAATAAGACCAGCTTCATCATTTAACGTTGTGGTTTATCTTTGAAAAGTAAAGAACTGATTGCATCGTAGTGTGAATGTTGAGATGAGAACGGCCAATAAGAGAAACTAGCACAATTTGTTAAAATAACTCTAATTATTTTATTAATTTAGATTATTTTCTTGTATTTCTGTGGTGTTTTTTTGCCTGTAAACCACTTTATAACTGTCTTTTACTTCTTAAGACGGTACCGTACATCACATCATGTGTCTGAGAGTCCCATGATGGGACACCTGCAGCGTTTTACAGCCTCTGCAGCAGATGAAGCTCATAAACCTCCGCTGCTGTTTCAGTCGTCACTGAAATACTGAGCTGAGGGTTAAGAAGATGCAAGATGTTAAAGAAACGAGGCGATGACGGACGGACGGACACAAACACAAAGACAGAGGAAAGATCACAACATGCAGACGTTACTCACATGACGGCGCTGCAGGCAGCGAGCTGAGCAGCAGCTGTTAGGCCGTGTGACCTTTAACCTCAACGTACATCAAGGGTTAACACAATCATGCATTTAACAGGTAAAGATGACTCATGCGGGGGTTTTCTTCAGGTATGGAACTGTCAGAATGAATCATATAGTTCAACACATATCAATATAGTTGCAGTGTTTAACCCTTGTGCATCACTTGTGTTGCACGTTTAACCTCAGCTCCTAGAATATGCATCACTCAGACCCTTAAGGACAAAAATGTCCCCATTTAAACCCATTAAAACCACAATGAATGACCCATTATAGCATAAAATCAATCATTCTATTATATCAGGCTTTTGATCTAAAGCATTGGCTTCAAAGTTGTATTATTTTCCAGCAGAGTTGAGTCATTTTCTCATGTTTGCCCCGTGGGGTAAACACATGTTGTTCTCCTGGTGTCCACTAGGGGCAGCACTGCAACATAATAATAGAATTATGGGTTTTTGTGGGGTTTTTTTCCATAAAAAAATGGCAGTGACATTATTAAAACTAAAGTGATGCACAAGGGTTAGAAAGTCACATCTGCTGATTTGTGTGATGATGTTAACTGTGAAATAATTTCCCGTCTTTTCCCGCAAAAAACGGAAAAATCTCACTGGTACTGGACGCTGGAGAGCAAAATGAACACGTAACTTATAGAAAAGCTGCCATTTGTTGCACGTGTGCCGAGTTCTGGAGTGTTTAAAAGTGAAATATATGAAGAAGAAAACCCTCCATGCAGCATCTTTACACTGAACCGACTAAACCCAGAGCGACTTAACAACAAGTCGAGTCATAAAGGGTGACGATGCAGAGTTCAGTCAGTGACTTGGTCAACAAGTCGTTCCTCTTGTTCCTCTTGTTCCAGTAGAAACATGCAGCTTAAACGGCTGCTTCACCCAAATCACCATAAACATATTTCCCCACTAAGTACACTTGTTTTAATTTGAGACCAAATGAAACAAAAGTAACATATCGTTCAGGTTTCTTTTGTTCTCAGACATGTTTACAGCTTCATCTTAATGATTTGGGTGAAGTGACCGTTTAGGGAACTTTTAGGGGGAAAAAACAAGCTGAACTTATCAAATTAAATTTTAAAATTGCATAAACATACAACAGAATTTCGTTCCTCATGCATTTCAGACCTGCATCCTGACTTTGATTTGTTTCATGTTTGTCCCTCAAATGTTTGACTTCAGTGACATGCAGCCCGTTTAACTCGGCGGCAGCTTTTCAACGTGAAAAGAAACCGGCTGAATTAAACGACGACCTTCAATCCCAAAATAAAAGGTTCTCGCCATTGAAGAGCTTTTCGTGCTCAGTTCTACGTGTTTTAAACAAGCTGGTGGAGGTTTTATTCTAGATATCTTCTATAATTAACTTGGTTTGTGTCATAATTATATACAGTAGAAGTAAGGCATGAATACTAAGTGTGTGATTTATGATTTGTAATTAAATTACTTGAAAGTTCTGTTGTTGTAATAACAACCTTGGTGCTCAGTGGCTGTAATTACACAGCAGTCTAGTAGTAGAAACGATTACTTCACTTATACTGGAAGAATATAGTCAGAAAATATGTAGTCATATTTATTTAAGGGACCCTACGTACCTCCAACATTGTAGCCCATACAGGAGTTCTGGTCGCAGTAGCCCGGAGGCCCGGCGGAGCCGACGGGTCCGGGGACTCCGGGCCGACCAGGAGACCCAGGATTTCCAGGTCGCCCCGATGAACCCTGGCTGCCAGGTCTGCCCTGCCCCTGGGCACCTGAGAGGAGAGGGGGAGGAGTTAGTAAGAAAAACATCTGGAGGACCAGATTGAGAGCTTCTGGTGAATGGTGTGGTTTAATGTACCAGGGGGTCCTGGAGGTCCTCGGGGGCCTTGGACTCCAACGCCTTGAGGTCCTTTCTCGCCCTTTTCTCCCAATTGACCTGGACGGACACACACACACACACACACACACACACAGGATTTATGTTAGTGTTATCAATCATCTTATTTCTGTATCAAGGAATTCACTTATGGTATTTTTAATCCCTCAGTATCAACATCTGAAACCTTGTAGACGCCACCTGTGGCTCTCCGTCCATGTGTTCACCCCTTTACCTCTCTCTCCAGGCTGCCCGTTCTGTCCGTTCTGTCCGGGGAAGCCGGGTCTTCCTGAGGGTCCCTGTTCTCCCTGGGTCCCCGGGGTCCCCTGTCTGCCAGGCTCTCCTGGGGGTCCTGGCACAGTGCGGATGGACACCGGTGGACTGGGCACGTGGGTCAGGATGGAGTTGTAGCGTGCCATGTGGCCTGAAAACAGAAAAAAAGCGGACGTGTTTCCAAAAATAAACCGGATTAAATATTCCAGATTGACCGGAAAAGAGATACAAAATAACAACAAAGAAACACAAAACGACCACAAAAAGACAAAAAGTACCACGAAGAGACACAAAATACAAAAAGAGGCTAAACAACAAGGTCTGGCTGTCTTGTATCTTCTGTAGAAAAGGTGGTGGGACTTGTTGCACGTCTACGTCCAGGGGACCGTTGTCTCTTAATCCGTCCATGCTGATGATGCATCCTTTAGCCACTGACACTAACCAGAACCAGGTCCTAACCTTGACCCTAAAACTCAACATACAGAAGGTGTTTTGACTCACTCTGGATCAGCTGCTCACAGACCTGCCTGGCGATGGCTTGAACTGATGACGTCGACTGGAGGTCACCCTGAAGACACACAAGCAGAACTATATTGATATTTGTATTGTTAGTATCTAGACTTCCCTTCAGGATGTGTTTGGTTTTATAAAAACAGACCTATAGTCTTTGTCTTAAATACAAGTCCGAGTGAGATTTGACACTTAAATGTACCTGTTGATGAAGCTCTTTAAAGCAAAGCGACTAATGTAAGATCGACTTTGATGGACCGTCGCGCAATGCATCATGGGGAAGAGACAAAATGGCGGAGTACGGGAGAAAATCAAAGAAAGTGTAAACAGCTAAAGATCCAAGGGTCATTAAAGATGTTGGGTGAAGTCTTGAGATGTTAGCATGAACATGTGACACTCTACAAGAGTCTGCCATGAATAAATAAATAAAAACTTAGCTAGCTAGCTAGCACACAGCTGGCTAGTTAAGCTAGCTCGTTAACACTCGCCTCTACTCCGGAGAAGGACAAGCTAACGTTAGCTACCTTGCTAACGTTAGCTACCAAGCTAACTAGCCGGCCATCCGTCTCTGAAGCCGTACCTGAATAAACCTTTAAAGGGAATGTTGTAAAAACGAGCTCAACAACCTGCGAGTCGTTTTAGTTTTTTATCTCGCGGCTCTTCATGTTCTGTTATGAAGGAAACCCACATTGCTGGCGAGTAACAGCAGAGCAGAGTAACTTTAGTCATTCATTATTTCCATCTTTGCATAAAAGGCACCACTTACCCGTTCACCTCTCTCCCCTTTGCCTCCAGGAACACCCTGCAACAGAGAAGAACCAATGAGAAGAGGATAAAAACCCAGAAACAAACCTGTGAAGTTTAACCGGTTCAGATGTTACGGAACGTTGTACATTCATGGACGTTAAAATGATTCTCTAGCTCACAAATCCTCTTACAAGTCTGGATTACTTTGTTTCTCCCGTGTTGTTGAGTCCCTTTGATTAACTCCGAGCCTCTGGAACGTCGTTATGTCTCTATAACGACGAGGGAACTGTGGATTTTAATGATTGTTTGCTTTTAAGACTGACAAAACGCAGCTTTGGTGCTTTTAAAAAAAATAAGTGAAACATGCTAAAAGAATCCAGTAAACACATATAGAACACTGACTTAAGTCTGGATTTAGACTTTATCTAAATAAAGTATAAGACACCACATTTAGATTAAACCTCAGTTTGAGAAATGTGTTTCCTTCACCAGACAGAATCTGAGCTTAAGTTAAACAAACTTTTCTTTTAACTTTCATTTGAGTCATTATAAAAAACAACAGTCTTTGTTCAAACTGTATTTTCTAAAACCTGAACTCTTTTATTTTACTCTGATAAGTTCACATCAAGACCTGTAATTGACAAACGTGTGGTAATTAGTTTGTCTCTTTGCAGTCCACCCACGGAGCAGTAATTACATGCTTCACAACATTTTCATTTGTCAGCAGTTTGTTTTCACCTCTCACTGAATCTCATTTGTTCTTCGGCGGTGCGGTTTACATGTGATTCACTGTCTGCGAGCGTTTCATTTAATCAGGGAATAAATGTCAAAGCAGAGGGTCTCATACAGAAACAATGTGATGAAAAGACTTCTTCTTACACCTTTAAACAATAAGACTTGATGATGGAACTCTCCCACTGAATATAATCTACATGTGCACGTCTGTCTTTTGATATTGAGACGCTTCAGAGTCTCTTCTGTGTTTGTTTATTAGAACTAGCTCCAAGCTAACGCCCCTTTAAGATGTACTGATGAATCAGTAGTGTTCTCATGTACTGTATGAACAAACAGCTGGAGTTAAACTGTTTACTGCACGGATTCTGAAAGCATTAAAGAGTATTATTATAGTTGATGTACAAACCTGGAAACTAAGATTAGTTCAAACTATTCGTCCTGTTAAAAAAGTGTTCACAGAGGATGAAGAGACAGGAAGAGCTGGTCTTTCTTTGTTGAGTGAGTGGTATTAGGAAAACAGTCAAAGGAAGGTTTTTCATTGTGTGTGTGTGTGTGTGACTGACAGACTCGTGGACCTTCAGACCGGACAGGAAGCTGTTAATCCTTCCGACACACACACACACACACACACACTCTTTGTGTGTGTTTGTCTCCGTTAAGCCTGACTGACGTGACTTCCTTATTGTTTTTGTCTGTGAAGCAGCTTCCTGTCAGAGAGGTGAGGTGTGTTTTCCTTCTTTACAGGTGGACAAGTCGACTCACCGGTGGTCCCAGATCTCCCTGTTTCCCTGAAGGGCCCGTGTTACCCTGGGCCCCCGGGCCTCCTGGCGTCCCCTAAAGAGACAGAGACAGAGTCAGAGTCCACTTTAAACAAAGAAGCTAAAACGTGCAAATATAATGTTAAAGGTCGTGTGTTTCCAGTCTTTTTTTAAAATATTTAATATTTTTTACATTTCCACTGCTGCTTGTCACAAATACTCCACACAGCAGTGGATGTGAACTGTTATAACAGGGAACAGAATAAAAGCCCACATTTGCTTGATTCTCGATTGATTCAGCAGCTTTGGGAAGCAAAACGTAGCTTTAAGGTGATTTTACAGGAATGTGCAGTTGGATCAGTGCGATGTTAAATGAACAACAAGAAGACAGCGGAGAGGCTGCACTTTCTCTCCTGTTTACTGCTCAACTTTAAGCATCTTTACCTGGAAGAAAACAAACGTCACAGAAGCTGCATAATTATCTCCTCCAGTCAATTAAAGTCAACCTTCAGGAGTCCAGAAGGAGAACCACAAACACAACAGATGAACAAAGTCCACATTTAAAACCTGCACTCACGATAGTTCCTGAGGGACCCGGTCTGCCCGGCGGCCCGTCTTTACCCAGCAGTCCCTGTGGAGGAGACGACAAACAAGAAGTATTTAGGAAGACGCTCCTTCTGGTTTCATCGCTCGGCTCATCGACTTTCTAAATAGCTTTTGAAATGTGTTAAAGTCATTGGTGGGAGAAGTAGCTGTAGTAGAAATATAGTTAGCGCTAGTAGTGTTAGTACAGCTGATAGAAGTACAGTAGTGGTGTAGTATACAAGAGTAGTAGTTGTAGAGGGAAGTAGTACATGATTCCACTTGTAATACTACTACTAAATGTAACGACTTGGTACAATGTGAAATACTGGACGCTAGCTCACTAAAAAGCGAGTTAAATTCAACAGAAGTTCAGCAGCATCATAGAACTCGACTGGGTTGCGTCGTTCCCTGAACTTTCTTCAGAGTTAAATCTCCGCTACGTGGAAGTTTAAAGTCGATTCGGGCGGATTACAGTTAAAATTGGGGTTTAAAGTTTTGGTGGAACAGAATTAAATTAAATCTAGATTTAGATTGAAAACTAAATTAATATCTAAAGAGAGGTTTCAATTTCTGAAGGGTCAATCAAGGTGTCTCGGACCCCCGAGACCCCCCCCCCCCACCCCCCACCTCCCCATTGACAGTAATATATGCGAGGTGACTCACTCTGGATCCTGCTGCTCCTTCTCTGCCTGGACCTCCAGCTCTGCCAGTTATTCCCTGAAAAAAACACCAAGAGTCACATTCACATCTAAAGTCTACACATATGTAATAAATATCATCAATATATATACATACATATATATATATATATGTATATAAACTTGTCACATGTGACTGGTTGAACAGCAGCACTGTGAAAATGAAATGACTCCTCGTATACGTCAAACTACGTAAACAGTAAACATCAACTTATTTTACGTTGCGTAACATCGCATAAAGTTACGTAAGCTATGTTACGTAACGCTACATACCGTTAGTACGTTTCGTAAGTAAAATAGCAACGCTATGTTACGTTACTACGTCGCTTACGTAATGTAACACAGTTATGTTGGTTAAGTAAGGTTGACACTATATTATGGCAACGTGGTAACGTAGTAACGCTATGTTACGTTACTACGTAGCTTACGTAAGGTAGTTGGATAGGTCACATGACATGACAAACCGTTACTACGTTGCGTACTTAACTTAGCAACGTTGTGTTAGGTTACTACGTCGCTTACGTAACGTAGTTATGTTGGTTACGTAAGGTTACATAGCAATACTACATTATGGCAACGTAGTAACGCTACGTTACGTTACTACGTAGCTATAACGTAGCTATAACGTAGCTTAGGCAATGCAACGTTACTATGTCGCCTACGTAATGTAGCTTGCGTAATGTAGCATAGTTGCATAGGTCACATGACATGACATGCATACGTAACGTAGTAACGCTATGTAGCGATACTACGTTGCGTAAGTAACGTAGCATAGTTACGTAGGTCACGTAATGGTAACTCTGGTCCATGAACCATTTGAATGTGATCCTGAACATAACTTAGCCCTTTCAGATGGCTTTGTTATCCGTTTTGGGATCTCTGATCTTTGAAAAATAGGAGAATGTTGAAATAATATTCCAGGGCATTACATTTTCCTTTAATTTTCAATGTGTTTTCCAGGACGCATGGAAACCCCGTATAACTACAACGTCCCTGGTTAGAGTCCAGCTGGGGATCTTTGCTGCATTGCTTCCTGTACGATCAACTCTGAAGGCAAACATGGCAACAACAAAAAAAGCAGAAAACATTCCTGTAAACGCCGTGAGGTCGAATCTAGCTGTAGTGTCACAAACTCAGGGAACAGAAATAGATTCAGACAAGAGAAATCAACCTTTTGCAAATGGCACCATTATTCAAAATCTGACAACTATTTGCTCCCAAAAGGTCATATTAGTCGTAATTTACTGTGGGAGGCTCTTTTCAAGCAACAGACCTTTGTGAAACAGAAAACTGCCCAACGTTCTGCCACTAACCGACTAAAACTCATCAAAATACAATTCTACATACAGAATACAATATTCACATGTATGTAGACGAAACCCAGAAGCGATCGCATAAACCTGAAAGGGAAACAAAGGAAAATCTGTATGTTGGATTCACGTTTTGTTTTTTCTCACCTGTGTTCCTTGTTGTCCCGCTTCACCTTTCTGTCCTTGCTCTCCTTGACCTCCCTGCAGATACACAATATACCTTTTTTTCTGATTGTATGTATATTGTTAATAAAACACAAAGTTTACTAAATAAACTGCTGCAACAGCGTAAAAAAATACTGTGTTTTTCACATATTTAGAATATGAATGGCATCTGTAAAAATAACTATGAATAGCAAACATGAACATTTATTTTCAAAATAAAAGCATATAGAAATAAATGGAGAAAGTCCAAGTATCTATTAGAGTGGGAGACTGAGAACCGGGTGTGTGTTAGTCTTACTGGGGGTCCTATGATGGAGCGTCCACTGTGTCCCTGTAGTCCTTGGGGTCCCTGAGGTCCTGGTACACCTGCATCACCTACTGGACCAGTCGGGCCCTGCAGAGAGACGGAGGGAGAGAATGTGTTAAAGACGTGTTTAGGCTTGTTTAAACCTGAGAGGACACTGCCGTCGACTGGCCATGTGTTCAACACCGTCCTAAAGACTTACTGCTGATTGGCTAACCTCAACAGTTCAACACTTTATTCCTATAGAACCTTTCACACAAACAATCAGCCCAAAGCGCTTCACAGAGCAGGATTAAAACGGCACGGGTATAACGTTGAATTTTGCAAGACTAAAAATTACAAAAATAAGTGTCCCTAGAATAAGTATTGCAACTTTACAGTGTACAGTTTATGTGCTCTGTGCTCTTTAATGTTTACGTCTATTCTGTCTGATTTTTTAAACGTCCTTATCTCTGAACAATCTGAATTCTGCGAACACCTTTAGGTGCTTTTTTTAGCAGACGAGCCGAACCACAGATCACATGTCACACCTCAGATAGCGCCTCAAAGATCAAAAGAAGATTTAAAAAAAAAGCCAGTTAATCGAGCAGCTTTTTACCGTACGGTGATGAAAATGTTGCAATGAGCGTTTTCCTGCGACTACTTCCTTCTGACGAGCAGAGAGACGGAGGCAGAGAACATCGGACACTGAGACTTCTCAGTTGTGTCGTGGCGCAAAAAATGGCTTCGAACATTTACGAAGACCCAAGTTTGACTATGAACGTGGAGTTCTGCAAAGAAGCCGGAGAGGAAAGAGGACAGCGAGTTGAGAGACTGGTGGACATCTACGAGAGTGTGGACACTTTCTCACACGGCCGTGTTTTAACACCGGAAAAAGGTATTAAAACACCTAGAATCAAATACTAGATATTATACAAGAAACAACGGAAACTGGTTATTAAAATAAGGGGCTCGGCTGTAAATGTGACGTAATTATAAGAATATTTATTATCAGGACATTTGCTCTCGACTGTTACATGTACATTTAACCACCTTGAGCATTTAATACTATTTAATAATTTACGATTTTATCTTTGCATTACATTTGTACTCTTATTCTAATAATTACTCTTCTTCTTCTTCTTTTCAATGTGTTCCCATAATGCCATAATCCCATAATAAACAGAAATTGACACAAATGTGTGCAAAATAAATAATTAAAATGAAGTAATAACCTTTGTGAAACGGCCAAGCCTAAAATGTCAAATTGTTTAATTAATTCATGTTTATTAACGTGCGCCTTGTGTCTCATTCTATTGGTGTAAAACCATTAAATGACTCTCCGCTCAAGTAGTAATGTTCAGTTTTCATGCTGAGGAAGTGATAAAGATCAGATATTTGTCTCTTCATGTTCGAACAGTTTGGGGTCGTTTCCTGTCGTTGGCTGTGACGACGTTCTCACTTCTAACATTAAGACTTTAAGACCGGGTTGCACTACGAATATTAATTTAATCAAAGATTCATTCTAATCAGAGTTCAGCAAAACTAGGTTTAAAATAAGTGAATCCAGGTTTAGAATAAAGCAGAGCTCTGTTGAACAATTACATAAACTAATATCTGATTAGTTAATCCAAGTTAAAATGGAACATTTACATTTGGGGCGTGGCTTATCGGGTTAAAAGGCCCTTTTTTAATCTAGCTTTCCAAACTTGTTGGCTGAATTAAAGGAGCAATATGGACAAATAAGAGACGATAAAAAACCACTTTTGATCGTAATCTTGCTGTTCTGCTCCAGAACCGTTTCACTGCTGAACTGGTAATTGAGCAGCAGCAGCATCATAAAACTCAACTGGTTTAAGTCGGTCCATTCACTTTCTTTAAGGATCTTAATTATTAACACTGGATCAGGTTTCTACGTTTTGGTGCAACAGAGTTAAATTGAATCTAGATTTAGAGTAAAAATAGAATCTTTATTAATTTTTGGTGCAATAAGTTTAATTTAATCAGGTTTAAAAAATGAATCCTTGTTGGTCTTTCTTCTTGTTTGTTCTGACCTGAAGGAGGAAACATGCTTAATCAGATTGTGTTCTTCGTTTGCCTTCTGCAGGAGCAAACACTCCTCCAGATGTCCAAAGAAACCGTTTAAGAGCTGCCGCACTGGTTCTGGGTTTACTCTACGTCCTGCTGGGAGTTGCAGTCATCGTCCTGTCCCAACGCCGTGAGGACCTCGTCTTTATTATGATGTCTTAAAAGTCCACACAAAAACCTTGATTTCACATCACTGCACTGCCTCTTTTCACCAGAGAACAACGAGCTGAAGGAGCTGCAGACCAGATACGACAACATAAGTGAATTGTACCGCCAGTCACAGGAGACCGAAAACCAGACACAGGGGAACATCACAGGTGAGAAATGTTTGAAAAGGAACACTTTAACAGAACCGCCATGACGCTGTAAACCTCCAACAGGTGAAGTTCACTCGCTGTTAGAATGCATTGGTTTTCTAGGTACACGGTTTATTTAGTCATCATTCTACAACACAGGGTTGTGTAACAAGGTGCTGTAGTTGTGGTCCCTTTCAGTCAGAACCAACAGAGGAAACCTTCCCCCCATCAGACTCTTCACTCAAAGCACTGAGCAGGTCTAATGTCTGATGTATTTTCATGAATCTTTCCCAGGAGGTCAGGTTATGACTTAGCACACATGAGGCGTTGCCAGGAAAGTCGCTCAGTGGCTCACGAAGCGAGAAAAGTGTAACTTCAGAATATAAAATGAAGATCGGAGATCGTCCTCATCCACGGTCGCCCATCGAAAACGAGCGCACTATCGTTTCCTTTAGCCCCGCCTCCCAGCCCTCAGTCGGAGGAAACAAAATAACTCTTGGTTCAGCTTTTAGTGCATTTCACAACACTGATGATTTAAATAAGGGATATTTCAAGTGTTCGTACTGTGAAGGGGTTTAAAACTCTAAAAAGATCAGCTGAGTTAAAGACGTCTCTTTCAAAACGTAAGTACAGTACATGGGGAAAAGTGTTTCTGGGTCACATGGCGTCATCATGTGATGGACCCATACGTTGTAATGAAAAGGTAACACTCTTTTATGAAAAGTCACGGACTGGGGGACAAAGTTCCATACAATCACATATCAGCCTCGGGTACATTTTTACTGGCTCTAGTGTTAAATCTCAATATATTTATCATTTAATGATTTAAAATCTGTCACTAAAACACTTCAGAGAATGCAGAATGGAAGAAATGTCAATGCAGATGTTACTACAAATCTACTGAGATGAAAAACTGGACAGAGAGCCGGAGTGACTGTCAGAACAGAGGAGCAGATCTGGTGGTGATAGGCAGCAGAGCCGAACAGGTGAGTGTCTGTGCACGTGCAACATGCCTGTGCACGTGCAACATGCCTGTGCACGTGCAACATGCCTTTTTTATTATTTACTGTTATTTTCCTTCAAATTAAATTGATTCATTAGAAAATGTTTGAATGATTCTGTTAAAAACTGTTTTAGTAGTTGGAAATATGTAACCATAATTACATATGGTTGTAATATGTACATATGGTTCCCTATTAATTTAGGGAAATTCAAAGTTATGATTGCCAAATGCACTGTTTTGTGCATGATCTATGAATGTGTTGCTTTTATAATGTTATTCTGCTTCTGCTTATGTTCACTGTCTGTCTTCTGTCTTGCTGTTTAGTTTTTTAATCTTCTTAATCTGCATTTCTTGTCCCCGACTAAAAAAAAGAACCTTTATGTGCTATTTATTTTTTTCATTTCTGCTTCATTGAAAGATTTCCATAATTTAGAGATGGTCAAAACATGACACACATATTTACTACGACAGAGATACTCGTGTATCAACAGAGGAAAAAATGATTCTTCTTTTTTCAAAATGTTCAGGATCTTGTCAGAGAGCTGACTAAACCCGACGCTTCCTGGATCGGTCTGCAGCCAGCGAGCGTTACGGGATGGGAATGGGTGGACGGATCAGCATTATCACATCTGTGAGAACATTTAATTACATTTTTAGAATATACATTTATTTCAGGGTCATTGTTCGTGGCTAATAGTTGGATGAAATTGAAAAACAATAAATATATAATAATAATAAATATTTAAATAAATAATGTATCAAGTCGATCATGTTTTGCTCAAAGAAATAAAAAATCTTCTTGACTTTAGAAATAAAATATAAATAAACCTCTTCTGTGGTGTACATGAAGCTAAACGACATAAAGAAAGGATTGTTAGTCAGATTATCGAAGCACAATAACTTTATCTTTATATAAATAATGTGTTTAACAACACAGTGTTTGTTCTACAGGGCCTGGAAGATCAACGTAAACCCTGATGATGTTTCCAGGTCCAGAGTATTTATTAATCCGGAAGGAAATTGGCGACAAACCAACAATGGATCCAAACGATGGATCTGTGAGAAACAGAACAATCAAGTCTAACATGTAAATGTGATCTTGACTTGATGCACTTCATTTCTCCCTCAATTGTCCAATAGTTCTTGATGCCCTCACTTAAAAAAACGACATAATTAAGGGAAACTCAGAGAAAACGAACTGTACCGTACACCTACATACAGAGTAGTGAGGCTACAGACGTACAGTTTGTCGTGAGAGTAACTGTAGTGTGTTAATGCTGTTTGGATTTCACGGCCATCTGCTCGTTACAGAGTTTTCTTTTGTTTCTAACGGCCTCTGCTGTTACCCAGGGTGCACTGTTTTTTCCATTTTCCTTTTTGTGTGTTTTCTTTTACTAATATAAATCAACAAGTATTTGTTTCGTCTATATTTGCTTTTGGTTTCGGGGTTCTGTTAGCTAAAGAGCTGTACATTTAGTAAGTGGGGATTGTTCTTGTTTATTGATACGGCACCGATACGGCCGCTCCCTTTTTATTATATCGGCCTGCAGATTCATCAGTGATTGTGGATATGTGTTGTTTTTTATGTTTGTTTTCTGTGGCATTTAATAAACAGAAGTTATACGCCTCATTAAGCTTTGTTTATTCTGGCGTGTGGCACCGTGGCGATCATGCAAACTACGATCATGCAGAAAGGTGTTTGTGGTCAACGCGCTGTTCGTTGCATTATTATTTAAACTAAATGATCTGTGAAGAAGAGAACGAGTGTAATCGGCAAAACGCCATAAACCAAACTCCACAATGCAGAGGACGAAGCGCCGCAACCGTCCTGCAGAGCCTTCACGCACAGTCCAGATTTAAATGTTCCTCCCTTAATCCTGGACTAAATACAGACGTACCAGTAGCTCTTTAGGGTTTGGCTCAATGGTGGTAGGGTGCCACCAAAACCATGTGGACAATGTTAGGGTCAAAAATCTAAATGACTAATTATAATAGGTGTGCTTACAAAGTCTGGTGTCCTCACGTGAATGTGTGTGTGTGAACTTACTCTGACATTAAGTTCTACAGCTGCTGAGAAAGAAAGCTTTTCTCAGCATGTCCTGGATTGGAATGATAATAAGGACTGTAGACGCGTTAAGATAGACGGAGAGCTATGTTATGAGAAAGTGACCTTTGTGCCAGAACAGATGCTCAAGTGAAGTGCAGACACTCTTCTCAGACTACAAGGCGTGGACGCCATTTTGTGTATCGTAAACCAATCCTGTGCCAGCCCATTGCATGTTGTTTACTCAGTATGAATATCAGAACTCAGAGTCAGAACTCCGAGCGGCCTTGATGTACATTCAGTATGTTTGTTGTTGTTTTTGTGTTTGATTTGTCCCTTCTGGGTCTCTGTAGAAACACGGCGGCCGGCTCCCTGAAGAGGACCGTATGTAGATACAAACGTCTCATTCTAAGCTAACGAAAAACACAACGGTTCTTAGTTTCAGGAGATTATACACCACTAAAAACATAAAGTTATGAATAATATATTCCTTCCGTATCTTAAATCCTACACACTGGCCCTTTAACTTCACTTAACATGACAACAGTTTCAGTTTAGACCTAACTGAGAAAGTTATACGAGTTACAAGAAACATTTCCTGTTTTGACCAAAGTGTTAATCTTCTCTCCGTGTGTGTGTGTGTGTGTGTGTGTGTGTGTGTGTGTGTGTGTGTGTGTGTGTCAGGCATGAGACTGACAAATGCTGAAAAGGGAGGAACATTATCAACACAACATTTCTAGGGGGGGGGGGGGGGTGCTGGTGGCATGAATTTTCATTTTTAAATATGATCTTTAAAATGTAGCACTCTGGTGTACTCTGAGAATAACATTTAGTGATAAGACCATATTTACTCTTTAAGCAAAAGAATAATTTATTATTCAGTTATTTATCACTATTTCTCCTTGGAGCAGAGGCTGCATTCAGCAGACCTGCCTCATCAATGTATTTAAAACACTGTGACAGCAGGAAGCTGTACTCACGTCTGTTTAGACCTCCACCTTTATCCAGGCCCAGCTCCACTCACAGCTCAGCCCTGCGTCAAGCTGCACTACACAAACAGCCTCCTCTTTGACCTCATCATCTCGTCAGTATCTGGGCCTTTCATTCTACTTTGAGTTAAAAAACAACAACCTGCCAGCAGATCCGCCGGTGTTCTGGTTTAATGTTAACGAGTGACCGCGTGAACTGAACCGGAACACGGGGGGGGGGGGGGCTTCATGTTTCATCACGTTACGTTTTTTCCTCCAAATTCGCGATAATGACGAACGTTAACAGTCGACAGAGTTCCGCATGCAGTGGACGTTAACTTAACCAGCAAGTCTGAACAATAACGGAACTTAAACTGTAACGGAAGAAAATGAAGACGCTGTAGACATCTGAACGCTGATTGGACAAGACTCGACACGTCACATCAAAGATGTTTTATTGTGAAGATCACGACATCACCTTTTCTCCTCGTCTCACTCCAATCGGAGAAACGCTGGCTGGCCAGTTCGACGTACTCTGCTTTTTATCGTTATGTTAGCAAGCACATACATTAAGACAATGATACGAGTAGAAGCGCTCCGGATAGTTACGGAGTCACAGTGTGTTCACATGTTCACACGCGATCGTCAGAGCCCACGGAGGTATTCTTAACACCCCCCCCCCCCCCCAAAAAAAAAAAATTCGGATTTACACTGATCTCAGAAATGGTCTCTGGAGTTCTAAAAACGGCGGAAATCCGCCGAACGGCGGAAAAGTCTCATGCCTGGTGTGTGTGTGTGTGTGTGTGTGTGTGTGTGTGTGCTGGTACTTCCTTTATTTTCATTACTGAAACCAGACAGAAGTTGGGCTCAGCAACACTGGCAGCATCAGTACACATCTTCCCTTATTGGATGTATATATACTCCAGTTAGTACTGCATGCTATACTAGTACACATAAAGGTTTTACATTTTTAAAACTTTCAGAGACCTGCAAAGCTACTGTATGATGATGAAATATAATGTATGACTCTAAGTCTTTGGGAGAGACTGCTGGGCTAAACCACAAAACAATGAACGGGCGCCATCTTGGTGTTCGATATCAGAAAACAAGTGCTACCTTGGTTTTTACAAATCACTGATTGGCAGCCCTAACAATGTACAAATCTGGATTACATTCTTAATGATCATTTTTTTTACAGATGATATAAATATTATAAATGACGTCAAATTAAAAAAACAATCACAAGTGTTTAAAAGGACATTTTGTTTGTCCGACAGGTTCTGGGCAACAGGATTGCCACACTATGACAGAAACAATGAGGCTGCAACATGTTGCAATCAACAAGGACAATGGACAGAAAACACCTCTTATGTTTATAAGAACTGGATCTGTGAGAAATAGATCTCCTGGACTCTTTGATGAAGAGATCTTACATTTGTTCGGTTGTTTATTCTTTGTTTTATGCTAAATAACCTGGAATACATAGATATTGTTCCTCTGCCTGTCATAGTGCACAGTCTGCATTAGAAGTCATCAACACAACTACATGTGCACCAACTCTGTAGTCCTACTGTTATAATGAAAGTCACATAAAAACATGAAATTGCAGGTTGTCTTTACTTTACTTTGGTTTTCATAGATGATTAATAAGTTTGTATTCAGTTAGTTTGAAGTGTTTCGTGTGTTTCCGTTGATTCACCCGCAGTCACCAGCTGCTAATCTTCAGATACCAGTGAGAAGCTTCACCAGGGGCCCTTTCCACAAAACAAGCTAAGAAAAGTGGGGCTGAGAGTCCAAAACCTGACAAATCAGTCTTAAGGGCGGCTCCATGATGTCAAGATACTGGAGTGTGCACGCTATTCTTAAGCAGCCCAAGAGCAACAGTTCCCTCTGCAGGATGTGGAGCACTGTGATTGGCTTATAGACATCCAATCAAATACGTTTGGGCATTTGGGTAACATGACAGAAATCTGGACATCCTACAAAAGTTGGGTCCATTGGAATGTCTTGGGGATCTACAATATGTTGATACAACCTAATTATATATATATATATGTGAAATGTTTTTTATAATTCAAACCTTGTGTTTCCCTTGGCCTCTCCTTGAGGCACCCCAGGGTCCTGCACCACCCACTGCTTTAAAACTCCAGTTAGGTGAAGAAATGCTGGAATTTATCGCCGTTTTTACAAACAGATTCCAGCACAAAATGTATTAATATTGTTTCATCCCCCCCCACACACTTCTGTCAGTCCAAAGCGCTGGTTGGTTGATGGTATCTGTGTTTGTGGTTTTCCACTTCCTTGACGCTCGGTTTCAGGTTCTTTCACCTCTCAGGATGTCTGCAGACGTTCAAGCGCCAGAGCTGAAAGTGAGATTCAGCAAAAGAGACGAAGAGAACGGAGGAGAACAAGAGGAGGTGGACATCTACAACACTCTGGAACAAAGTCCTCCTGATCCTCGGCCCCATGAAGTCAGTAAGTATAAATACAAACCAAACTGTACGAGGAGGACTGAGACGTTTGTTCATGTTTGATTAAATCCTGAACGACGTTTTGTAGAGAATACGACCCCATCGGTCCCAGTTACCTTTAGCTTGTGTTCATAGACCGGGCTGGGCTGAGGACCGAGACTTTGAGACGTTGAAATGCAATTTATTGCCATTTGAGTTGAAATGTTCAAGTTCTTAGTTATTGAGCAGGTGAGTGCATCTGAAGGATGAAACTATCCACAATAAAATGTTTAAAAAAGAAGCTGCTTCAAACGTGCTTCATGAGAATCTGTTTCGCCGTGTTTGTCTCTGTAGGACCGCTCACTGAAAGCCGTCCTGCAGCTGTCAAAAGAAGAGCTTTTGTAGCCACTGCAGCCATTCTGGGAGTGTTGTATCTTTTGATATTTGCTGGGATCTACATGCGCAGTGAGGATTTGCTTTTTTATTCTATGACAGCGTATCGTTCTCTGTTTTGTGCTCTGATTTCCCGACCTTGTAATCCTTCTTTCCAGCCTGTGTGGTGTTTGGGTGCCACAGCAAAGAGGGTTTCTCAATTGTGTCAACAAGAACAAATGAAATACTTGTAAATGTGCAGCAATAATGTAAAACATGCCTGAGTACCTATTTAGATTAAACACTGTCCAACCACGACAACGGTAAAGTAAGAAGCGTTTCTTACAGTATCTGTGAGCTGCTTTATACACTAAACACGTAATATATGTTCATAAATCTGCAGCCTCTGATTTGAGAAGTGTGACAGTGATGAAACACAGCAAGTACCTTGACTCTGTCATGACTGTGAATCAGAACAATGTTACGTCTGTTTCTTTTGCTTCATGTTCCCATCAGATATTTTTGTCACGTTGGAAAAACAAAACCTGCAGACAGAAAGAGACCAGCTCCTTATCCGTCTGAACCAGTCTGAAACCAGAAGCATCAATGTCACTGGAGAGAGAGACGAGCTACAGACCAGATACGACATCCTGAGCAAATCTCACCGCCAGTTACAGAAGACTCGCTCTTCTCAGAACAACTTTGATGAAAACCCTCAGTGTCGACTGTCATGACTTAAAACCAGCACAACTTACCACCGGGCCTGGCTCTCCACGATCACCTCGGGCTCCTCGGATTCCTGGGCCTCCCTGTTTGAAACACAAATAGCAGGAGTTGAACTGTAAAAACAGACATTATCGTCTGGTTTTTAACTTTCCGACAGTCCTTGAACACATCATGTGTCCATCAGACAGAGCAAGCAAATTGAAGTTTAAAATTGTCAAAATTCTTTCGAAACATTAAATTCTTAACACATTAACAGTCATGTGACCAAAATGATCATTATGAACGTAAACACAAAAACATGCTATTGTTAGCACTTACAGCTGACAAGCTAGCTGCTTGTGGAAGACTCGAGTTAGGGGCAATGAGTGCCAAAGGGCTTACGACCTATTTCTGTTTATTGTCAGGGCAACTGATTTATTGATTTCTTTCAGGATGTAAAGAGAATTTCAACCAAAATGTTCTTGAAGAGGATTACCAACCCGGCCTCTAAGGAACTCAAACTGCACATGAAGCACGTGTTGGTTCGGTGTTTGGTGTCTTCATCCATCTTTAGTGACCGCATCGCATTTATGTGTGGCGCAGAAAGAAAGTCTCACTGTTGCTCTCTGCTAATACCATCAATACTTCCTCATGCACATCCACATATAAGATCAAATGCATTGACCGGGGCGTCTCTCGAGTGTTCTGACTGAGTGTTTGGTGTATTTGTGCGCGGCTCACTGGTGGTCCGGCAGTGCCGGGGGGGCCTTTGCTGTCCTGGGTGCAGGTGCAGGCTTTGGGCATGGCCGGGCAGTCGGCCTCCTTCCTCTGGATGATCACAGCATGATGAGGAGGACACACAAAGACACACAAAGACACACAAAGACACACAAACAAAAGGCAATGAAATGACTTGATAAATGATTACATAAAGCAGGAGTGAAACTTAATCTATTATTAACGTCACTGTGCTGTTTATTTCAGGTCTCAGTGTAATATTGCTTCATTATCTGATGAATCTCGTTGAAACAGGAAATATGTGAGTTTATTTTTGGGTTTGAGTTTGAACTTCCACTTCCAGATTATCTTTAAAGATACATGTTAGTAAAAAGAAAGTGTGCTGCCAGTAAGAAGACAAACCTCACTGAAGTGAATTATTCACTTTATAACTCAAATGTTTGTTTGTTTTTTGACTCAAAGGTAAAGTGTGTTAGTCTGAGGTTCTTCTCCATCGTCCGTGTGTTACTACAGTAGATGGAGAACCAGCACAGGAGCAAAGTACTTCTGGACACCTAAAAGAATCAACAATTGTACGATATTTAGAATATTTTCACCTCTTTACGTTGCTGTCAGACAGACCTTCAGACGGGAACTGAAGCTGTTTTGAGCAACCATTGAAAAAAACCAGTGACTTTACAGGAGTTGCTGGTCTACCGCTGCCTCCATCTGTTCGTTAGTTTGTGTTATTGTGTGACTTTGGTGAATCCAAACTTCATCTTTAAAACACCAGAGTCACACGGTAAGACAAAGGCAGCGGCACCCTTTGAAAGAGCGTCAATATAATGTAAAAGTGCTCGTGCACACATTATAAATAGTAGTATTCTACTTCAACAGTTCTTCGAGTGAACTGGAGTGAACAGACGGTTTACAGAGACGTGACCTCACCAGACCAGGAAGCTCGCAGCACTTGTCTCTGCCGGCCCACGACGTGCTGCACACGATGTCAAAGATCTGAAGCTGGAACTGCAGAGGAGGAGAAACACAAACTTCAGTTCACAAAAGCACTACAATATATGAACTGTAGAGGTTCAGTCATTTAATGAAGATAAAACAGCTGACTCAACACAATCTAGTCACGTTGTGTCTGAAACAAATGTGATGCGAACCAACGAGGGTATTGTGTTATTTCACATGGCTTAAACATCACTAATGATCTCTGCAGCAGCTACAAATGACCCGAGGTGGTTTAATGTCGTGCAAATAAGACTTTTAATCATCGTTCCCTCCCAAAGAAATCTTCCCTTTGAACCTTTTCTTTACAACGGTCTGTGTTTTCAGTTTTGTTTAATTTGGCGTGGTGAATCCTGGTGATTCATGGGGCGTTCAAACACAGTGGGAGATTATAGGATTCACCGTTGAAATATATTTAAAGAACCAAACGAGAGGAGAAACATCCAGCCGCTCCTGGAGGCCGAGTGTTCATGAAGAGCAGCTACATTCTGCTTCCTCCAGGTTCAAAGGACCATGATGCACTGCGAGGCCGCCTCGCTAATGTTCGTGCAACGAGCACGATCGACACAAAAAGAAACGATTAGCAGCTGAGATAACGGCCTCTTAAAGGGGCAGGTATCTCGCCTCGGATCAGCAGTGCGTGTTCTTTTGGGTCACTCACACAAACTGTGACGCAGATTATGTGACACACAAGTGGAATTGTTGAGCTCGGTCGATGTCGAGGGTTTTTCTCTTCAAAGAGGAGATCGAACCAATCAGACACAAACGTCGGCCGCGCTGCTATTTCTGGAGGAGAGACGCTGGGAATTGATTTGTTTGCGTCCATTAAGCCGCTCGGCTTTGATTGAAATCAATTCAAACGGATGAAACCGATGCAGCAGTGTAATGCGGTCACTAATGTGGCAAAGAAGAAGTCAGTTGCTTTTCTTTTGTCCAATCAGAAGGAGGGAGGTTTTTATCTCTTATCTCTTATTAGTTTTGGGATCTTTTTTTTTGTAGTCGACATGCTCAGCTGATGAAATCTATACAAGCTGAAGGCCTTTCTGCTTCTCTTTGGTTTCATTTCACTTTAAAAATCCACTTGCAGAGACTTGAAACCGGCTCTGCGTCGGTTCCTCCATCACACTGAACGTTTGGCTGCTTTTCATTTATTTCTCCTCGTATTTAAATGACTGTTGTGCAGCTGTAAGCAGGGCCTCTTCTTTTAAACAATAAGACATCAGGGGGTCAAAGACAGACGGTCAACAAACACAAGACAGTTACAAGTGAACAGATCAGATACTAAGACATTATTATCAGATACTAAGTCATTATTATCAGATACTAAGTCATTATTATCAGATATTAAGTCATTATTATCAGATACTAAGTCATTATTATCAGATATTAAGTCATTATTATCAGATATTAAGTCATTATTATCAGATACTAAGACATTATTATCAGATACTAAGACATTATTATCAGATACTAAGACATTATTATCAGATATTAAGTCATTATTATCAGATACTAAGACATTATTATCAGGTACTAAGACATTATTATCAGATATTAAGTCATTATTATCAGATATTAAGTCATTATTATCAGATACTAAGACATTATTATCAGATATTAAGTCATTATTATCAGATATTAAGTCATTATTATCAGATACTAAGACATTATTATCAGGTACTAAGACATTATTATCAGGTACTAAGACATTATTATCAGATATTAAGTCATTATTATCAGATATTAAGTCATTATTATCAGATACTAAGACATTATTATCAGATACTAAGACATTATTATCAGATACTAAGTCATTATTATCAGATATTAGGTCATTATTATCAGATATTAAGTCATTATTATCAGGTACTAAGACATTATTATCAGATACTAAGTCATTATTATCAGATATTAAGTCATTATTATCAGATACTAAGTCATTAGTATCAGATACTAAGACATTATTATCAGATATTAAGTCATTATTATCAGGTACTAAGACATTATTATCAGATATTAAGTCATTATTATCAGATACTAAGTCAAGTTTGTCATTTTTAAGGTTTTCATCTTCTCATTTTTTTTATTTTACTGGCAGAGATGGGCTTCCACACTCTGTGTGTGTGTGTGTGTGTGTGTGTGTGTGTGTGTGTGTGTGTGTGTGTGTGTGTGTGTGTGTGTGTGTGTGCGCGCGTCGTCCTCACCGGTGCCGAGTTGTCCTTGTTCCCTCTGGACTCGACCATCCTGCCCAGGACCTCCAGTCCCTCGATGGTGATGTTCCCCGCCGCGTTGATGCTTTTCTCGGCCACGGCGCTGCAGTCGATCACCACTTTGGCGCTCGTCTTGCTGATGGCGATGTGAAGCTGGTGAGAGGAAACAAACCGACACGTTCACTCCATCACTCGCTTTCTGTGCTGAGAATCCTATATATATATGTATATATATATATACATATATATATACATGAACATAAAGATAACAGTTTGGCTGTGGTGCAGCCATTTTTAGGTTCCTGAAGAGGATCAGTGTTTTACTCTCTGTGGGACTAATAAAGGATAATCTTATCTTATTATATAATAACAATAACAAACACCGTTCACACAAGAAAAGCAGCAACGTGCTTCACAATAAGAGAAAGAATAAAAAAACAAGAATAAAGCCAGAAGCAGCCTGACGGGGTTCAAACTGTTTTTAGCTGTTTTCAGGCTTCACAGAGTCATTTCATCTGGTTTCATTCAGTCTGAAGCAGAACTGAGAACAAACACACTTGTTTCATGATGACAATGTGCAGCCGGCATGTTTTACCAGCTCAGTCAAAAGGATCCAGCATGTTTGGTGAGGTTTGGACAGACGTTCACAGGTTTAGGACCGGTGGCGCCCCCGATTGACTGACTTCAGAATAGTTCAACATCATCAGCATGAAACATATCCTGTGAGTTTTGTATTGACAAACAGTTACTGATATAGTCTGATTTGTGTTGTGTCATGCTGGTGTTTTTTTGCATTTGTAGCGCCCCCTGGTGGTCCAAACCTTCAGGGTACGTTTCAGGTTCTCTTGTGGAGACACCCTGCACGTTTTGGGATTATTGACGATGGTCTAGTTATGTGCCGAGTCATCTTTCATACAAGGAATGCTGCACAAAATGCTTTAACTAAATGCACAAAGCAGCAGATCAAAAGCTCTCCTTCTCTTCTACTCTCTTCTTATGTTTCCTACATCAGTGATGGAGATGTCAGTTTTTAAGAGTCTGTTGTCTGTTGTTGACGGTGGAGCTGGTGGGAGAACAGCGCCCTCTTCCTGTGTGCAGCTGTAGAGCAATCGAGCGTTTTCATCTTGAATAATGGAAAACAAATTAAATACAAAAAGCTGCGTCTGGTTCTCATTCAGGATGAAAATATCACCTGATTTGACTCTAAATATCAAAGCTTGTGTTGAAAACGAACCTATTTAGAGCATTGAGACATTCATAGCTCCACAACCTGCAGCTGGAACTGGGACGCACGTGGAAACTAAAGTAAAATGACCTCCCTGAGTGACATCGCTGTTAATAATTACACATGCAGGAAGTCATCATCAGCGTCATGGACAGACGGAGGAGACGCTGCCTCTCTGTTGTTGTTGTTGTTGTTGTTGTTTGTCTGGAACACCTCAGGTTGTCTGTGTGCGTTTCTCTATTCCAGCCTTTCTTTAGTTAAATCTTTTCTATAGAGGGTACAATTCTATTTTACAACAATGCAAATGAACTTGTTAACAGGCTCCATGTTTGTCCTGACAAAGAGGAAATAAAAGAAACACCTTGATGTCTCCTCAATGTTCAGATGGTTAGAAGTGAACATGAGACGTCGAGGACGCAGAGACGGGCTGTGTGTGTGTGTGTGTGTGTGTGTACACTTGTAAATACAGACGGGTACATTCCCAGCATGCTTTGCAGGAGTCCCTCCGTCCTGCTTTAACACTGCAGAACTGTAACATGAACCCTGCTGAGAGTGTGAAGTGTGAAGTATCGCCGTCCGATCAGTCTAAAGAAGCTGCTAAAGGAGATTCATGAACTCTGTCCCACAGGGGACCCACAGGGGGACCCAAAGGGGGCCCACAGGGGACCCACAGGGGACCCACAGGGGACCCATAGGGGGACCCATAGGGGGCACACAGGGGACCCACAGGGGGACCCAAAGGGGGCCCACAGGGGACCCACAGGGGACCCATAGGGGGCACACAGGGGACCCACAGGGGGACCCATAGGGGGCACACAGGGGACCCACAGGGGGACCCATAGGGGGCACACAGGGGATCCACAGGGGGACCCATAGGGGGCACACAGGGGACCCACAGGGGGACCCATAGGGGGCACACAGGGGGACCCACAGCGAGCAGCGAGCGAGTACAGCGAGCAGCACAAAAGGTGAGAAGGTAAGCAGGATAAGCTGTGCTGACAGCGAGCAGACAGAACTGACTGCAGATCAGTCAGCGGGTCCTTCGGCACTGACACACTTGAGGCTCGGGGCTACGACTCGACCACAGTCGGTCTGTCAGGGACTCAAACTGCCGTCTCGCCGCTCAGCGAGGCTGCAGATAAAGAGAGGAACGAGGCTCCAGGAAGGAGACGACTGAGCAAATAAACAAGCCGATACACAAAAGAACATCTGGACCGATCCACGGAAAGCTTATCAATAGAAACACGAGTGATGCAGTCAGTGTGCCAGCTAACTCGTCAGTCAGCTAGTAAAGCAAAAGGTTAGCAGGTCAACCAACAAACACAACTTTATATTGTTTAAAGGGGGCATATCATGCTCATTTTCAGGTTCATATTTGTATTTGGGGTTTCTACTGGGACATGTTTAGCTGCTTTTAATGTTAAAAACACACATTATTTTTCTCGTACTGTCCGTCTGAATATGTCTGCGTTCACCTTCAGTCTGAAACGCTCCGTTTTTGCGCCTGTCTCTTTAAGAGCTGTGGCACAAATAACGGAATACATTTACTGAAACATGTAACACAATTTTCACTTAACCTGATCAAATATGTAATGTTATTAACCAGAATCAGACGAGAAAATTGCAACTAGTGGATCTTTTCATTTGAACGACCTCTCAGACGGGTCGATCCGAGCGAAGCCTGAAGTGTAACTGAAGCGTCTGTCAGACGACCGATCACACGACACAGAACCGGAGAGACTCTGACCTTATGGAAGCTGCCGTAGAAGAGTTTTTTGATCTCTGGCCCTTCGAAGTTGACCGTCTGGAACTCTCCTTTGTAGTCGTTGTTGAAGAACGTCAGAGTCTTTCCTCCGTCTGCAGGAAGACACACACACACACACACACACACACACACACACACACACACACACACGGATCATTCATGACACTGAACTAGCTACAAAATCCTTAATCTATATTTAAAATCTACAATACCAATAGGTATCGAGTTCATGATTCTTTTTACCTGAATTGCATCGCTTGTGTTTTATACGTTTAAAAACAACAGAAATAAAGGTTTTGAGACCCAGATGTTGAGCTCCTTATTCGTTTTAGAATTGATTTTAAGATTCTACTGATCACTTGTAAAGCACGTCTGGCCCCAAAATATACAGAGGAAATGTTGACCCCTGAGAGCCAGCTTGCAGCCTTAGATCTTCAGGTGGGGGGGGGGGGGGGGGGGGGGGGGCTTCTGGCTGTTTCAAAGTTGGGGGTGAAAACTGAAGGTGACTGTGTTGGGGGTGACAGGACCCCTCGGCTTTGGCTTTTATGTGATGTCGTGGCTTTACTGCTTTATTTTATTATTAATTTTATTAAATTATTTCATTTCATTTCATTTCATTTCATTCCGTTTATTTTGTTCATTTTGTTTATTTTGTTAATTTCATTCATTTCGTTAATTTCGTTAATTTCGTTAATTTCGTTAATTTCATTCATTTCATTCATTTCATTCATTTCATTCATTTCATTCATTTCATTCATTTCATTCATTTCATTCATTTCATTCATTTCATTCATTTCATTCATTTTATTCATTTTATTCATTTTATTCATTTTATTCATTTTATTCATTTTATTCATTTTATTCATTTTATTTATTTTATTTATTTTATTTATTTTATTTATTTTATTTATTTTATTTATTTTATTTATTTTATTTATTTTATTTATTTTATTTATTTTATTTATTTTATTTATTTTATTTATTTTATTTATTTTATTTATTTTATTTATTTTATTTATTTTATTTATTTTATTTATTTTATTTATTTTATTTATTTTATTTATTTTATTTATTTTATTTATTTTATTTATTTTATTTATTTTATTTATTTTATTTATTTTATTTATTTTATTTATTTTATTTATTTTATTTATTTTATTTATTTTATTTATTTTATTTATTTTATTTATTTTATTTATTTTATTTATTTTATTTATTTTATTTATTTTATTTATTTTATTTATTTTATTTATTTTATTTATTTTATTTATTTTATTTATTTTATTTATTTTATTTATTTTATTTATTTTATTTATTTTATTTATTTTATTTATTTTATTTATTTTATTTATTTTATTTATTTTATTTATTTTATTTATTTTATTTATTTTATTTATTTTATTTATTTTATTTATTTTATTTATTTTATTTATTTTATTTATTTTATTTATTTTATTTATTTTATTTATTTTATTTATTTTATTTATTTTATTTATTTTATTTATTTTATTTATTTTATTTATTTTATTTATTTTATTTATTTTATTTATTTTATTTATTTTATTTATTTTATTTATTTTATTTATTTTATTTATTTTATTTATTTTATTTATTTTATTTATTTTATTTATTTTATTTATTTTATTTATTTTATTTATTTTATTTATTTTATTTTTATTGTTTATCGTATTGATTGTTTTATTGTAATGTTTCATTCGGGTTTAACTCACAGTCGAACTTTCTGTTGTTTTACTGCTTTTTATATATATATATATTATATATATATATATATATATATATATAAAGTTATTATTATTATTATTATCATCATCCCAGACTCACTGTCCAGGATGACTCCCACCAGCGGCTCGTTGTCCTTGTCCAGGACCTCCCAGAGGGCGAAGGGCTCCTCCGGAGTGTCGGGCAGCAGTCTGAACAGCAGGGTGATGGTGTAGTCGGAGGGCAGCCCTTCAGGATGGATGTACCTGTGAGACGGAGAGGAGGGGGAACACCACACCCGGGTGAACACTTCTGGTATATGATCTCTACTTATTCTGAGTCCTCAGAGCTTTTATTCATCATGTTTTCATGCGAGGGGAGAAGATGTCTCTACCTGGTCGGCTGTGCCAGAAAAGCGTCGCTGTGCAGGTGGAAAGAGGGGAAGGTGTTGAAGGTGCCGGGTACCATGGAAACACCGGAGACGCTGCCGTACCGATTCTCCACCAGACCGAACAGCTCCATCATACGGAAACCTGAGACGGGCGGGGGGGGAGTCAGAACTTGTGAGCATCATATGAATCGATGTTTTCAGTTGAACAGTAAGAAGCTGCAGAAATGAATTTACTTCTCTACGGTCGGACCAGTGGTTTTAAGATTACATGCACGGGTCACTGGTCCGGGGTTTAAATCCCATACAAGTGCATGAGTGTGTGATATTTATTTGACTTTATTCTGCTGCACATGTTCATATTGGATTTATTCATATCAACCCCTTCCTGTTTGTATTAATCATTATTCTACGTACATTAATCGGCACTTCTCCTCTTGCTGAACTGCATTTCATGTCTCAGTGACAATACAGTCGAATCTAATCTAAGCTAATGAACCAATTACCTTCTGTTATTCGGTCACACTGATCGTCAATAATGTGATTTCATTATGTTGTTTATTCTGCACACACAGCATCTATTGCACGTCTGTCCTCCGACGTTTCTTTATGTGATTTAAGATATGAGGACAGAGGGCGTCGGATGCAGAACAGATACATCTGTTTGTATACGGGTCTTCTGAACGTGTTGCAGATCCTCAGGGTATTCGAGGTACTTGTACACACGGTATGATGTACCGTTACCTGGATAAACACCACCGTTCACAGTAGGTTTATATATTCAGGGGTTTCTCTCGGCCTGAAGCTTTACCTGGTGTTGTGCTGCCGCTCATCGGTACGGACGGACAAGCTGTGGAAGACAACAAAAGGTGCGTTAGATCCAGAAGACGAGCGAACTCTTTGACCGCCTGGTGAGCGTCCGGTCACTCACTGGCGGTGGCGGCCTCGCACACAAAGGTCACCAGCTTCTCCTCGATCTTCGCGAAGGCGTCCAGGTCGTCCACGAAGAACACGTGTCTGTCGCTGGGTTTGCTGGCGATGCTCACCAGCTCCCCGTAGTCGGCGTCAGCGAAGCCGATGGCGAACACGATGTACCCTTTAAAGACAGACGGAGAGGGGAATGTTTAGGATGAGGACCGAGTCGTCTAGAAGATACAAATGATTCATTTCACTTCAGGGGCTTATCGCCATGTTGAGCCAACTGTATAGTTACAATTCTTCTGGAATCCTGAAATCTAAAGTGGATCTCAGTTAAAAACACAAACGCAGCAGCTCTGACCTTCCATCTGCATCTCCTTGGAAACCTTGTTGACGTCGTCCTGAGATCGGCCGTCGGTGAGCACCACCAGGACGTTGGGGATCCCCCTCCTGACTCCTCCCTCTGCCGTGAAGATGTTGTCCTTCACGTGCTGGATGGCTCGACCTGATTGGACAGACGGACGATTCAAAATCGTTCTGCACAATGTTGAGATCTACCCAGACCGGACCACTGGGAGCACTGGGAGCACTGGGAGAGAGATTCTTGACTACAGGTGACTCCTGTGCTGTTTGACGCTGCGGTGATAGTAGCTGTGGGAGAACTCCTCTCACAAAGCTGCTCTCCCTGCAGGAGGAACCGACTGCGCTGCTTTGCAAACACTGATTAATGACTACACCTCTCCCTGCTTCCCCACAGACTTCCTCTCATTACACACACACACACACACACACACACACACACACACACACACACACACACACACTTCATATAAATACAGGCGTCTATGCATCTAACAAAGATTGTAGGCATTAATGCAAGCGTGTGCAAACTCCTTCTTATTTGTTTTGCGTGAATGTGTGCATGAAGACACTGGTTTAATCTCCTGAGTGGGTTTGCCTGCTGCTCAATAAGTATTGACGACGGTGAAAGGACACTGTGTGTGTGTGTGTGTGTGTGTGTGTGTTCCACAGAGGTGTCTTTTCTTGGATTTTTCCCTAAACTCTACCACGCTGCGATGACAAACTGAAGCCACGGTTGTAGACGCGGTTCTGCTCGTGGCTCACCCGTCTTGGTGTTCCCGCCCTTGTAGGCGATCTTGTTGATGGCGTCCAGCAGTCGCTCCTTGTCGCTGTACGAGTTCAGTTTGAACTCGGTCCGGGCGTCGTCGCTGAACTGGGCGATGGCCACCTGGTCGGACGACACGGGAACCAAACCAATCAACGATGAAACAGTTCAGTGTAAAGGCCGAGCACCTGACATGGACACATTCCTCATCTCTATTGTTTGAAATGCACATGCACTGAAACCTGTGAGGTGGCGAGAGCCCGCTTTAGTGTTTTGGGTGAACTGACCCTTTAACTGTCGTAGTAGCATCTATGGAGAGCATCCGGTTGACTCTTTTCAATGCAACTTTTGTGATCGGATGTCAGAACTCAGCTGTTTAACACATAACTGTTCAATACGAACTGCCTGATCGGATCGTGATCGGATGCATTTCACGGTCGAAGAACTTCCTCCCTGCTGGATTAGTAGACTTGTTTTATTGAACAATAGCCGCTAACAAAGCTCGGTCATAAAACCACGTTCCTATAAACTCTTCACGATGAAAGTCCCTCGTTATTTTGCTATTCAAAAGCTTTTATTTTGAAACAGCAAAAATCCGGAGCAGGTCTCCGCTGGTCTGGTTTTCCTCCTCTCTTCATGAGAGGAGCTCCCGGGTAGAAGGAAGACGATGGAGACCTTTAATTGATCAATTGTCCTGATTGTGTCCACATGCCGATTGTGACATGCTTTTGTTTGTCCACAACCCGTCCATCACGCCGTGTGACTCCAGAGCCACCAGACCAGAACCAGCGTTTTCACGGACCACGTACCTGCGTGCCGTCCGGGCCGATCCGGTCCAGAGCTCCGGTGGTGCTGTACAGGAAGCGGATGATCTTCAGGAAGTTCTCGTCACCGATACTCCAGGAGCCGTCCACCAGGAAGACCAGGTCCGCTTTGGCCTCCTTACAGACTGGACAGAGGGGAAAGAGAGCGCACGGTTAGTGATGCGTCATTAATATAAAAACATTACTTATTTGACTTTATTTAATGAGTCACATCTGTTGTGTTCAGTCAAACAAAAACAAATATTTCATATATTTGTTGTCTGTTTGGACTTTCTTTGGTTTTCTTTGCTGAATTCAAAGCTTTCTTTGTTTCTCTCGTTATATAACGTCGCTTTCATTTCTCTTTTCATCGCCGCGCGAATAAACAAACTTGATCTTCATGGACGACGACTCGGGAAGAAAATCAGCTTTTAAATGAAGTGAACCGTTGATTGATTAGACTTTTTAAAGAAAAGGTCTCAACTTGTGAACGATTGGAAAAGTGTTAAAGTCATTAAAAGTTGCCTCGCCGATCGTTCCAATGGCTCCCCCCCCCCCCCCTCCTCTAATGAAATCACATTCAAGGGTCAGCTGCTGCCCCCCCGATTGATCTGCAGACGGCTTTGATTCTGCTCCTTTTTACTTAGTAAACTGATATTCTTTCACAATAAAAGCCCAGCCGGGCGGCTTGCATCGATCAAGTTTTCCAAAGGGGAGAATAGATATAGATTCATTTTAAGGTTTCTTCATTTCAGCTGTTGGAACCTCATCGCCTCACGTTTGCTGGTAACTACGAGACAGAAAGGAAGCGAGTTATGAAAGAGTGAAAACGTAGTGTTGAAAACAAGAAGGTTGATTCTGTGGTGACGGATGTGTGAAGGAAGTGGATTAGATGTTTGTGGAGATGATCATTATAGATTCCCCCTCTGCTGAAGGTTTATCTCTGTGATTCTGTGTGTGTTTGATGGTTTGAACTGAAACGATCCCTTCAGTTCTTCACACGTATATAGAACTCTTTGAGCTGTTTTTATATATCATTTAGTGTGTGTGTGTGTGTCACGCATCACTGTGTGGGAGTAGAACAGTTGAAGCTTATTTAATCTGCTTGTAAACTCTTATTGTGATATATTTAACATGAAATGTGGGCGGAGGGATCTAAACGTATTGTCTCTGTCAGCGAGAAAAGATCAGTCACTATATTTATATCAGGAGATAAAGAAATCATCCAGAAAGCAGAATACATGTTCCTGTGTCACCTGAGAAAGGACTTACGGCTTCATGTGTCTTTTATTTTTGAGGGTTTCCAGGTTGCTATTGATCACCATTCTTTGCCTTTGATGTTCATCATTGGCGACCACTTCTTTAACAATCAGTGACAGCAAACAGCTAAACGTGCACCGCAACATGAGTTATTGAACAGTAGTTGTTACATTAGTGATATTTAAATAATGTCGTTACGACAACGCTGCATTGACACACATCTGTTGTTTGAATGAAGTTGTTTGACTGAAGAGGTCGAATAACTCGTCAACATCACCAACGAATGAGCAAAGTGATTCAACTGACAAAGAACCAGATGAACCTGAAGAAACAAAAAGGAAAACAATAATCTGCTAAGAACCCACACAGGAGGTTCTAACGAAAAACCCTTTAATATCCCACGGGTTTCATCTAGAACACACCCCGGGGGTTCTAAAGAGAACCTTTTTATATTTCAATGGTATCATCTACAACCCACACCTTTCATATTACAAAGGTTTCATCTAGAACCCACACAGGGGGTTCTACCCATGACCCTTTCATATTACAAAGGTTTCATCTAGAACCCACACAGGCGGTTCTACCCAGGACCCTTTCATATTACAAAGGTTTCATCTAGAACCCAGACACGAGGTTCTACCCATGATCCTTTCATATTACAAAGGTTTCATCTAGAACCCACACAGGCGGTTCTACCCAGGACCCTTTCATATTACAAAGGTTTCATCTAGAACCCAGACACGAGGTTCTACCCATGATCCTTTCATATTACAAAGGTTTCATCTAGAACCCACACAGGGGGTTCTACCCATGACCCTTTCATATTACAAAGGTTTCATCTAGAACCCAGACACGAGGTTCTACCCATGACCCTTTCATATTACAAAGGTTTCATCTAGAACCCAGACACGAGGTTCTACCCATGACCCTTTCATATTACAAAGGTTTCATCTAGAACCCACACAGGGGGTTCTACCCATGATCCTTTCATATTACAAAGGTTTCATCTAGAACCCACACAGGGGGTTCTACCCATGATCCTTTCATATTACAAAGGTTTCATCTAGAACCCAGACACGAGGTTCTACCCATGACCCTTTCATATTACAAAGGTTTCATCTAGAACCCACACAGGCGGTTCTACCCAGGACCCTTTCATATTACAAAGGTTTCATCTAGAACCCAGACACGAGGTTCTACCCATGACCCTTTCATATTACAAAGGTTTCATCTAGAACCCACACAGGGGGTTCTACCCAGGACCCTTTCATATTACAAAGGTTTCATCTAGAACCCAGACAGGCGGTTCTATCCATGATCCTGTTATATTACAAAGGTTTCATCTAGAACCCACACAGGAGATTCTATCCATGACCCTGTTATATTACAACGGTTTCATCTAGAACCCACACAGGCGGTTCTATCCATGACCCTGTTATATTACAAAGGTTTCATCGAGAACCCACACAGGGGGTTCTACCCATGATCCTTTCATATTACAAGGGTTTCATCTAGAACCCAGACACGAGGTTCTACCCATGACCCTTTCATATTACAAAGGTTTCATCTAGAACCCAGACACGAGGTTCTATCCATGACCCTGTTATATTACAAAGGTTTCATCTAGAACCCTAAAGGTCCTGGGCTGATGTGGTGCAGCTCAACCCACAACAATTCTGGTTCTCAATCACAGTTTTTGGGGACGTGTGAGCTGGAATGTCACGTTTTGAACAATCATTGAGGAACTCTTTCTTCCAAAAAGGGTTCTTTGGATAAAAAGGATTCTTAATGGAACCCCTCGTCTTACAAAGAACACTTCACAACCCTTTATTTAATAAAAGGGTTCTTCAAAAGCAAATGGTTCTCGGTAGAACCTCAGCCCTTCAGGAAGAACCCATCTGGAACACTTATTTATAAGAGTGAACGTTGGTACAATGGCTGTGAATGCCGTTCATCCCTGAAACAAAGTGACGTCACTCTGCGAATGAATACAAAGAAACAGATCATCATCATCAAACATCAGGATACCGACTGGAGGCGATAAACAATAGGAACCCGGCTCTTACCTTCCTTAGCAGCGGGGATCGTGGGTAGCGGCGTGGTGGTGGGGGGGGTGGTCGGCTTCGGGGTCGGGACGGGGACTGAAGAGAGAGAATAAAAGAAGACGCAGAATGAAGACGTGACAACCTGCAATCACCGTGAAACAATCAGGAGACACATTTAACACACACACACACACACACACACACACACACGTGTCAAATAACTACGTTCAGCTCTGTGATTTCAGCTCCTGTATAATTTGGTAGATTGATCACAGAGCCGCCTGCCGTCTAAATCAAACTCCAAACTCTCTGCTTTCAACTCCGAACCTTCATTCTGTGTGTGTGTGTGTGTGTGTGTGTGTGTGTGTGTGTGTGTGTGTGTGTGTGTCTCCAACAAACAAACACATTTTACTCGTTCAGTGCTGTTTGTGCAGTACATCAGCTACCTGAGGCTGTGAATTACTCGTTAATGGCAGGTGGGGAGCGTTTTGGCAGCGGCCGCCTGCAGCGAGTCGTCTGGAGAATAAAAGTGTCTGCAGCTTTAATTTGCATCAAAACAAAGCAGTAAATCACGGCGGCTCTGCACAGATACAGTGCGGAGCCATACCCGCTATCACTTCCTGTCTTTTATCTCTGTGATTACTTCTTTCCTTTTGTCTCTTCCTCCCCGTTCGTCCTCATTAATTTCAGTAAACTACGGATATGAAAACATTCATTATAACTACCTGGCGTTTACAAATCAATTAACGTCCTGAAATACAACACCACGCAGGAACGTAATGACTCTATCTGAGCTGTAGCGCTGCAGAAATGAGGCTCATTTCAAGACCCAAACAAAGAGGATCGTCTCTAAAAGTGTAGTCCCTTTAGTCCATAAAGAATACTAATCAGGATCCACATTCAGGACAATACAGGACAGCAGCTGCTCACCAATGGTGGTATAATTATACATTTAACCGTTTATTCCTCCTTTTCTGATGATGTGTCTGAGGTTTATTACAGGACAGCAGTCATAAAGTAGTACTTACACATAACTCCGGTATTATTCCTCCTATTTAAAGGCTCATTACAGGCGACGGCTACACCTGCTAACGCCACTAACTGTACGGTGAAGGTCGTCTGGCCTCATTTTATTGTTAGTTTAAATATGCAAATGAGGCAACATAAAGACCTAAATGTGTACTTTGGATGTTTTTTTGTCTGAAGGAGGACGTGTTATGGAAGAACATGAGGTGTCCAACAGCAGAGGACGTGTTGGTGTGCCCCCCCCCCCCCCCCCCCCTCTCTGGGTCTTGATTAGTGTTTGTTGCTGCCGGTGCAGAACAAACAGCTCATTCTGAAAAGAATCAACACGACTCATCTCTCATCTCTCATCTCTCCCACGAGCATTAAAAGATGTTTTATGTTGAAAACGACGGTCAGGCCTGTGGTGGGCTTCACTCTACACACAATGACAGCTGACAGCGGTTTGTGTGAGAGCGTTATTATGTGAGGAGGAGGAGGAGGAGGAGGAGGAGGACTCGACTGTGTGCAGAGAACAGGTTCGTCAGCATCTCTGAAATGTAACTTATTCAGGATGAAGCGTTGTGAAACGCTCTCAGTGTTTAAGTGCGTCGGGTTTTGTTCTTACGTGTTTTCTCAGTGACGGTGACCGCCGGCCCCTCCGTGCCGTCCTGCAGCTGAGCGTACACGCTCATCTTGTACTGCGTGTTGGCCTTCAGGCTGTTGAAACAGTGCCGGTTGGCTCCTCCGCTCAGCTTCGTCTCCTGCTTCTGACCGTCTGCGGCAGAAACACAGAACATCGGCTCGTTAATAAGCCTTCTGGTTGTGTATCTTGTGCTGTGTGGGGAGACGTTGTATCGGGACATGAGGAGTGCATCACAAGCAGCCGGAGCTCCCGGTGACGCTTGACACTTCGTTAAATAGTGGAAACATCAAATACACAAGACTCCAAATGACAAAAACTGTGACGCAAAAACACACTTATTAAAACTCACGAAGCCTCGGTTCATCTTTCCACTTTTACCAACAATCACCAACTGAAATGAACCCTGAATTCACCGCGTTAGAGGAGATCAGACATCAGAGAGGCTGCTGGGAAATGAATAAAAGGATATTTTCACATCTAATCTGAGGGATTAAGGGTTTATTTTGATTGTTTTCAGCAGCAGAAAGTGTAACTAATACGAGGTTTGGTCTCCGTCGAGAGCGATATAAAGCTGCTGTTTCTGGATTTAAAAAAAATGATTTTACCTTTTAACAAAACGTAATTCTCTGTACACTCCGTTTCTCTGATTAATCAGTTTGACATCCTTTTCAGGCAGTTGGTGACAGTGTTGTTCTCCATGGGACAATCATTCTACACGATGCTGATCTTTAAATATAGAACCAGGTACTGACTGACTTGTTTGTTTCTGCTCAAATGAAACTGAATAAAATCAGAAAGTAAATCCAATTACTGAAATAATCAACGTGTGTGTTTGTTGACTCCACGCCGGCTGTAGTCAGGGTCTAACTGGCAACCTGTCAAATATGTCTAAAGGAAAACAATGTTCCCACACTTTGTACTACTTCACCACGGAGCAGGTGGAACATTTTAATGAGTTAAAGAGCTGCAGCGCGACTCCCGAGGCCGTCACTGAGGTTTACAACATACAGATTATTGAGATGCTGCAGCTTCAAAACGCAGAGACGAGTCAGGTTCACTGCTGCAGGAAGATTCACATATTCACTCTCGTGTCGGCATTCAAATGTCTGTTACACTGAAATATCCGTCATTTAATTAAACCCTACGAGCTCATTTTGCAAAAAAAAAAAAAAAAATGAAGGAAAAGCTCAAATATACGCCAGAGGTTTGCTTCCAGACTAGACATTATCTCCAACATGTGGCATCCCCTCCAGACAAACTGTCTGTGTCGGTGTAATAAAGAAACAAACCCCATATTTTGACCATGATTCTCTAATCATGGTCATAGTAATCATAGTAAGTTTGACGTTCTTCAGCTTAGATCCAGATGTTTCCTTCACAGAGTCGATCTCTGTTCATTTGAATAGAACAACAGGCGAACCTCGTCTCTAATCTTTATTTATTTTCTATCACCCATCAACACCATCAACACCAAGCGCAGGACAGCTTAGCATCATTTCTCTCTTCTCTCCTGCAGCGGACACGCTTCCTCTCTCTGGTAATTTATTTACCGGCTGTGCAAACATAAATCCTCATTTAGCTCCATTATGTGTGGAGATAACCGATACCTGGGAGCACACGGGAGCGCCGCAATAACGCTTGGGCTTTTATGTGACGTTAATGATGGCGGCGCTGTTCGCTGGAGGCCCGGAGGTGATGAATGACGGCCATTACCGGCTGCATTAAAAGTCAATCTCACCTTTTGAGGTGGCGGCTGAACGGCGGACGAGTGCGATGGAATCGGAGGCCACGACGTCTGTTGTTTGATGTTTGTTTAAACAAACAGGGAATCAGAACCCAGGAAAGTGATTTCAATAATTACAAGGCTGCTTTATGACTCCGGCTCAGTCTTTTCTGACAGATGAAGTAGGAGACGAGCTCATCAAAGTTACTCCATAAAGGACTTAATGAAGAGTCTGGAGGTAATCTGAAGACGGGGTTAAAGTCTGTAATCTTCCCTTCAACATCCAGTATTTAAATGTATAGAACGTCAGAGGAAACTACAAAGAACAACGATCTAAATGCTATAGATCAAGAACTTTGTAGATTCAACAGTAAAAGTACAGTTCAAACTAAAAGTATTCACTTTTCAAAAATGAAGCATCATCACACAATCATCACAGGGCACCAATAAAACATCTCCATTGAAACATAAAAGTCTTTGAGTGTCAAGTCTCACAAATTAGAGGATGTCGGCAAAATTAGGGGGAATTACGTCTCTTCCAGGTTTATGTAATAAAATCAGTTTTTTGTTTTTTTTCCCAAAACAAAATATAACTGAAGGATTTTCAGTCTGTTTTTTTTCTGTTGCCAGAAGCTCCCTCAACATTTAATGACTGATATCTGATATTTAATAAAAGGCCAACTCATTCATCAGCTGACACATTAAGTCCGAAACCTGACTCGGAAAAGTGTTTGTTTGTTTGTCCAGTCACTTTTGACGGAGTTAACAACAATGTAAAGTGTTTCCTTTAGTGTTTAATCACCTGAACATTGTTTGTGATTTGGTTAGCTTAGAATCAGCCGTTTAAATGGGAGAAGTTTCAGTTGGTTGCAATCTGAATCCTCACCACTAGATGCCGCCAAATCCCACGCACTAGACCTTTAAAGTGAGATATTATGTCTGTAGTTTCATATATTAGATATTAAGTTGTTGGTCATACCTTTTAAACACAACAACGGTTCGTATATCTTTATTTAGTATATCTTTATTTTCCCACAAAAGTCCAGCAACTCGTGTCAATTTCTGCTCGTTACATCGATCAGTCTTTTCAAAATGAACTTCCATCGTCACAGGAAACAACTCCGTTAGGTTTTAGGCAACAAAACGACTTAGTTAGGTTTAGGAAGAGATGTTGGTTTGGGTTGAAATAACTGCAGAAGTGTCGTAAAAGTTACGTGAAATAAATCAACGCTGACTTCTTGTTGACGGGGAACGAACAGCTAAAAGTGTACCGTTTGTTGGAACCATCAAAATCCCCCTTTTTATGACATATAAGATACTATATACTATTATATACATATATATATATATACTTTAATATACAGAATACTTTTACGCCACATAATGTTTCGTAGGTAAAGCTACGACCGCTGGATGATTCCTGAACAGACATGTTTGTGTGAAATTCAGAACTTCTGATGAATTCATCCAGCAAAGATTTCCCACATGTGACCTTCTTGGTATTCCTGAGACACAAACACAGCGAGCGTCTCCCCCCGGAGAGGTCAGAGGTCAACCAAACATTTAGAAACTCTTCGTCTCGTGGAGACAGCAGCCATCTTCATTCTCACACAATGGACTTCACTTTGTTTAGTTTTTATTGTTTCTATGAAGCGATCATCAGAGAATCCTTGACGATGAAGGATTGTTCTGTTCTGTTTGAGGCTCAGCTGTCAGAACAGACAACAAGGCGTAATTACCCTCATTCCCGTAACAAGTCGATCTCCTCCCGACACACTTGGCAGCTATAACACCGGCCTTTTGTCTTCTTTCCCCGTGTTTTACCTCACGCAGCAAACGTTAACGTCAGCGGCTCGGTGTCGGACCGCTCCGCTAAACCTTTGAGCTCCGATGAGACACAACAACATCTCTGTCGTCTGGAGTCAGAGAGCTGCATTCTGAAACTCCCACTGATGAAAGCATGTGTGAGTATGGATGAGGGAACCCCCCCCCCCCCAAACTCCTACCAGCACAGATATGCAGCGTAGGAGGTGGATGGGAAAGATGCAGCCAGACCATTAAAGCAACAAGACGGGGATTTTATTAAAGGAAACTTCTTCATCTTGGGGGAAGAATTTAGAAAATCAATGCTAGTTTTGTTCCTGTGTGTTTTAAAATTAAAACATTGGAAAACAAGTTTGTGCATATTTACCAAAGAACGTGCTGCACATGGAACGCTCCGTACCTGAGCACCGTGTGGGTGGATGTTTTCAGGGTGTAGACTGTGTGTGCACTCACTGAGCAGAGACTCCACGAGCACTCTGTAGCTGCCGGCGTGTCGGTGAGGCTGCCACTGGGCGCAGATGCTGTTCATCTTCACCTGGTACGCGTTCAGGCTGGTCACCCCCAGGTACACTGCAGGAGGGGAGGGAGGCGGAGACATTTTCAGAATCGGCATGTGACGGCAGCTTTCACATAATAATGGACAGAATGTATAATATATTATAATACCACACTCCATCGTGGTCCCAGATGACAGATTGTTTTTGGGCATCAACGTGAGTCATTTACAAAGAGAGAGAAATATAACTTCACTGTCTTTGCTCCAGATGCTCACAAACAAACCCCCCCCCACACACTCTATTTATGCAAATAGCATGTATGCACTTTCATCGTCCTGCTTCTGAAACACATAATGCATGTTTCCAGGTGGTAATGGCCTTGTCCATCACAGTGTAACTTACACTCCCTCCGACAAAACGGAGCGTCTTCCAGTTGAGCCAAGTGTCTCATTTGCATTCATTTGGACTCCGTAAATGCATAATGTATCCCTGCGTGGGGTTTGTGTAAAAAAAATCCCAGCTTGTGATTTAATGAGCGGACACGGAGGGATTTTTAATTCAGCATCTGAACAGCTTCACAAATATCACTGAGATTCATAATGTAGCTACTCGTAGACGTCAAACACTGCTTTGAGCAACGAGGGAGAGGAATCTTCAGGATTTAGTCCAACTAGGGGCTACTCTATCAATACTCTGCTCTTCTTCATGACTAAATCATTGTTTTTTAAAAAATAAATATACAATTTTAAAATCAAATAATGGCGGTGGCCGACTGACTTAGGTTTCACTTTTGTTTACATGTTCACAGATGCATTGATACATTTTGGCTTTTTACTCGCAAATATTTCATTGCACGTACAGTAATGTCATGAGTAATGAACCTCCGATGCAAAGCGACGTGCCTGAGATCCATTTAGAGCGACACGTGTTCGGGTATTAAGCGGACGCTTGCGTGGAGAGCTCTCAGCCAGAGAGACATGAGAGTTTTCTGCTGAAGGACACATGGTACATGGTTCTTGTCCTTCTTTTCTGCTGCCGTGGAGTTCAAACCGGAGACCTTTCGGGTTCAAGAGCAGCTATTTGAACCAAAAGGCCGGCCCGTGGTGAAGTGGTTAATTATCATGCAGGAGAGGGAAAATCTAAGCTCCTACTCGAATGATTGTACTCGAGAAGCGGTTGATTGATCGAAGCAACCAGACGCTCAGAGAGCCGAGGGAAGTGTCCACGTCCCCAGCGAGGGAACTTAAATCTATTGCATCTACAGTTCATTCCAGGGCTGCGGTGTAATTAGGGGAAGTCTCCATTAAAAAGTGTCAGATGGATATCAAGATATCGACGTCGGCTGCTTCGCTGATTCGATTAGAGGAGATTGTTGGACAGAGGACAGCGATAACGAGGTGTACAAACGATCAGGTTCAGAGAATTAAATTAGCGACCACAGACCTGAGAGCAGTGTTAGTCGGTCCGATGAGAGCTCATCAGGATGATGAAGTTGTCCCGTCTATGTTGTGACCATATTTATGTCTAGATATCGTCAGTTTGAGTGTTGATGGAGCAGCTACATTGTTAGCTTAGCTTAGCACTAATCAATCCAAACTCCATTCAGAAAACAAGCATTTTAAAGTCGTTTGCTTGTCGTCTTGCGGACGGACCTGACAAAGCGTGAATTCAGACTTTTCTACATATCGTCATAACGATCTTAACGATATCTGTTTATTGCAATTAAATCACAGAAAAATGTGTTTATTTTAGGCTCATACCGCTTTAAGGAACAACAGAGTGGTGATGTACAGTTCACCGAGAACAAACAGTAACTATGCCAATGAAAACATAATCAATACCTTCATCACTGTAAACCACTTTCCATTCTTAGTAGGGAAAAGAGAAATGAAGTAGGACTTTGGCACTAACGAGGCAGCAGCTGGAAACTCTGTCAAGTCCGTATCCTGTAATTAGTTGCTGCCAAGAGCGTCCGATGGGATTCAAGGAATTAACTACTCAAGTGTTTGACTGGTGCTTCTAATTGGTGGAAAAAGAGACACTTTGCAGGTGCATCCAAGAGAACGTATCTTTAAAATGACATCATTCAGCAGCTGGGCCACAACAACAACAACAAAGAGATGTGATTGTCGGTATGATGACCAGAGGTGGAGGAGTAGTCAAAAACTGCACTCAAGTATAAGTAGTGGTACTTTGCAAAAACAAAGTACTCAAGTAGAAGTAAAAGTAGTCAAAATAATGACTTGAGTAACAGTAGAAAAGTATTTAGTGAAGTAACTTCACTGAACTGAGATATATATATATATATATATATATATATATATATATTTATATTTACTTTGCTGATAAGAATGTTTTGTATAATCTGTCAAAAACAAACAAAAGGTATCTTCATGTTCAGATTAGAGGATTAGAGATTAGCAGGAAACGCTGCTTTGCAAGAGGAAAGTGTGTGTGTGTGTGTGTGTGTGTGTGTGTGTGTGTGTGTGTGTGTGTGTGTGTGTGTGTGTGGTCTGAAAGAAAATGTGTGATTTGATTTTTATATTTTGTAACATACAGGGTGAGGACGGTTTGACGGATGACTCGATACAACTAATGAGGTAATGAGGAGGAGAGCCGTCTATCCGTACTAGTTCTTTTATATATTCATAAATATATATATATATATATATATATATATATATATATACATATATTACATATGTACTTACAGGTCTTGGCCCTCCCTGAAAGAGCCTCACTGGACCCGGTGGTGTAGGAGGCGATGACCTTCACACTGTACTCCGTCCCGCTCAGCAGGTTGACGATCAGCATGGTGTTCACGTCTTCTCCCACGAAGGTCTCCAGAGCTGGTCCCGGAGCTGGGGGGGGGGGGGGGGGGCACATGGACGATCATTATCTTCAATTCCAGTGAGGAGGACAAGGATGGAAGATAACGACCAAGTGGAGGAAGAGAAGGGGAACATGAGAGAATCTGCAGGGAAGATGCTTCTGAGTCTTCCTTTGGTTTTATGAAGCGTTCTGTTCGGTTCGCTACATTGTGATTTATTAGTATTTAGAATGATATTAAACATAGAATGATTAAAACTGTTCAGGAGCTTTGTCTTTGCTATGAATACTGACATCACGTCAAGTCTTCCTCTCGTGTTCCTACATGCTCATAAACCTTTTAGTTAAACTTAGAGGAGTCAGACGAGTGACACAATACTTGTATATTCTAGAAGAGTTCTCTATACACACATAGAAAATGAGCTGTTGCTACTTACGAGTGATCAGCTCTGATTCTTCGAGCAAAATATCAAAAAAGGATCTACAGCGTGAGTTTTCTGGTGTGGAATCTGTTGCCTCGGTTAAACCTGATCGGCTTGTGTGTGCACATTACCAGAGACGGGCTGGTAGACGACCCTGTAGCCCATGGTGGGTGAAGGAGGAACGTCCCAGCTGATCCTGAAGCGGTTGTACCATTCCTCCGATACGCGCAGGTTCTTAGGAGCCGAGAGAGGAACTGAGCAACAGAGGACAAACTGAGTTTAAGTTTCATTTGACCATTTGTGATCCACATGGACCACTACGGTGATGAAGACATGGGGGACATGCAACAAGGACCTCCATCTGGACTGCAAAAGAGACAAGAGCAAGACAGGAAGTGGAGAGAAGAAGACAGAAAAAGAGACAAATGAAATGAAAAAAGCAGAAGAGAAGAAGCTTTAAGGAAAGGAGATAAAGTGACAAAAGTAAAACATTGATATGAAGTAAATTGAATGAAAACCAAATCTATTAATTAAATACTATCCGGGTATGTAATTCCCTGCATGCCAGCATGTGTCATCACACAGCAGAGAGAGAAACGTACAGGGGGAGGAAAAAAAACGATTTGGCAAGAGGAAGATAATGAGGAAGAGTCAAAGGAGGATAACATTTGATAACACTTAATGGAATTTCAACAGTCAGCACAGTGAGAAATGTCCCGTCGCCGCTTCAGTCAGAGAGAGATTAAACCCAGAAGAGTTATCGCCGACAACTGGGACACAACTTTAGAGAACTAATGTCTGTAGATGGTATTGATACTAGATTTGATTTTCAACCCATCTGTGCAGTCCCACACATCGGTTCCCTCTCTCTGCAGCCCATTACATCTTGATAGGTTCAAACCCTCTGAAGATCCCTTCGGTTAATGAGAAACGTGAGACTTTTTCAGGTCTAAATCCCCGACTGAATGTCGCTGGCCGTTCGGTCGCACATTTAAAATGCTAAAAGGCCTCCCGTCATTCTCTCCGTGTCCCATCGCTCCCTCCCCGAGTATCCATCCATCCCTCACCATTTTACGAACTGAGACCTCCAGATTAAACTGGCTCTCCTCCCTCTTCACCTTCTGCCGTCGCTCACCATTTATTAAAAAGCCAATCATGCTCTCTATATTCAGCCACAAATCCCCCATCATGCTCTAAACTCTGGCGTTCCTCTCACTGTGTCTTCACACCTTTAGGCCTCGCGGTAACGAGAAACTGGAGCTTTAATGACCAAAGAATCTCTTCCAGCAGGCCATGGACATTTTTTAGGAACTCGGACACAAATTCTGCTTTCTGAGGGCAAAGAAAAGCTGGTTTCAGTTTTGTGTTTAAGAGCTGTAGGACATGTAAACTCTGGGGGAGGTATGATCAGTCACACAGTGTAGCTTAGCATTAGCAGCATGTAGCAGCTCTGTTAGCGGCAGCGACCTGTCAATCACCGTGTAGCCCCGCCCTAAAGCATCCCCTGCTTTATGGTCTGTTTGACTCTAAATGGACCATAATGTACTAAATGAACATCATGCTGTATTGAAGAAGACTTGAAACTAGAGATTGAGACCATAAACTCATGTTTACAATGTTTACTGAGGTAATAAATCAAGAGAGAAGTAGAGTCATTTTCTCATAGACTTCTATAGAACCAGAGGAGTCGCCCCCTGGTGGACACTAGAGAGAATGCAAGTTTTAAGAAAAATAAGTGGTTAAAATTAGTAAAATGATTTAAAGCTGCTGCAGAGTTTCGACACCTCATAATGTTATTGTATGCAAAAGGCTGGTTAGCTCAGCTTAACTGTAACGTCAGCATCAAACATTAACAAGTACCGTTAGCTAACTGCTAACGTTAACATTTCCCCGATGCTGCGTCTGTATGTGAGACTCTTACGTTTTCATTCTATTCGGTTCAGCTCTGGGAAAACTGGACGTCCTTAAACTCGAGGGTGGAAGTGTTTTTGATCGCTTCACTGCTTTAAACACATTAAAGCGGTCACAATATCTTCCCCTGAAGGAATGAAAATCCTCTTCTGGCTCTGACTCGTACCTCCCCTCAGAGAGAGTTCATACCGCCACACGATGTGTTTTTGTCTTTCGTTGACCACTCAAAACTCTGTCTTCCTCTCTGTATTCGCCCCCAGGCCTCTCTGAGTGATCACCCCATCCCTCAGTGGATCAGACCCTCAGATTATTATTCTGCCTCCTTTGTCACATTATCCATCTTCAGTTTTGAGGATAAAAACCCAATCATGCTCTCTTACATTCGCTGTTACGCCTCCCCCGGCGTTCGCCCCTGTCCCTCCAGGGTTCAAATCCCCAGATTATACCGGCTCCCTCTGTCACATCATCTATCTTCGCTGTGAAAAAAACCCCAATCACCCCCCCCCCCCCTCTCTCTGCATTCCCTGTCGCTCCTCCCTGGGCGATCATCTCATCCCTCACTTGCTAACGGGAACCATTCATCATCAGCGGGGTGTCGGAGGGCCCCGTCGTTTTAAAAGCCCCAGAACGTCCTTAGCCTGTGCTAATGTGTGTAATGCGCTGCGCTGGCGGGGACGTGATGGGACGGAGCTGAAAGACGAATGTCTTGAATTTAGCGTTTCCTTCCTTCGCTGAAAGTCGAGTGTTTGTTCCCGTAATGCACTTGGCAGCAGAGGAAAATCATTAGCCTCTACTGAAGCATTCACAAGCGGGCGATCAGTCACGTTTAACAAAAGGGAAAGGAGCACTTCCGACATATTTCTGTCTTCGGCGCCGCAGTAAAGAAAATGGATGTTGAGCATTGTGCTACCAGGACAGGTTCCCATCGCTTTTAACTCCCCTGAAAGTGTGCGGAGTGTAATGAGCTGCACAGAGACGGAGGTCTGAGGCAGAGAGAAGGCACCTGAGATCTAATGCATTTACCAGTTAATGGAGGTGCTGCTTCATCAACAGGGTTTTTTTTGGGTGGGAGGTTGATGCAATTACAAAATATTTTCCTCACAATTAAAAAGAAAATTACAGCCTCAGTTCTCGCAGTATTCCCCGACAGACGTTTAATCGCTCAGATGGATGAATCTCATTCACAGTATGACTAAATCATTCAGCATCTCACTTTCATCTGGAAACGTTTGCTAATCTGAATTCAAATCCACTCTTTGAAGAAAGCATCTTTCCCCCCCGATGAAACCAAATAAAATAATAATGAGAGATCCTAAATTATCATGTCCCCCCGTCCCCCCCCCCCCTTGTGTCTCCAGGGATACTTTCTGATAGAGTTTAATCCTTTTCATTTATGTTGGAGCCAAGAAGGATGACGCCCCCTCAATCCAGCTCCACCCCCCCTCTGGCAGCATTCCTCAGACATTTTGTTCAGCAGAAGAAAATGAATAGCTAACAAGTTTCTGTTCTGCTTGAATAGCAAATGTGTGTTTCAGGGAAATGAGGGTTTAGTCTAAAGCAGCCACTGTGGGTGGAAATTCATTCATTGAGAACAAAGTCGTCCTCCAAGGAGCCCGGCAGAGCTAGGGTTTCACACAGCAGCACAAACACACCTGGTGGATGTCAGACCAATATCTACTCTCCTTTAGCTTCATCTTTTTGGTCTCTACTGACTCAAACTCCTTTATAGTGAACTTCTTTGCCGTTCTGGTTCACTCCCACATCGTCATTTTTCACAATAAAAGCTGTAAAAAGCCACCGTTCAGTACCGGCACAGCAGCAAACAGCAGACAGACTCCGGTGGAGACTAGCTGCTGAACAAAGTGGAGCGTTTAGCTGCGAAAGAGACAGAAATCTCTCCTGAGGAGGTGGTGGAGACCAAAAACAGAGCTAAAAGAGAGAGAATATTGGACTTTACGTTCATCATTCTGCAACGTTTAACTGGCGTTGGACTAATGTTCAACATACCAATGTAGAAATGTACGAAGTGTCAGTGAAAAGGTTTGAAAACAAGAGAATAGCTGAGTGAATAAATGAAAGGACAAATGATGGAAACAAACACGACTCACGTGTTCGTCCCATGCGCACCGCCGGCGGTCCGTCTCCATCGGGGTAAACCGGAGTGACGGCGATTTTGTACTCGGTATCCGACAGCAGCGGCTGCAGAACCAGGCTGTTCTGAGCTGTGGGCACCGTCCTCTGCGAGCAGAAACAAATTCAAGACAACAATTAACATTCGGGTGATGCATTTTGGGTAAAAAACCTGCTAATTCAACTAGTCCCACGAGTACACGCCTCTCGGCATTAGGTTGCCTTTCAGTTAAGAGATCGATACTGATTCTTAAAGGAGTATCGAGACACGCTAAACATGGAGAGAGCAGCTAATGAAAGACTGATGAGGGATGTTGTCAGGAGAACTTGTGGATAAATACATGTACATCACTATGTGTGTGTGCAAGTGCATAAAGTTACAGACATGTAACATATATTATATTATCTTCGTTTTGTATTTTGTCCTGATGCAGTTTGTGTTTCTGCAGCTTTTCTTGGGTAAGGATCAACACTTGTGATGTTATAATTGTTTGGATCGTGTCCTTCATTTCTTAAAATCGTATTCATTATTTTTGACTTTTTGCACACAGGCGCTGTGAGATACCGGTGTCAGGTGAAGTTAGTAACAGCAGGACGGTCGTATTTCTCTCCACACTCTGCAGGAGAAACACATGCTGATCGCTTTAATAAGGACTTCCACTGAGCTCAAGTTTACTCAAAGGAAAGTAAAGTGCAATAACAAAAGAATAACCAGCCACGCTGCTGAGATTTCATTAAGCTGTACTTCTTCTTTAATTTATTCTTTATTACACCCCTGTTCTTCTTTTGGGACTGATTCTTGAATTAAATAAAAAAATAAGCAAATTAAGATTTCAAAAAAATCGATATGAGCCTTTTTAATGGAGGTGAGGCCGTGAGGTTATTGGGGTTAATGGGGTCCAGGTTCCCTCCTCACCCGTCTGTGAACTCTTTTGTTGAGACCGATCCCTAAACGAGTCATCCGTCCAGGTGAAGCTCCGTGAAAAGCTAATCTGTGTTCTTCACCCTGAGGCCTTCTCGTCTCTCTTCATCTCTGCTTACAACTCTTTCTTCTTCTCTACTTTAGTTTCTCCCTCGTCATCTGATGTTGTTGTTATCAACGATAATTACTTATTGATTTATAGGATCATTTCTCTTTAAAGAACCAGACCCACGATGCAGCTCTCTGAAAGTGTGTTTGCCTTCTCTCTGTTCTCTCTCCTCTTTCTCTCACAGTGGATGAATGTTAAAGGTCCGTCATACAGCATATAGTTAGATATTGTTTATCTTATAGCTTATAAACTGAGGATTTGCTTATTTCCTCTGGTTTGTATCACTGAAGCGACTGTTGGTCGAACAGAACAAGCAGTTTGAAGATGTCCGCTTGGTTTCTTCTTATTAAATCGGCAGATAATTAAAATAATCATCAGTTGCAGCCCATATCGTGGTATTAGGGGAGCGACGGCTCAAAAAACGTAGTTTGGATTGTATGAAATCCAATAAGAAATGGAGCAAATGTAATTTTTAGAGATGCCGATAATTGCCAATCGTCAATGAGCCGCGTCGGCTGATACAGATCGTTGTTGTTGTCGTTCTGTCTGCTGGTATACAAGAGATCTGAAGAATCATGTCAACCGTCTCTAAATCAGCATGAACTGTAAAATATTCTAAATGTTATCCTGTTACTCTGTTATGGTCATCTATAGTTATTTACATACAAACACACAGTTATGATAATTAGGAAATAATAGATTGTATTATTGTTATCGATAAAGTTTTAATGACACCACCAAAAGTACATTTTTCAAGATTACATTGAACTCATCATGATAACGTTATAATTTACTTTCACCCGATACTCATTTTCTCTGAATCGAGCATGAACGCATCGTGATGTAACTCAATGGAACCTCCGTTGACGTTAGCCGTTAGCTCCGGTGCTGCTAACGTTACTAGCTCTCCTCCTGACAATTCTTCCTCACGGATTTGTTGCTCAATGAAACTTTATCGGTGAACATAAAGCATCAACGCTGATCTACAGCAACACTTTACTTCACACTGTGATGGTTAAACGGTTAAAAATAACCACATGACAAAATCTGTTCTAGATGAACCAGTGAAATATGAGGAATGAAGGGAGTTAATTCACATTCATGCATCACATCGCAGCACATTCCCCACAATCACCGGAGAGATTCTACTGTAAACAAACAGTATATATTGTAATACCACCCGACCAGGGTTAACCGTGAGTCGTTTATCAATCAGAAATCTGTTTATCTATAAACGTGGACGTTCAGAGGTCTTTGATTTCTTTGAAACCAGTTGTTTACCTCCAGATAAACATTTTCAAACTATTCCTGTTGGATGAATCTTTTGTGCTAAAGTCTTTTCATTCCTCTGCTCCTCTCGACCACAGTCTTTGTCTGTCTGTCTGTCAGCCCGGTTTGCATTCTGAGCATGTTCAGTCTCGTCCGGCTCCGTCCACAAAACATCTACTCCCCGAAAAAAAACCCGTACACGTTCTCTGACGTGTCAGTCAGACGAACACTGCAGGCCTCGACAAATCAATTTCCGCCCAGTATGATGAAAAAGGCAGCAAGTCTCTAAAAGTGTCACCGAGCCACACGGGCGGCAGAAACCACCTTAAGCTGCACTCCTTTTTCTCCGGCTTGCGAATGCAAACACGGTTTCATACAGTATTTATAGGATTCAGAGACTCAATCTAGTTTTGACGGAGGCCCAGAATATTAAGCTGGATCCATCTGAGGGTTCTGATGGAGCTGCAACGCTTGAAGGTAAACCGCATGGGGAACACAGTCAAGTACACGTGATGGGAGAATTACAAGTTGCTAGTAAGTAATTAAACTGCACACTACTGAGGCCAAACAACAGCCAAACACAAAAAAGGGAAACCAAACTTTAACCCTTCCTGGGACTGGAACAAACTTAATGAAACACAGGATGAAACATATCTCATATGAAACCATTTCAACTGTTCTTTAATTTAATCTGTCACATATCTGGCCGTCCTTCAATCAGAGGATCGGCGGATCGATCCCCGGCTCCGCTAGTCGCGTGTCGATGTGTCCTTGAGCAAGACACTTAATCCCAAAATTGCTCCCGTAGCTGTGCCTGCGGTGTGAAAGGATCTGAATTGTAAGTGACTGTAATGTAATGTAATGTCTCAACAGACCCTGCTAACTCAAGGGACCCCCGGTGTTCTCCCAGTGGGACTCCCTTCAGTGGCTGGACTGTTTGTAGGACCCCAGGACCCCCTGAGTAATGGTAAACTCATTATCACATCACATGGGACAGCTGTGGAGGGATGTCGCGACACGAGATACTGATACCACAATTATTCTTGGCTGAAATGTCAGCGCTTCAGGTGATCTGTAGGAGTCTCACGAGATTCGTTTTTCACAGGGTAACAAGGCCGGAAACAGTAGCTTCTACAACTCAAGAGACTTGACACCAAAACTGGTCACAAAACCCACTGGAAAGGGGTCAAAGGTCATCAAACAGCAGTGTGGTTCCTTTCCATAGTTGTAAAAACAACAAACAATCTGTGACAGAAGGAAAAGCTCAAACTTTTTAATCTTCCCTCGACAGCGTTTTTTTACCCGCCAAACAACATGTTGTTGCCGAGCAATAACAGCCGAAACTCTGTTTACACACAGCAGCGGAATTGCACTTGATGCCCCCCAGCTGCGGTTTATTGGACACTGAATGAAGCGGCGCGGGGAAATAACCGCGCTTCACTGAATGCGGCATCACAGCTGCGTGAGGACAGATGGCTGCAGAGACGAGCCGCCCCACAGCGACGACTGGTAGTGACAGAGCCACGTGAAAGGGCATAACCATTAGCTTCTCTGGTTATAAGCTTGTAGAGGGATGAGCACTGAGGAAATCTGGTGACAGAGCTTAGTGCAAGAAGTGGTGTGCTCGAAAGCTGCAGTCGTCTTTCTTTGACCAGTAGGGGGCAGAGGAACTCCAAAACAAGGTGCCAGACACAGTCGGGACTACTGTCGCCTTATAAAGTTGATCTGGATAACGTTTTACATACAATTAGCTGATTAACACATCCGTGTTTTGTCCCGTGAAGACTTTAAATCCAACATCCTCTCTCTTTTAGCTCTGTTTTTGGTCTCCTCCACCTCCCATTTGTCTCTTTAGCTGCTAAATGCTCCACTATGTCCACCAGTTAGTCTCTAACTGTGACTGCCTGCTGTTTGCTGCTGAGCAGGTAGCGTACAGTGGGTTCATCAGTAAACTGTCTGCTGCTGCTGGAAACACTGAGAACCAGACAGGAAATGTTCCAGAACTTGAAAAAAGGATAAAAATCTGCATGAAGCTGCAGAGATGTCAATCATTTTCTGCAGGTTTCTCACGACAAGACTCTCATTTAACTCATTAGAATCACGGATCATATAAAAAATATTGATGAGTAATCCTTAAGAAGACTTCAGATCCTCATGCACCTTCTCTTTCCCTCCTACTGGACAAGGTCTGTATTTTATAATCCGAGACGCATAAATTAGATTATTTTCTCTGATCACAAAATGTACACCAAGGTATACGAAAGATGCGTCATCGGGAGACGCCAGTGGGAAGTCTTTTTCAATTAAATGTGATTTGAGTTTCTAATCTGACGATGTGGAGCAGCTGGTCGAAGAGACATTCCTCCATAATACTACCACTACGATACTTTGTATTGGAAATGGTAATGTTGTAAAATGTATCTGCACATCCAGTTGGTGCATCTGTCCATCGTGCACCGGTTTGGATATTACTGCATTACTGCATCCATGGTAAAAAGAGGACTTTATCGCTCATCAGGTATGCACATGAATATGTCTGTAGAGGGGGTCAAAGGTCACTAATAAACCAAGAGACGCCAGACTTGAGCAGACTGCGTTTGTGGCGTCTGGTTGTAGAATCGCTTTAATATGTTAAACACCTTTATTCCGTCTGCTTTTTTATGATGATGAACTGGTTTTAATCAAGCCTGAAAAGCACTTTGCACGAGATTGCTGCATAAAATCTGTAATTTAATTAAATTGATACATAATTTGGTTACAACTCAGGAGCCGGCTTTTTTCCCATCCGCAGTTTCTGTCCAAGTTATTAACAGTTTGAGACCAAATTCCATCAGTGAGGATGAAGTGAGATAACTGCCATCCAGAAATCAATCGCATGTAAATGAGTCTTTTTTTACATATTTCACTGTTTCAGTTTGCTATTTCTTTGCTTCATAATGCCTGGTGACACAAACCACGGAGTGGAACTTGCTTTGAACAAACCCTGAGAGGAAGTTCTCTGCCAGTTTATTTATTTATTTTCACACCAGCTGATAGACATCTAAATGGGAGCTATTGAGTGCAGCACTTGGTGATTCATGACCTGACCGGATTGCCAAACAGAGCCCACAGCTGTTCACACTTTGATAAGAGATCTCATTTAACAAGCCGCTGGTGCGAGCAGCTGGCGGCTCTCTTTTATTGTCAGGATGAAAAGGCTGATGTGGGACCCGGTGTAGCCGGTGTCGCACCGCAGACACACGGCGGCTACCGGTGTGCTGACGGCACAAACTCACAAACACACACCTGTCAACGCACACGTTCTACAATATGAGGGATTGTTATTTTACAGATATTTGACACTCAGTTAACCGGACAATACGGTACACATCCTACTATGTAACAAGAAACAAGGATGCATCTTTAACATCATACATTTGCTGAGGTATTGATTACTATTATAAGAAAAAATACCTGATTTACAGCCATGAACTTGAGTTGCAGGACAGTTTGAAGTTCAGATTCAGGATCAGTTTGGGGATCGTGGGGAGTTTATCTTCAGCCCTTTAGCAGGTCATCGTATGAAACTAGAAGACCTCAGGCTTCAATCATACCGGACGTGTCGTGAGACTTTGTCTTCATGTACACCTTATAATAATCACATGCAGTACGGGGCAAAAATGAGTGTTCTGCATGGATTTTATTTCCTCCTGTTCTAAATTGGTGTTTTTGAATATCTCTGCACACTGGAGTCTTGGAGCGGCATAAATTGGGTTTGACTGGAAAGCTGAGACTGAATAATCCGCCTCGTGAAACTTTACAACCACAGACTACAGACATAGAGCATTCAGAGGATGGCTGTCCTATAGGTGTATTGGTAATAAAGAAGGTTTCTGAGCAGTTTCCAACTAGAAGCGCTCGCAAACCCAATCACAGCAAATTGCATTTCTTGCATAAATCTGGGGGGCGGGGCTTAAAGAAGACAGAATGTGGTTCTCCTTGTTTAACTGGAATTCAACAGACGAGCCGTTTGTTCTTAAAAATATCTTAGAAATATTGAACATCATCACAAGATGAGCTCAAAGTGAAAGACACAGATTTCCTCTAAGAGGCTTAGTTCTACTTAAAGACATTATGTGTCTGACGGCGGCTTTGTCTGGTAGTAATCTGGTGCACATGGAACTAGTTCTGAGGTCTTTCATGTGAAACACATCTTGATCTCAGAGAGGATTCGGAAACTGATATTAAAGAAGATATTTAGTTTGTGATCGCATCTCACGTGACACAGGTTTACACAACCACAGACATCTTTACTTTCATTTTGTCCCTTCAGGCCGTCGTTATCTTCATCTATTTTGCATCTTAACGTTTGCCCACACAGGAGTGAACGCACACAAAGTACATTTCCAACGTACTAAAAACTGGATGTTCGTTTTCTCGAAAAGTCTTTAGTTCTCTCTGTGTTTCTGTCTGTTGTGGCTCATTAGAGTGAAGACCTGCCATTCTCTCTCTCTCTCTCTCTCTCTGGTGAAACAAACTCTTTGAAGACGTGCCACCGTTTGCATCGTCATTATCCTCCTCTTCCTCTCGACTCCACTCTGAAGGACTGCCATCAACTTCAACAACAACAGTCTTTTAATCTGAAGGCCTGCCATCGTCTTCATCATTAATCTCTCTGTCTGCGCTGAAGATTGACACATCGAAGGGTTGGCTTTTGTTTAAATCAACATCTTCCTCTTTGAGTTCCTTCCACGACTCCCCAAACACCTTTTACATCTCGACAAATCGTTCGCCGTCCAACTTGCATACGGCGACAGTCTTAGACTCCAAACTTTTAATTGGCTACAGTTATTACACAGTTATTAAAACCACCGACTTTAACTTAAATCCTTATTCCTACCTCAGGAATTACAACTGATTCCGAAGGCGATTCAGAGATTAGCCCTGGACAGACGGACAGATGCACGTACGCACTCACACACGACCGAACACATAATCTCCTCTAAAAATCACAACATCCAAAAAAAATAAAAAGCCGACGTCGTGTGTTTCTCCGTCCTACCTGCTCCTCTGCTCGGTCTCCCTTTGCGCTGACGTAGCTCAGTCGATAGTGTCGGACATTCCTGGTGTCCGTGGGCTGCCAGGCCACCCGCATACTGAAGGTGGTTTCCTCGTCGATCCTCATGTTCCTGAACCCGAAACGAGGAGCTGGAGGATCAGAGGCAGTCCGTTTATATCAGGAGAACTCATCGTAACCAAGCCGTCAACATTTTGGCATTTAAATTACTCACCGTCTGTTCAACGTCAACACTTCTTCCCGTAGAAGTTTGTGTGTCAGAGACACAGCAGCACACTTGTAATCGCATGTTTGCTGTCAGATATTTGTTTAATCTTAAACAGATTTTTTCCTCGGCGCAAGTTGGAACATTATTTGCTACATTATTAGATAATGTCACCTTTATAATCTCTCCGCTTGTTCCGAAACTTCAACAAACTTATACAGAGAGAAATCTAAATGTTAGTTTAGGAAGCTGTAAAAGGAGGCGAGGAAACAAGAAACAAACGCTTTCCCCTCCAAACCAACCGTCATTCATTTTAAAGTTTATTAGCATATGTATTGTTAATACTGCGTACTGAGAGTGGGATGCTCTGGTGTGATGTTTTATCGGAAGAACAATCCACTCAGCAGTTTTACTTCAAGATGCATAATTGATGTGTCAAAAACTACTTTCCATTGTATACAAATCGTACGGACAGCAGTGAGAGAGGAGGGACATATTTACTTGCTGTGGTGGTGGTCGTTGTAGCGACGGTGGTCATTTTTTCCACTGAAAATGCAAAAACAAAAACCATATGATTAAAACAATTCACGGAAGTTTAACAGTTGGTTTACAGACACAAGAACAGAAAATGCACGATGTGTGTGGGAAACATTTAACGTACCGGTGGACTCGACGAGGGCGACCTCGTCGCTCTCCGCCTCGTTGCCGTAGATGGCAGCGAGGAGGACTTCGTACTCTGTGAGCGGACTCAGTCCTTTTATCAGGTAGGTGTTAATGTTCCCGTTCACCAGAACCTGAACCAGAAGCAGAGGGGCGGAGCTTCGTGTTAAACATTTCTATGTCCACAGTTAGAGACTAACTGTTCATTCAGCTCTTGTTACATTCCAAATATAGTCAAATACGACCTTCTTCTTCTTCTCTGGTTTTAAATGTTTGATGACTCACGCTGCACTCAGGTGCGTTAACAAACAACCAATCAAATGAGGCTTTTGGCGACCAGCTAGCCGCCCCATTGGCTAACAGAGCACTATGAAGAGACAATGCGAGACGAGTCTGTGGAGCTCCTTTTTAGTGGTCCAATCAAATGCAAAGGATTTGATTCAAATCCCTTTTTATATAATTTACAGTTGAAGGGTATGTTTCGCTATAGTTGTGAGGACATTGACTGCATGGGTCGATATTCAGACGTGTGATTAAAAGAAAGTAGAAGCAACAACGATGAAAATCAAGAATCCCTCGTGAGAGATGAAGAGAAAAGAGACAGAAGAAGAAAATCCCCAGCAACTAAATCCAATTATATCAAGCGTGTTGAGTCTGAGGGGACGGCTCTCTTCTGAAGGAGTTCAAGTGTCTCTGAGTGAGGGCAAATAATTCAGACGTTGATGCTGAAGGAGAAGCTCTCCATTTACCAGAACAACTGCACTTCAAACGTCGTTTTAGGTCAAAGACAGAGATAATAGAAGCAGCCAGGAGGAGTTTATTTATCGGAGTGTAGCCGTGAGGCCGTGCTACCTGGACAACACTTAAATACATGACTTTATCCTTCTGAGTTTGTTGTTTTTGAGGTTTTTATATATTTTTGTTGCTTCCCAGTCGGATTCACAATTCAAGTTTTTCACACACACACACACACACACACACACATCGTCACTGTCTCCTCCATCTGTGGACGTCCAGGTGAGTCGGTACAGCACCACATCGGGGGCCGGGTGTTGCCATGACACCCTGAAGCTGTCCGTGGAGATGTCGCTGCTCCTCAGATCCAGCGGGTCTGGGACGGTCTCTACGCACACAAACACACACTCATAGTCATGTTAACAGTACACTGGAGAAGTGATCGCTACTCAAGGAAATCCTCTGAATTTAGAACTACTGATACTTGAATTATTGATCTTGGTTCCTACTTGTGGTGAAGCTGTCAGTCGCGGCCTCGGCTTGTCCCTCATCGTAGACGGCAAAGACACCGACCGTGTACTCCGTCAGGGAGGTCAGGTTTCTGAGCAGCCAGGTTGTCACGCGGCCGACATCCACCTGCAGACACGGGACCAATAAGAGTTTTCCTCCGTGGTTTTGACGGTTTGTTCCCTGAGAAATGATGTCAGCGATGAGACCCTCTCACCTCGTTGGTCTGGACTCCGTTGGTCTTGACGTACATGATGCGGTAGCCTTTGGCCTTCCTGGAGGCCGAGTCCCACGTGAGCCGGGAGGAGCTGTGGTCTACGTCTGCGAAGCGCAGGTTCCTCGCCGGAGTCAGCGGCACTGAGGTGGGAGGAGAGTAAATGTTGGTAAACTTCCATCTCCAATCTGTGCTCACTGTCAGTGACTGGTTCGTGGACTGATGTTTTGAAGCATCGAGTTCGGCATTTTGGCCGTCGCCATCTTGGATTTTTGCTACCAGTGAACAGAAGGGACCATATTTGGACTGTGGAGGAGTGACGTAGAGACGATGTAAACGACTCTATAGAAGAGACCTGTCAATCACTGTGTAGCCCCGCCCCTAAAGCATACCCTGCTTTATGGTCTGTTTGACTCTAAATGGACCATAATGTACTAAATGAACATCATGCTGTATTGAAGAAGACTTGAAACTAGAGATTGAGACCATAAACTCATGTTTACAATGTTTACTGAGGGAATAAATCAAGAGAGAAGTAGAGTCATTTTCTCATAGACTTCTATACAACCAGAGGAGTCGCCCCCTGGTGGACACTAGAGAGAATGCAGCTTTAACACACTTTTCAGAAAAAATAAAAGAGTTTTGATTAAAATCAAGCACAACAAACTTTATGATCTCAGACATCATCATTAAATTTAACTAGTACCTCAATCTCTGATATATTAAATTAAATATTCCAGGTATTTGTTATCGTGCATCATGTTAGAAACAAGCCACAGAGCTGCTGTTATAAAGGGTTAGTTGAGTTTGGATTTATTAAGTGGTTTCACACACTCACACACACACACACACACACACACACTCACGGGGGTTCGGCCAGGGTTATTGGACTCCTCTATTTTAATCATAAAGTGAGCAGACCGTCACTACATCACTCACCCTCCCTCAGGCTCTGGCTCTACTTCGTCTCTCTCTCCCATGGAGATATACTGCAAAGGTCTGAAACAACCTTTTTAATTCAGTCAGGGAATCAGATTTTACTCTCGGAAACTTTAGAATGACCGGTCTGTTTTCTTTCTTTCCTTTCTTTTAAAACGGGTACTGATCGTACCCGGCATTGCCTCACCTCAATTATACGGAGGGTCAGAATAAAGACAAAGCTGCAGAGGGAAAGGGAGGAAGGGAGGAAGAGGCTGCCACTGTAGGTCATGCCAGGGTCAGCATGGGAATGAGGAGGAAGGGAAATTAAAAAGTTTAGAGATAGGCAAGTCTCCAAAGTTTCCAACTGTATGTGTCCATATAGAAATACCCACTATATTAAATGGTGACTCTGCAGATCAGTTCTGAATGTTTAGCAAACTATTCCAATGTGCAATCACAAGATTTGCTTTATTGTATTTTTTAATTAATACAATTCTCTTGTGCCAGAGCCAGAAAAATGGCGTCTACGAGGTCAAAAAATCCACACATTTCTTCGGTTGACATGACTTTCACACATGCACTACAACCCTGAACTTACCCGGAAGAGCCCCCGACATGCTCCCTCGTACAAAGTCTGTGAAATGTCTGATTGACCTCTGGTTGTATAGAAGTCTATGAGAAAATGACTCTACTTCTCTCTTGATTTATTACCTCAGTAAACATTGTAAACATGAGTTTATGGTCTCAATCTCTAGTTTCAAGTCTTCTTCAATACAGCATGATGTTCATTTAGTACATGATGGTCCATTTAGATTCAAACAGACCATAAAGCAGGGGAGGCTTTAGGGCGGGGCTACTGTGATTGACAGGTCGCTAACACAGCGTTGTCCGGTCTGGGAGTTGTCCGTGTTTTCATCTTACAACTTTAACCCTCTCACAGTGTGTTTTCACTTCATCAAAGTAAACGGTAACATTTTGGTTGCACTTAGCTCCACCTTCTCGTGTCACTTCTGGTTGCAGAAAACCAAGATGGCGACGGCCAAAATACCAAAGTCAAGGCTTCAAAACAGCAGTTCTCAAACCAGTGGGTGACGTCACAGTGACTCCTCCCACTTCTTATATTCAGTCTACGGTTGTTTGTTACACGTGTGAAAGGGAAACGCTGGACAATGTCTGGAGTTCATGAGGACACGGCTCACGTTGAAAATGATTTGATCATGGAACCAATGAGGAAAACAAATGAACACAATCTTTATATTTTTGCATATTGTCTGATCTTGTGATCTTTTAACTCTAAAACCACAAAGTGAAAACAGCTCTTAGTCATCACAGCAGTCGGATTTATTAAGAAAAGAGCCTTTAACTTAAATCTCCATCATGCTGCTTTTCCTTATATATATTCTTTTCTCTCTGCAGCGGTGGCCTCTTTTCACCGCGGCCATCATTAAAGCTCATATTTGTCCCAACAAACAACAATGACAGAAACAACGGATAAATAAAGCGGATGAAACGAGGGACGAGGACAGTCGGAGTCTGAATGAATCACAAAGTGATAAAAGCACATTAAACTCGTCTCCCCGCGCGTCCAGATGCATCAGAAAAACAAGAAAAAGGAAAAAAGATAAATACATTGTGACCACCGGCTGATGATCAGTGCGGCTCAGAAAACCATGAATATAAACTAAAACATCAAAACATCAAAACATCTTCACTGCAAAAACAGATCCGACTGTGAGGAGCAGTTCATGTGGATCCTGTCTTGCACTTCATGAATGAATGATTGAATGCATGCAAAAACCAAAAGCTCTGCTTGCATAGATGGAGGGAATTAAAAGTAATTTGAGAGAGACCCCTCCATGAACAACCACCGTCTCCCTCTAACAGCCGCCGGCGTCCTGGTCCGACCCGCATTCAAAGCCCGACACGCATCATAAAGACACAAACGAGCCCCGGCTTAAAGCCGCAGGCCGCAGACCTTAAAGGGGACTTCATGAAACCATAATTAGTGGGCACTGTGGGGAAACGGGACGACTTCAAGCTCTTAAAAAAGTGAAAGTGAAGGTGCAAAAAATAGCACGTCGAGGGGAAGCTGGAGGCCGGTTGCCAGTTTTGTGTCGTGACTGGAACATGCTTGAACAAAAAAACTAAAACGTAATCGCAGCGGCTGATTATTGACAAGCGAGAGGAATTTAGCTGCTGTGGTGTTGATGCTTCCTCTCCCGCGCTTGTTCGTTGAGTTCAATGACACTTCAGACGTTCAGAAGAAGGCCTAAACTTCTCTGCAAGGCGTCTAAAAGACAAAGCGCTCCTAACAGGAACCTTTAGGAGACGTGTGGATGTGAGTCGACCTGAGTCGTGTGAGTGTTGAGTCAGAGGCTCTTCAACAGTTAGTGAAGCTCATTGACGGTGTCACGGTGATTCTCATATTTACTGTACGAGTGAGACTGTGTGTGAGTTTGGATTTCTATCTTTGTGAGGACCAATTTGACTTTGAGACATTTTCATTGGATATGAGATTAAGGTCAGAATTAGGTTTAGTTTAAGTGTGTGTGTGGGATGTATTACCAAGTATAGCAGTACAGATGTATGTGTACATCTTTCTTTAATGAGGACTGGTTTTATACGTTCAGAGTGGACATTCAACAGCTTTCATACAGACATTATGAAATTAAATTCAAGGATTTTTGCCTTTTAATCAACAAAAAATGTAATTCTATAATTTATGCATCTCGTATCATGTTTTAACTTGAGTGGATCATAACACATCGTGTACGGATTTAATCTGCAGATAATCCAGTTCAAGAGGAGAACAAACGTTTTATATTGATGTCAGTTTTTGCACAAAGCGGTGACACGTCCGCATTTAAAATAAATAAAATAAAGCTGCACGATTTCTGATTCTGAGCAATTTTATTGATGACGACTCGATGAACCAGACTTTGGCTACAATTTAAAACAGCGTTATGTGGTTACTTTGAATTTCAAGTACGATTTTAAGCACTTTGTTAAAGCTACTACGAGGAACATTCATTTTGTGTTGATTGTGGCGCCCCCTGTGGACAAATATGGTAGTGTTTCTGAGCACCAGCATTCCAGGAAACAATTGAGGGTCATTTAATGGAATTATTAATCTTAGCAAATAAGTTATTGATTTTCTGTCGCTGGTTTCTCAGTGGATTGACTGTGTGTGTGTGTGTGTGTGTGTGTGTGTGTGTGTGTGTGAGACTCACATGTGGTCTGCTGGCTGGTCATGGGGTCGCTGGCCTCCTCTCCGTACAAGGCGTAAACCGTCACCGTGTACTCTGTGGCCGGAGTCAATACTTCTAGCTCCACCTCGTTCACCGAGTCCTCCACCTTCACCTGCACACACACACACACACACACACACACACACACACACACACACACACACACACAGCATGAAGTGCCTTCAGCAGAGAGTGTTTCCAGTTGATGTCTTTATCTCATCTCTCATCCATCTGTCATATCGTCATATACTTCTCTGCATATCTACCCTCCTGTCGTCCCTTCATCAATCCACAGTCGTGTCCAGACAAGCCTGGAATCAAGCTGTGATTACATAAGATCGGTTTTTTTATGTGGCTGTGGATTCTTTCCTCTAACCTTCAGCAGGTGGGACCCTTTAAAACTATGTGACATATAGCTAGAGGTAGAAACAGAATGTAGTAGATGGTGAAACAAGAGTTACGAATGTAACTACGGTTCTATGAACCCTGGATGACATAGAACTCCCTTCATCATTGTTTTTACTGTAAAACAGTTTGTAACTCTGTTTTTAAAAAGTAAAGGTAAACGGCCTCGTTGTTAAAGTGAGCCTCTTTCTTGCCTAGTTTAGCTTCTAAGGGACAAAGATCTCTCTTTGTGTTTCTCAGTTCACTTTTGTGATTCAGACTCATTTCTAACCAGGCGGCAACCTCCGGTTCTAAGTGAAGCCGATGCTTCATGTGTTAAAGCTGCATTCTCTCTAGTGTCCACCAGGGGGCGACTCCTCTGGTTCTATAGAAGTCTATGAGAAAATGACTCTACTTCTCTCTTGATTTATTACCTCAGTAAACATTGTAAACATGAGTTTATGGTCTCAATCTCTAGTTTCAAGTCTTCTTCAATACAGCATGATGTTCATTTAGTACATTATGGTCCATTTAGAGTCAAACAGACCATAAAGCAGGGGATGCTTTAGGGCGGGGCTACACAGTGATTGACAGGTCTCCACCAGAGACGTATACGGCGTCTCTACGTCACTCCTCCTACTTCTGTTCATTGGCTGCAAAAAACAGCCGTAATCCAAGATGGCGATGGCGAAATCGCCGAACTCGAGGCTTCAACACATCAGTCCACAAGCCAATGGGTGACGCCACCACGACTACGTCTACTTCTTATCGACAGTCTGTGGTTCCAACTGATCACGGTCTGATTCCACATCAGAGGTTGCTTGCGGGTTTTCAGCAGGATGATTAACTCCACTACGAAACAGCTGCTAACACCCTATGGCCACAAACCCAGAACTTTACTATCTTTCACTTTCTGCCAAACACACACACACACACACACACACACACACACACACACAAATCTGGCAGAACGGAGGCACTGACAAATGTTTGTCCATCTGCTCTTCTTGTCTGCTCATCCCATGAATAAACCGTTATCCTTTTGGAAGCCCGAGAGAAATATGATGTACTGCCAAAGCTTATGAGTCACACTTCATAACTGATGCAGACTTTTAGAGAGAGATCTGTGGACTGACTGAAAATATGCCGCCTAAATAAAGAAATTCGTGTTCCAGAGCTACTGTGTCGCCCATCAGCAGGTTCTCTTCTCATCGCAGTTCATTTACATCTGATTTGGTTCCACTTCCTTGTGCTGTGGATGTTTGTAAATCAAACAGATTGTCTCTCACGTATAAATAAAGCAGCGTGATGCTGTCGGTCCTTCTGTCGTGTTCAGATAGGAACGCACAATAAAAGTTCAAACTACAGACCGTGTATAGGAAGTGGACGTAGTCGTCGTGACGTCACTCGTTGGTTCGTGGGCTGATGTTATGAAGCCTTGAGTTCAGCGTTTTGGCCGTCGCCATCTTGTTTTTTTGCAACCAGTGAACAGGAAGTGACCATATCTGGACTGAGGAGGAGTGACGTATACGTCTCTGGTAGAGACCTGTCAATCACTGTGTAGCCCCGCCCTAAAGCATCCCCTGCTTTATGGTCCGTTTGACCCTCACACACACTGAATCCTCGTCACGTTTTGCTTCTTTTGTTGGCAGTAAAATACTCAGTTTTATAGGGAAGCAAGTCAAAACAAATCAGAATCCTCCTGTTGCTGTTCACATCTTCCAGTTGGTATTGAAGCCCACTTCCTCTGGCTTCTGGCCCAGACGACGTGCCCACATGGCCACACGAGCTGGAAGCCACTTCGAGGCCGGAGCTTTCGGCCGCGCCCGGACTCCGACAGCGGCGCCTCAGAGCCGCTGGAAAGCATCCATCCTGGTTTGAATTGTTTTTATTGTTGTGTGCCCGGAGGGGGAAGCGTCGACTGTCGTAATGAGCTCTAATGGGAAAGGGAAACAGACGGCTGGCTGTGCCCTTCACACCTTCCCCTCTTCTTCCTCGTCTTCCTCGCTGCTGATCTATCTGTCCGGGATCTGCATGTTTTCTTCTTTGATTTCCAGTTTGGTTTCAGTGTTTTCTCATATTTCCTTTGCTTTGATCTCAGACACTAGCTGAAAGCTTGTCTTCATGTTTCGCCCTCTGATTGGTCATTTAACAGCTCTGAAAGCTTTCTTTATGTTTTTAAAGGCAGCTCAGGGTTTGTCGCCTTGTTTACTTCGCTGCCTTGAGAAGATGTAGCCGTGACTCTCACCCGTCTCACCTTCCTCACCGATCATTATGAAGGGTACAAAGGACGATGTGCTCCACATACTGAAGGCAAAGGAGAATAACAGAAACACCACATCAAAGCACACTTGTACTTTGAAGCCACTAAGTTACACTTACCATGGCGTCTATGCAGCTCCGTTCTATCAAGTCGCTCTGACAGTCGCCGACTCTAACGAGATCATTTCAGAGCAGCTTCAGGTGGTCGACAGACCTCCTGTAACGCTCGTCCATCGGGCCAAAGACAAAGACTGTGATGTTCTTTAAAACGTCGTTAAATAACCGACGACTTGAGTTACAAACCAACGCGTTACGTTACTCGTTAAAACAGATCACGGGCCAGGATTCACCATTCTCTTAACGATGTTGTTCAATTAGTGGAAATGCTCCGACATGCTGTTGTAAAGGTGTTCCCACACACACACACACACACACACACACACACACACACACACACAGTCCTCACCTCCTTCTCGTCCGCGGGTTCCCCCCCCGTCAGCGGAGCGTACAGGATCATGTACCCAGAAGCCCCGGCGGCCATCTTCCAGCGGACCCTCATGGTGCTGTGAGAGATGTCGAAGAGCTCGAGGTCGTTCACCATCGGCAGAGCCACTGCAGGAACACACACACACACACACACACACACACACACACACACAAAGACTGTAACACTTCAAACACAAAACAATATATCACCATATTAAAATAAAACAGATTAAATCACGAAACATTATATTAATTACATTTTTGGTTATTTTAAGATGTTTAATTTTGAAGAGGAATGAAGCCTACAGCTTCTCTGAGACTCTATTTCAGACCTTCAGCTTTAATAAGTTCAAATAACATCTAAATGTCAGGAAAGATTTGACCAATAACTTTTATTAAATCCAGTATATTTCAGCCAGTCAGCGTCTCGCGGCCGGAGGGGAAAAAACTGCGAAATCTGCAATTAAATGTTATTTTCTTCTACATTTTAATTGCTATTTTAACTGTTTTATATCTGCTTTCAATTAATTTTGCTTTAAACTTAGTGTGCGATTACATTTTTCATTTAGAATATTAAATAATTATCCAAATCGTCCTTTAGTCAACTCCTCTTCCATGTATTTGTTCTGCTGTTTCACGTCCTGTGTTTTCTATGAAACACAGGACGCACCACGACCCCAAAACCCAGCATCGGTATTTGGTGTCACAGTCCAGCTAACGGCAGCAGCCGAACGCCATTAACTTTGTTTCAAGGTCGACCTGCAGCTCAGCACTCATCCTCCACCGGCGGGGAGGAATTCCCCGTCATTCATCAGCGAGCGGCGGGAGGAATCCTGGTTCAGTGTTTCAGACCCCGTGACGGGCTCCAGAATTAGAGCTCACGGCGGGCGTCCTGTCTGGAAGGTGGAGGATCAGATGCATAATGCAACACCTGTGCAGCTTTCGTGGCCCAGATTCAGAGACTCCGGGTCGATCGGTGTTTCTATCAAAGATGCTGAAGATGAGCTGAGAGTCCAGATTATATAATAAAGGATCTAATCCCACTTAAGAGTGAGATTTAAAGTATGAAGGACATATCGGGAGATCATTCTGGATTTTAAGCCCGAGAAAACAATTATTCACCAAGAACTGGATTTTAATAAAGCATTAAATTATAATACTCTCATGCATATTTAACGTGTTTACTCTATATACACACATATACGTAACATAAAATGCGTATTTGTCTCCATGGCCTCACATAGCGCCTTTCTCCGATTTGAACTGAAGCTGATCAGGAATAATACACAACAGGCATAGTGAGGCGCTAAAGTTAGCTCGTTAGTAGCAAAATGCTAAACGCTTAGTTTTGTTACCTGCATACAGTCTCTTTCAAAGTAACAAAAGCACTACGTTAAGCTCTACGAAGAAACGTACGTTAAAATACGTCAACGTGGACTTGGTGTCACGCGTGACACGAACAGCGGTCTCCTGGGTGAAGGTCCTGTGTATGTCAGACGCTGAAAGGTTCCACGGTGTGTCGGTACTCCGAGGGGAATTTACCAAGCGGCAGTATTTGAGGAGTTGGGAGAGAGAACGGGATGTACGATACGTTATTTATTAAATCCTAAGAAAAGGATTTTCTAAATACTTCTAACACCCAACGGGTACTTTGCTTCTGGAGGGTTGTCAGTCAAGAATAACTGCATTTCCCAGCATGCTTAGGAACTCTGTGTGTCCCTCTTTAAAGGACCTGCATGTCCCCCATTGTCCTCACTGCGTTCTCGTTGAACTCTAAACTCACGCGTGGTGGCGCTTCCTCTCAGGGCCTCGCTGGCCGAGCTGCGGTAGACGGCGAAGACGGCCACCTGGTAGTCCGTCAGAGAGTTGAGGTAGTTCAGCTCCACGCTGCTCTCCGTCCCCTGGACCACCTGAAGGACAGATCACACCGGGTCTGAGTCTGGATGCTACAGAGCTGCTTTACACTCTACAAAGACTCACTGAGTCGGGTTTACAGTTTGTCACTTGAGGGAAATAAAACTCAGATTCCGTTAATTAGCTCCGATGTTGTGCTCTTAGCCACTTCGGAACAGTCAAAAAGCATTTTTTTTAAATCCACCAAAATCCTCTGTTTGTTAGGCAGCCTCTGATTGCACGGTTTGAAGAAAAACAAACTGCGCCACATGTTGCTGAAGGCGTTCAGCTCGTCTCCAAAGAGATTTAAATTGAGTGGAACTAGATCAGATCAGCTTTGATGAAACCTCCGTCTACCTTGTGGGGGGAGAACGAGGCCGCTCCAGCTGCGAGTTGTAATACACATCAAAGAGAAACTGGATAAAAGAAAATGGTATAAATATATGAGCTCAGATAATTACAGTACCGCGCGTGTGTGTGTGTGTGTAGTTCTATAGGACGAGAGGCCGCACAGGGTGTCACATGGTCACCGACAAAACAGCCTCAGCTGCCTCTTCATCAGGTGAAACTACTGCAGTCTAATGCAGCAGTCCTGTAATCAGCATCGAACTGTGATCGCTGTGGAGGATGTGGTTTGTGCTGCTGTTGAACTGCATTGTTTCTGTTATCTAGCCCACCCTCATTGAGTTAACATGGGGGGGGGGGGGAACATCACAGGAACACCTGTCTGCATCTGCTACGGACTTATTTTCTATTCTGCGGTAAAGCATCTCGCAGCAGAACATATTGCAGGATTCTGCAGAATTGTTGGCGTAAAACGATGCAAAATCTATTAGAGTTCATTCAACCTGCAGAATTGACCCCTGGAAGATGAAGCTGAGCAGCCTTAATTAAAAAGCTTCTGTTTACCCTCTGCTGGGAAATCAGGAGCGAAGTCACAACAATTAAAAAAGCAACCTCTCGTCATCGATGAGGAACACTTTAACCACTTGGATTCACTTAAATTATGTGATGCAACTCCAATAAAAAGTCCGGTTGAGTATAAACCTATGAACCAACCAACGGGGAAGAAGAACGAGGACTTTGACTTTAATCCGGGTACCTTTTCCTCCGGCTGTCCTCCGCTGGCTGGGTAGTAGACCACGCGGTACTTCTCCACCTGACCCGACGCGCGCGTCCACGTCACCCGGAAACTGCGAGCCGTGATGTCAGACGTCACCAGGTCACGGGGCGGAGCCACGGAGCCGGGCGGGGGGGCCGGTTCTCCTCCCACTGCAGGAGCAGAGGAGGAACAAGCGAAAGGGAACTCAGCGATATGTTAACGTGTGTTTACTCGTCGGTGGGGCGAGTCCTGACTTAGAGGACACTGTTAGTATCAGATGGGGACTGGGTTGTTATTTCTTCGTCATCATCGCAACCAAAGGCATCAACACTCAGTCTGTTCAACTAATCGTAAAGGGACCACGTACAACAAATACATTTAATAGAGTTAGCTGCTGGCGAGGACGTCGCTCAGACCTTTGATCTGCTTGTCGAGCTGCTCCACTCGGTCACACACGGTCTTAGTGAGACCCTCCACGATGTCGCTCATCACGCTGAAGTCCGCCACGTTGTACACGTGAGTTTCCTCCGGAGGAGACGCGATCGCCCTCAGCTCGTTCTCATCGGCGTTTTTCACACCTGGGGGGGGGGGAGAGAGAGAGTGAGACAGAGAGAGAGACAGAGTGATCAGGAAGTGGTTAACATGAAAGGTGTTTGAAGTTTTTGATGATGCAAGAAGTCGATGAGGAACCTTCTCTTTACCGAGGACGACTAACTTTATTTTACATGCACACTCATAGTCCTCTATTATTCCAGATATGACAATATTACAAGTTAGATTTGGCTTCTTCCAAAAGGAGCAAGTTTACAATCATAACACGTGTGATGTGTTGATATTATTCTGGTTAATCTGGATTGTTAAGTCTGAGCGTACCGATGGCGAACAGTTCGATCCCGGCTTCCCTCAGGCTCCGTGCAGGAGGTATGACGTCATCCTGGGACTTCCCGTCGGTGATGAGGATTCCTATCTTGGGAACGCCGGGCCTGGACCCGGCCTCGGGTTTGAAGCTGGTCTCCAGGATGAAGGTCAGAGCCAGACCTGGTTCACGCACAAAGAAAAAGGAAGCCAGTGAGACACAGAGACACGATGACGAACAACTCCTGAAATACAAAGCGACACATCGTGAAAAACAAGCAGTCGAGGTCCGGAATGTTTTCTGGGTAAAAAAATGACTGTCGTCAGACAATTAGAGCCAATTATAGATGCTTTTTTAAAGAACAGCTGTTAATGAAGTTAATGGACGTTAATGGCCGACAGTATGATTGCACTTCCTGTTCCCCTCTGAGGGGCAGCTGAAGCGACGCCTCGGCTCAAAGACGTAATGAACACGATGGGATTTAAGTGTAATTTAAAGCTCGACGAGTGTTTGAACACGTAACGAGTTCTGTCCGTTAATGATGCTGCTGATGCTTTTTAATCCCAACATTCAATCGGCGTGTTGACCAACAAACACCACTTAAAAAAGTAACCGTGGCAGTTTGTTTACTGTCATTTCAAAGTTGTATAAATGTTGCATGAAACCGACTCCACTCATCAGATTTACTCTGTACCTGTAGAAGGTGAGGTGAATCTAATGAGCCGAGACAGAAGACGTTATCTGGTAACTGTGAGGGGAGGGTTTTGGGGGTACCTGTCAGCGTGTTTCCTCCTTTATACGGCAGGTTCTTCACAGCCTCGATCACGGCCTCTTTGGTGGTGTGAGCGTTGAGGTGCCACTCGATCCGGGGGTCTCCGCTGTACTGAGCCAGACCTGCACACACGGTCATGTGGAGGGTCAATAGTCTTGTGGTTCCGTTTATTCATGTTCTTGCAAACTTTGGTCTCTCAAGTACAGTTTAAAACTAAAGATTCTGTGGATTAACAGAGTGTACGAGCATAGTTGTTGTTGTTGTTTTGAGCCGGAAATCAAAACCTCCTCACCGATCCTGGTCTTGTCAAACTCCACCGAGAAGGCCCTGACCAGGTTTTCCAGGAAGGTCCTGACCAGCCTGAAGTTGATGCGTCCGATGCTCCAGGAGCCGTCCACCAGGATGACGATGTCCGATATGGCCGGAGTCTTGCACATGAACTCGTCTTCAGCTAAAGAAGAAGAAGAGACACAAACACAGTTTAAAGTCTTAGTTTTCCTTTCACTGGTGGCGATAGTTTAAAGTCTCAACCAGATATCAAATAAAGGACGTGAGAGGTTCACAGCCGCCTACAGCGCTCACATTACACGTCTGCAGTTGTAAAAGTAGGACAATTTGACGTGCAGCTTCGGTCCCAGAGTGTTACAAAGTGTTCCATTAATTCTAATTCAGTTCAACGCGGTTTAATTAAACCCTGGAGGAGCTAGGTGCTTCGTTTTAGCAGATGAAAAATAGCCTCCCTGTGTTGTTTGTCCCGACAGTTTACCGGCTGATAAAACAGACCGGACTCTAATGAGGCAACAGCAGTTCGTTTACTGAAGTCAGTCCACGGCGAGCCGAAGCCCGGCCCAAATCAGAAAAAAAAAAAAAAATGTAAAATGTATTCCTATCAGCCAATTATGTCTCTCACAGAGCTGCGGGATCCTCTGGGAGTCGTTTCTTTACAGCCTATAATCAGAATGAATAAAACACTGCCGACATGCAGTTGAGCAAGGCACTTAAACTCCCGGCAGCTGCAGTGGAGGAGCAGGAAACAATGAAATAAGTGAAGGTGCAGGCGGATCCGTCACATTTTAATCCGCTTCAAGGCAGTTTATCGAAGCGTAATTGTGCTTATTAATCACTTAAATGCTCTGTGATCCACATTTCAGTCAACAGCCCAAAACCCTGGTTCTCTCATTAGAAGCATAACCACGTTCCTTTTATTATCATTGAGTTATACGTTATATGTGTGGCATAGTTTTTCCTTTAACGCTTGATGTTCTCGAGACAGAGGAAGCAGTAAAGAGCGAGGATCCTGAATGAATATTACTTTATTTTCTTCTTTGTTTGAATGGAGGCGGTGTTGTGTGAGAGCCCTACATGCTCAACAACCCTTCTTGAATAAATGAAGCTTAAGAAAACACACAAAACACACTTTAGCCATGAAGCCTCGATGATTATAAAAACAAAATGGTTTAACTTTGGATTAAGAGAAAACGGTGAGCCGCTGCTTTTGGGCTTCGGTGTGAACTCGACACCCACTCGGCCGACGCCGCTCATCTGAACCCCGCTGGGCTCACGATTCCTTAATCCTCCAGATGTATCGGAGAATGTCTCATTCAGGTCGCAGCACGTTTCCACCGTCTCGGTGAAGGAGGAGAGGGTTTGTGGTGCGAGGAGGAATTCTTCAGCCGTCATTTCATTCATCGTTGACAGGAACTGAGAAGTGCGTCGCTGCGTACAAGTCTCTACAGTGTCGGAATTTAAACCTCCTCCCCTCGGTGTACCGGAGGAGTCTCAGTGCTGCTATCCAACACTCACCATTACTTCACTGCTCTGGACAGAATGAGCCCGCAGCTCGCTGTTGATTTCATATATAAATATTTAAGCTTTTTCTTATCATTTTACCTTTTTTCTTGTTTGTCGCCGTCATGTGACGTATACTTCTTGTTGAGTGTTAACATGTATATGCTGAACATTGTTATTGCAGGGTCAATATGGAAGATGATGATCTATGTTTGTGTTGTTTTTTATTTTATTATATTTCATTGTATTTATTTTTTGTTTGCATAGTTAGCCGTTATGTTCTGTACTATTCTTTTTGGGGCAACAGATAGTGTGCAAACTATATAAACTGATTGAAATAAAGAAATATTGAAGCTAATTCTTGGGATGTCGCTCCAAACAAACTAAACTTTTCTGTTTGTGCAGAGTCAGCATGTCGGTGCGTCCGAGCTCCTGTGCAGAGACGAGAGCAGCAATGTAAAGCAGTAAACGTGTCACTGCTGAGGACAGCTGGTCTTTCTTTGGCTCGTCTGAGTTGTAATTTACAGGAGGACCTCTGTAGAGAGCAGTAACCGTTGGTGGACAGATTTATTTCGGAGAAGACAAAAGCAACAATTAAAACCATAATAAATCAAAGTCAAGTTCTTAACTAGCAGAAAACAGAAGTCTTCTTGAAATCCTGGTTGTGATGGAGGAGTAACAGCCTCACAGTCGATAACGAGACTACTCGCAGTGGTTGAACTTTACTCACTGAATTTGAAATTCTCAGAAACACATGAAATGACAACGACCTCTTAAAAGAGCATTACAATATAATGTTGTGTTTAGGCAATAAAACCACTTAGTGAGGGCTAGAAAGACATCGCGGTTGGGCTTAAAATAGGTGTTAACGAACTAAAATGCGTAAAAACATCACAAAAACTAAACAACCTTTTGGGACACGAACTCCGGTCTCCAGGGTGAAAGTCCTGTGTTTGTTTGACTACTGCATCACTAGTTCTGAGCGTTGCACATTCACATGAAGATATGACACATTACTTCCATCCACCCATAATGTGAAAAAGGATTGTGGTCGTATTTCAAAACCACCTCTAGATGTGGATCGGATCAGATTTGCAAGAATCCCAATTATTGTGTTTTCTTGCCGTTTATGGACTTTTAAAAAAATCTATCTGGATGCAATCTGAACAAGATTTAAGAATCCACAACAAACAGACACAGTACCGGGGACAATCTCCCCGACCTGATTTGGTGCACCGTTACGTGTTAAGTGTGCACTAATAAATGTCTGCAGGTCATAAAAAAACCTGCGAGTTAACCGGGAGACGAACCCTGAAGAGGAAGTGTTTAAATGGATGTAAGGGTATAAAGGAGGGATATTCCTCAGTCAATACAGGACGTGGTATTGAAGGGCAAAACAGCGCTTTAGAGGATTAAGTGAAAGAGGACCAGCCTCTTTTTAATAGCACGTCTGGGAAAATACTCGCACCTGGACAGATGGCCAAAACGTAAAAAAAGGAGAGAGAAGAAGAAGCGACGGATCCATAACAAAGAGTGCAACTACACAAGAGAGTCTGCTGTGAATATAGATGTTGAGATTCTTTCTGCTCGACTTCCTAATCGTCCTCTTGGCATTTGATTTCTTATTGTCCTGTTTCCATTGCTTTCATATTATCAGCAGCGTTCTGTTTTATTACTCATTCACGCCGTAGGTGCAAAGTGTCTCGAGTGCTCAGTACAGAGGTGAGGAAGAGCAACGGGTGAGATTCTTCTTAAAAAGAAGTGTTGCATCTGATATCTGGTTCATGTGTAATAAACAGAAGAAGACGACGCAGCAAAGAGAGTGACCTACAAAAAAACAAACCAAGGGACCAGCAGACAATCTAAAGACAAAGGGATTTATAATACGTGTTGTGCTGAAAGTCAACGGCGATAAGCATCAGCAATTTAAAAAGAAAAAGAGAGGGAACATCTGGGGCAGCGGACGGAGATTAAAGTAAAGAGGAAACGGACAAATCCACTTTGTTAAAGCGACTCAAACAAACAGAAAAGGTCTCAATAAGCCCCCTCATGAGAATCAAGAATTAATTTCTCTACGTTGTATCATCAGGCTCATTCATGTTGATCTTCTGTTTGGAATGGGGCATTTACAATCACATGGGGAATGTGTTCCTGCAGACTGAATAAATGCATGTACACACCTGGGAGAGATGAATACACAACAAGTGAATGCAAAATACTCCGATGCGAAAATGACATGTCTCAGGCTTTTATTGTGAACGGTAAGAACGGAAGGAATGGCTGCAGTTCCCATCTTGGTTCGGACTACGGAGCCTCATAGGTGGTTTAAAAATAATATACGAGCAACTCAACTTCGACCTAATTGGTTGATTTCTTTATTCGTGGAGCTAAAGCTCAGAAAAATAAACTTCGTTCTGAAAAAGAAACAACAAAAAAATGGCACTTTTTAACAGCGTAACATTTGCGTTCTGTGTTAAAGTTTTCATGACAATAACAATAATCTAAAAGAAGATGATATGTGAATTAATGGCACGGGAAAAAATGCCCCCGGTGTGTAAAGGTCTGAAGTCCTAAACCGGTTCAGCTGTTAAAATACCATTTATTTCTGTCTCCCTCATACATTTAGAACACTAATATTTACAGAAATAAGCTGTTATATGTTAATATATGAAGATTCGGATGCCCTCGTGTTGAAAGCAGCCGAGTCGTTTTCCTGTGATGAGAAACGTCCCTGATGTGATCTGAAACGTCCTAACGTGGATCGATGTTCAAAGCTGTGACGAACTACGACTACAGGAGTCAAGACTCTCAGCCGTGACCGACCGACAGCACCACAACACTTCACCCGTCTACCTCGGTCCTTTACTAAATGGGTCCAAATTGCTCGCTGGAGGGGACGGACTCTTGAACAGGAGGTTTGAAATGTAGAGGGAGGACGACCGGGGAAGGAAGAGAAAGAGAGAGAGAGAGAGAGAGAGAGAGAGAGAGAGAGAGAGCGGGAGGGAGGCAACAGAAACAGGCCTGTTGACGGATTCGTCAGCCACCCAGCTATTAGCAGAGAGGGTCCCTCTGGCAAAGGGTTTCTCCAGGGGCCCACAGGTTGATACCGGCTGTGCAAGGCACTACCTCGGTCAGTGTTACGGGTTCAACTGCCTCCTTTGGTCAACGGACAAAGAAAGGTTCTGAGACTTAAAGTAACTAAGAACTTTCATGTTGTGTTGATTCTGGCGGTCCCTGTGGACTAGAGTGGTGTCTCTGAGCACCAGAGTCCCTTTAGAGAACCTCTCATTTTACTGCAGCAGGGTCTGACAGTCTGCCCCTCTCAGTCCTGGTTCTGGTTCTCTCTGATGGTCTCGTTTACTGATGGAGGTCATATAGAGGATCAGGACTAAACGGAGACTGGTTCAGAACCACAGTAACACCTCCATCGTGTTTGCTTGCATTTAACTTTCTCATTGTCAGATTTTCCCTTATTTACCTGCACAAAATCTAAAGTTCTGTATTATTTTCTGAATGAACTCCTAATTGCTGAAGTATGTGTTCACATGATAATCTACATACAGCTGTGAACCAGTCTACTGATGTAAACTGGCCAGTTAATGGTGATCTACTTCTCTGTTTCTGTCTTTTTTTTGTTCAGCGAAGGTTTCAAAGACAGACCGTCTCGTTCTAAACGTCCAGCCGTCAAAGGGAGGTCGCGGCTACGCTAACAGCCAATACCTTTGGTGTTAAAGGTGAGCTCTCCCACCTCAGGGCTCCGAGTGTGACGGATTCATCTAACTTATACACGGCAGGAGGTCAAAAGATCAGCCGCCTCTGATTCCACCGCTTACCTGACTGGTCCAGCTCACGTGGATTCAACCAACAGGTCCAGTAGTCAGCAGGGTTTTCACACCAGCTATAAACTAAAGTTATTTACCTTTAAATCATGAACGACCTCTGATGAGCACAATGCAACAGTTCATGTAACTTCCAACAAGAAGAAAGAAGAGTTTACTTTCTCAACTCGTGGTGAGAAGGTTTAAATAACTAAAGGTTTACGCTTCACAGCTTCTCAAAAGAGTATCCGAGGTGTTTTAAAAGAATTCCCGGAGACACAAAGAGCTGTGGTTCTGATTCCAGGGCTCTCTGCCCTCAGACACAGTGAGAAAGAGGACAGCCGGCACCCCGAGCCAACAACACAGCAACACAGAGCCCCTCATTCGTCTGAGCAACATGAAAGAGCAGCGAGCTGGTGAGGCTGCAGGCCCCTCCCCCTCCCATGATATCTCTAATCCCAACATGTCGTCTGTCATTCCGGTCACATTACATCTCTAAACCAGAGTCAAACACCGGCGCTAATTCTTCAAAGGGTTTTGTGTTTGTTTAGAACACGGTGGCCTAAAGAAATCCGCTTTTATCACAAGAAATGTTCTTCAGGCAGCAAACATCAAAGAGAGGAGATCATGAAATCAGACTTATTGGTCTGATAAACAGTCAGACTGTTAAGTAACAGGGTCTACATTAAGTTACAGGGACTACATTAAGTAACAGGGTCTACATTAAGTTACAGGGTCTACATTAAGTTACAGGGTCTACATTAAGTTACAGGGTCTACAAGTTAGAGGGTCTACATTAAGTACCAGGGTCTACATTAAGTAACAGGGTCTACATTAAGTTACAGGGTCTACATTAAGTTACAGGGTCTACATTAAGTTACAGGGTCTACATTAAGTTACAGGGTCTACATTAAGTTACAGGGACTACATTAAGTTACAGGGTCTACATTAAGTTACAGGGTCTACATTAAGTTACAGGGTCTACATTACGTTACAGGGTCTACATTAAGTAACAGGGTCTACATTACGTTACAGGGTCTACATTAAGTTACAGGGTCTACATTAAGTTACAGGGTCTACAAGTTACAGGGTCTACATTAAGTTACAGGGTCTACATTAAGTTACAGGGTCTACATTAAGTTACAGGGTCTACATTAAGTTACAGGGTCTACATTAAGTAACAGAGTCTACATTAAGTTACAGGGTCTACATTAAGTTACAGGGTCTACAATAAGTTACAGGGTCTACATTCAGGGACTACATTAAGTTACAGGGTCTACATTAAGTTACAGGGTCTACATTAAGTTACACGGTCTACATTAAGTTACAGGGTCTACATTAAGTTACAGGGTCTACATTAAGTTACAGGGTCTACAATGTGGAGCCCGGTGCCTTTGAGCAAGGCACCGGGCTCCACATTGGACCAATGAAGCTTCTCGGGGACCAATGAAGCTTCTCGGGGACCGAGTGTTCCTGCACTGCTCCCAGGTGTGAAGGTGTCTAACAATATAAATGTGGAGCAGGGTGGTGCATGAAAACAAGCACGCTCAGCACAAAGAGCGTCCTCCTGAAAATAAAAGGTTACAAGTAAATGATAAATCCACCGACACGTGCACAGTTTGCAAGAAAAAAGAACAGTGTTGCAATGCTGCTCCTCTTAAAACGAGTTCCTCTGAACTGTATCGGGCCAGAAGAGATCTCCACAGGATACAAATGAATGCTCTGTTGTTGTTTGTTGTTGTTCTGCCTCTGGAAAGGCGGTCTGAAGCTGTTCCACTGCATCATGCAGAAATGATCAGCCTTCAGTTACAAGATAACGGAAGATTAATGCACCGCGTCGCTGTCAAAGTGAATCTAACCAAGGACGAGGGAAGACGTGTGAATCCTTTTAGAGAAATAAATAAATGGTTTGAGAGTTCTCGTCGAGACTCTAAAGGAGGGGGCCACGTTCCTTTGAAATCTACTTTATTTTAACTTTATTGTAAGACTGGAGCCAAACTACTACTCTTTCTTCATTAGGCCGTGTACACATTTCTTAGATGTTCAACTCTGCATGTCTCCGAGGCATTCTTAAAGTTTCAAACAGTCTGCGCTCCCGCTCCATTTACCGACGCTATTACCACCACAAGTCTCCTGTGTCTCCCTGGGGGGACTGGGATTTAAGGAGTTCAGGTTTCAGGTTTGTTGAAATCTGAAACGGCAGGAAGTAATATGCATGTAAATGTCTGAAAAGTGGGCTAAGTGGGCAAAAGGGTAACTACACCCTAATTTAATGTCATTTTGATCTCAGAAGCCATTTCTCACCCTTCACATCAAACTCTTTCATGAGATAACGTATTCAGAAAAATGTCCCTCTGACTTTTCTGGAAGGTAGAAAATTACTGCTGGAGAGTGCAAAGTCCTAAATTACCCAAAATACATTAATATGAACCTATTATTACTGTGTCTGATTCATAGACTGTTTCAGGCGTTTTGAATCCTCGAGTTCGGCGATTTCACCGACACCAGCTTGGATTCTGGCCGTCTTTTTTTTGCAACCGATGAGCGGAAGTGACCATATTTGGACTGTGGAGTGACGTAAAGACACTGGGTACGTCTCTGGTAGCGGCAGCGACCTGTCAATCACCGTGTAGCCCCGCCCTAAAGCATACCTTGCTTTATGGTCTATTTGACTCTAAATGTGGATTGCTCCCTCCAGGTGGGGACGGAGTGCCTACCGCAAGCGAAGGAGTTCAAGTATCTCGGGGTCTTGTTCACGAGTGAGGGTAAGATGGAGCGGAGATCGACAGGCGGATCGACAGGCGGATCGACAGGCGGATCGGTGCGGCTGCAGCAGTAAAGCAGGCGCTGCACCGGACCGTCTATGGTCACGAACTCTGGGTCGTGACCGAAAGGACAAGGTCGCGGCTACAAGCGGCCGAAATGAGTTTCCTCCGTAGGGTGGCCGGGCTCAGCCTTAGAGATAGGGTCAGGAGCTCGGACATCAGGAGGGAACTTGGAGTTGAGCCGCTACTCCTTTGCGTCGAAAGGAGTCAGCTGAGGTGGTTCGGGCATCTAATTAAGATGCCTCCTGGGCGCCTCACACTGGAGGTTTTCCGGGCACGTCCAACTGGGAGGAGACCCAGAACACGCTGGAGGGATTACATCTCCCAGCTGGCATGGGAACGCATCGGGATCCCCCAGTATGAGCTGGAAAATGTTGCGGGGGAGAGGGAAGTCTGGGTCAGCCAGCTTGGCCTGCTGCCACCGCGACCCGACCCCGGATAAGCGGAGGAAAGCGGATGGATGGACTCTAAATGGACCATAATTTACTAAATGAACATCATGATGTATTGAAGAAGACTTGAAACTAGAGATTGAGACCATAAACTCATGTTTACAATGTTTACTGAGGTAATAAATCAAGAGAGAAGTAGAGTCATTTTCTCATAGACTTCTATACAACCAGAGGAGTCGCCCCCTGGTGGTCAGTAGAGAGAATGCAGCTTTAACACATGAAGCATCGGCTTCACTGTTCAGAACCTGAGGTTTGCCGCCTGGTTTGTATCCAACAGCATCTCTGAGTTTAGAGTCTTACTTTTGGTTTAGCAGCTAACTGAATATTGGTATCAAAATGAGAGAGCTTTACATGACTAATGCACCAACATTCACGGCTTTGTAACCATCTTTCAGCTCTCTTCGTCACTCCATATTAATAATTTCTAACACCAGCCGGCCTGTAAACCGTGCATCACACACAGCTGGGCGGCCCAGTGTTACCAGCGTGGATCATGAATCACGACGAGACGCAATGAAACCAACAATCTTCCTGTTGTAATGACACAATTATCCACAGAGGAAAGCTCTAATTGATGCATAATGGCTCTGGATCAGCTCGGCGTGGCGTGCGACGGATCTCACTGCTCCCGTGATTCTGACTCATGCAGAGATGGAAATTTGACTTTTTTCCTTCCGTTATGTAAAATAATTATTTTCAGTTCATGAAAGTTAACAAAACCGTCTCTGCAGATAAAGAAAAGCAGCAAATATAACTTTTAGAGACGACCCAATTACATTTTTTGCCGCCCAGAAAATGACCGCCGGTCGTTTTTGTTGTTTTGTTTTAGCAGCTGGTATGAATAGATTTGCACTCCTAAAGAAACATTTACATCAAGCTGAATAAGAATGTAAAAGTAAACCATTTGTATATTTAATCAGTCTTTCTTCCTTCATATTATGTTTCATCAAGTACTTGATTCTGTACAGGACATTTCAAGAAAACGGAGTATGTCAATTATTTTGATTCTTTGCATTGTTTGTCTTCACTTTGACCAGATGAGCTCATGAGCTGATGAGGTACAGCGGAGTTTCAAAATGGTGACTTCGTCTTAAGGCGGTATTAAATCTGCAGTTGGTACGAGCGACGACACACCTGTCACCAGAGCGCTGCTGCGACTTCTTGTTGACACTATTTTCACAGGTACATCGCCACATCTGGGCACCGGGTTCACACTGTTTGCTGCGAAGAGGCACGCTGAGTGTGTGAGTGTGTGTGTGTGTGTGTGTGTGTGTGAGTGTGCGAGTGTGTGTGTGTGTGAGTGTGTGACACAGTGAGAGAGAAGACGAAGAAAGAACAGGTTTTGATGTTCATTAATGAGAGCTCTCACAAGACTGACAGAAAAGAAACCAAAACCACAGGAAGTCCCACAGGTCTACACACACACACACACACACACACACACACACACACACACACACACACACACACACACACACACACACAGAGACCCCCCCCCCCCCCCACACACACACACACACACACATCTCAGCAGCAACAGAGAACAGAACGGAGAACTTCAGTGACACTTGCATGTGAGTGGATGTGAGACAGGCAGACAGCAAGTGTGAGGAAAAAGAAAAGGTGTTCTGTCGTTGTGACTCTCGCTGCTCTTTCTTCTTTCTTCTTCCAAAAATACGTCGTTTTAAACGCAAGTATCTTCATTAAATGTATGCTTCCATCTTTCTTTTGTTTTCGTATATTGTGAAAATTTTACCGGGAAAAAGTAAAGTAACGTAAATGGTGTTTTATGCTCGGCTGAAGTAAAGAACAGTTAAATCTAGAGTCCAGTGTAGGACATGAAACAACACTGAAGGACAATAAGGATGTTTTCTGACCTCGCGGATTTGTGGTTAACCACCATTAATGTCCATTATTTATCGTATAATTATTGAAACAGAGAGAAATGCATTCGTGTTCCTTTGTTCTTTAACAATCCCCTTTATGTCTATTTATAACAAAATAGAACAGTCCCTGACTTTTGACCTCCGAAAACACATGATAAAAATAATAGCAGTAATAATAGTACTAATAGTTAAGCTAGCGAGTACATATCTAAATACTCCCCCTTTATGTATTTATCCAGGAGGAACAGCAGTGAATGGACAGGAAGCTGTAGCTGCTTCACAATAAAAGCCTTCAAGTGGTTGACAGGTGGAAAAGCTTTGAAATCTGATTAGTCAGAAAGGAAGCAAATAACAGGAACAGTGACGTCAAAATGTGTGTGAGTGGAGAGACAATGAGAGAAGACAATGACTGGAAGAAAGACAGGAGAAGCTGTGTGATCATTCAAAACAGACAAACTCATCTGTCCAATCAAATAGGAGGGAAAGAAAGACGAGAAGCCTCAATGAAGGAAACAGAAAGATAAAAAAAGAAAGTGGAAATATAGTTTCAACAGAGACAGATAGAGGAAAGAAAAGACAGAAACGTGATAGAACAAAATAAATGAGAGAGTGGAAGCCAGTGACAGAAAGAGGAAACAAGGAAATAAATCAAAAGAGCAGCAAAGGGAGAAAAGAAAGTGACAGGTTGAGAGAAAAGTGAAAGGAAAAGTGAAACTGAGATGAAAACTGATGGAAAAAAAAAAACTGTGAGAGAAACAAGAGAACAAACCAGCTCTGAAAACCCTGAGGGAAACGTCACGCCGACCAGAAACAAACAAAGAGAGAAAACAATTACAGCCATTGACATACACCCAACATTCCCAAGAGAAGATGCAGAACGTAAAGAGAGGGGAACAAGAGAACAAAACACACACCTACTAATACAACACATTTTCCTTTAGGCTGGAGGGAACCAACGGATGAAAAAGTAAAAAACAAAATCGTGTCGACAAAAAGGACAAACTCATTTAAACATTCCGTTCAGTCGCCATTTTGAAAATGTACATGTTAGAAGACACTTGTTAGTAAAACTCACTGGCATCACTTATGTGAGCTCCTAGATATCCTTCAACCATCCAATTCATGAAGCCTGTTCAGAACAAGCAGCAAAAACTGCAGTTCATCGAATGACCACTTGAGGCAAAAGCGAGTGAATCCCTGTGCCTAATAGATCCTAAATGTTCAAACTTTACATCAGAAATAAACATCATGCTGTATTGAAGAAGACTTGAAACTAGAGATTGAGACCATAAACTCATGTTTACAATGTTTACTGAGGTAATAAATCAAGAGAGAAGTAGAGTCATTTTCTCATAGACTTCTATAGAACCAGAGGAGTCGCCCCCTGGTGGACACTAGAGAGAATGCAGGTTTAGGACATCGGCCCACCTCAGCTCCACCGACGATCCACCTCTTTGCCCATTTGTCAGATTATCTTATTTTAACAACGGCTCCTCAGAAACCCGCGGAGACTACGTCCACATTTCATACAATCTATAGTTCAGAATAAAAGTACATACGACCAACAGAAACCATGTAAATCCACACAAAAATCAGTTGTTTCTCCGTTTAACTCAGTCCTTTATCTACTGTTTCCAATCTGACAGCCAAATAAAAAAACAGCACAGAGTGTTTCCATGCAGCTGGCTTCATACTATAACCCCCATCTGTCTCGCTGCTTCCCTTCATTCCTCAGATCTAAACGAGGTTGTCACAGTGTCAAATGGAAGGTGACGGAGCTTCAGATGCACTGAAAGCCCCTCCGCCCTGCCTGCACTACCGCATCTCTCTCTCTCTCTCTCTCTCTCTCTCTTTCCGATTTCACTGAATCAACATCACTTTGCTTCCCAGCGTGGAGCACACATGATTTCTTGGTCCATTATTCATCTCCATTTGTGGCGCAGCAGATTGACATCACATCGGGTTGCGGTTTGAAATATTGCTGACGTGTTCCTTTTACATCCCTGCGTATATCAAGCGAGTATCGGCGGGCTTACGTCGGTTTTAGGAGGACACATTTCAATTTAATCACATTTTGACCCCATAAAATGTTTCTCATGAATCAGCTTCACACCCTTCTTCTGTCCTGCATCTATAACTGCTGAAGTACCCTTGAGCAAGACGTCATTCTCCCTTTGATAAACATTATCGGACACATCTGTCGGTTTTAATCAACACTGGTAAAAGAATATGTTGTTATCTCCCCCAGTAGGATTGCGTGTGCATAGGTCTGTGAGTGATTGTGCACCTCTGCGTCTGTCCACGGCTAATCTCTCATTCTGCTACATCGCCGCCACTCAGCCACTGCTGGAATAACACACATTAACTATCTCGTAAATCTTTGAGCTGATATTTTCCAATTAAATCAGGAAGTGTGTATTTTATTTAGTTCATCTGCCGTGAAACTAAGATAACGTGAGCCGCCGAGTCCCAACTCTCCGATCTTAGCGCCTAATCAGTCAGAAGGAAACCAGGACTCTTCACGCCCTCTTCATAACTCAACGCCTCCCATCTGATACAAAAACCTTTCAGCAAACACATTTAAAAAATAATTATCTCTAGTGTCCACGGATTTTAAAGAGAAGCGGTGAAAGACTCGTGAGCCACTCCAGGAATGAATTTCATCCCCTTATGACGAGTCAATCGTTTTAAATTAATGAATACGTTTTGAGAAAATACATGTTCATGTTGCGTGATATTAAAAGATATCCAGCGCTACAAAACCTTCATGTATTTGAGAAAGAAATAGAATCTTCTGCATAGAATCACACGACTAAGCTTTTCTATCCTCATGTGACAGACATCCGCGACAAACAAACGTCTGTCTACAAATCCACATTTGGCGGAATACGCAACAAACCAAATAAATTCGGTGTCCTCCCACCATGTGCACAGCACCATGTTGTGTACACAACAAAAACACGAACATATCCACGTCAACATGTCCAAGAATTGACATATGCAGCCGTGCAGATCCACTGTTCATGCTGACAAGTTTACCCAAGCCTGGCTCTCCTTCCACACCAACTGTCTCACTGTAGATTCATCCCCGCTATGGAGAGGACGACAACATAGAAATAGAAATAAAAAAGAGCAGATGGATCGAAAACTTGCCACAATTTGGTAATTCCCAAAGTAGTTAAGCCTAAATTAACTGCGACTCTATTTCAGGTCACGCATGCTGTGTTTTTGTTCTCAAACACACAACCACCCCGACGAGAGGAAGAGGAGGTCCGAGCTGCGATTCCATTATTCCTGCCTGTCTGCTGCTGACACGGTCTAATTATAGTGGCCTGAACAAATGGACCAGGAGTTAGACCTCATTACATGGGTCGTGTCAGTCCTACACACACTTTGTGCTCAAGAGTGTAATTGAAAAGGTCACAAGCTCTGAAACAGAAAATATGTCCTTAAGCGAGACGCTGCGTGTCAAGCTGAAGGGGGAAATTGTGATTTTACATCTTTTAAATGACTTTTGGAGTCTTTCCTACGGGTTCACTCTGAAGGTTGTTTGTGCAGGTAAAAATACGTACAGTGGGTCAACAAAGCAAACCTATTGTTCATTTTGTTAGAACAAACTTGGTACATTTAAAGCTTAATATATTCATAAGAATTCTGGATATTGGCATTCTGAGTCCAAAGATGAAAGCAGAGATGGAAGTCTTTGTTTTGTTGAAGACAGATGTTGTGAGGAAGACAACGATGTCATGTTGTCAGGTTGCTGTCCGGTGACAACGCTCAAGTCTCCGATGTTTCCCACAAGCACTTGAATGCACTATCTCAGAGCAGTGCACTCTATTATAACTCTATCGTAACATGTTCCCTGTGATGGATTGCTGAGCTGGTTCGAGTCCATGCAAGTTGATTTTTATAGTGCGATGAATAGAACTGAACTAATGGCTGCTTGCGTGGAAGAAAATAAAAAAAGTGCTATTATGCCGTGTGAGATTTATAGTTAGGGTGTTCTTTCACCTTCCTTATGAGGACATGTGCTCCACACACCAGCAGGTACAGGAATGTAAGAACACTCGCATACCTTCCAGTCTCAATTCTGTGCACAGGTGAGTAGACTGAAGCAACAGAGATGTAACCCAGACAGACGAATACAATCAGAGGGATCACTGAACCATGCGCCTCAATGAGTTCCAAAGGTATAAGAGTGATCTAATGATAGACAAAGATCAGTATGTTCATACAGGTGTAATGTTACACATTCGAGCCCACACCTGCCCGCTGCTCCGCAGCCACAACGATGCCCTGAAATGTGACACTGAGCAAAACCGCAAAAGATTGTAAAATGCTGAAAAAGATGAATGCAGAGAGCACACTTTAAAACCCTGCTACTTCCTGCAGCTTCTTGTTTGAGCAATGCAGCTATGCAACGACGGTCCGTTTGACACCTTACGGAAACCTTAATTCTCTTTATTGTGCGTTCCAGCGACACTTTAAAAGTAAACTTCACAGGAAGCAACTCGGTAGTTACATAGTCAGGTTTAGGAAAAGATCGTAAAGTACTTGGTCAGGTTTAGGCAACAAACCTAATTAGACACTACTGAGGAAAAGGTTGTGGTTTGGGTTAAAATAACTGCGGAAGTGGCGTAAATACATCAATATTGTCTTCTTGGTTCAAACGGGAACAACCGGTCTCCTGGGTGTTTGTGTTCTTCATTAATAAATGGTTTTCATACAAATTGATTTTGTGGGATGTCTACGAATCACAGCACATTAATCTTCATATGTATCGCTACGAAGGCTGGATGAGAACAACCTGTGCAATGACACTAAATGACACAAGTATAATATGAAAATGAATGATGTAACCGTCGACAGGGACTATGTTTAAATTGTCCACATATACAATTTTAACATATTGTAAGCAGTGGACATTTACAAGTATTAAGTATTTAGGATCTTCTTTAAACTAAAGCAGAATGAACAATCCTCTTCCATCCCAGAATGATGCGTCAGTCAAGCTTTAGTCACTTTAACACCAAAGAACCACCGACAATACTTTAGATTTGTTAATTGCAGCTTCTGTAAAACAAAAGTCTCAATGATTGAGAATACAAGCAGCAGAGTATTCCTACTCTAGTGATGAAATGCTACAATTACAAAACTCCTTTAAATAAACGCAGTTCCACAGAAAACATGATGGAAACAAATGACATCTACTTTTGTCTTTGGCTGTTTTTGTGAAGTTCTATTTGTGTCTGACGAAAGAGAATCTGGTCCCGAAGAGACCTGAATCTTTACGATCAGGATCTGATGTAACTCTCCTTCTTGCTATTTTTACGAGGTAACGAGACATAAAAACCTGTCCCGGCTGTGACAGGAGAGTTAGAGGTACGGTGTGTCATCACGCCTATCAGGAAGGGAACATCCCTCTACAGATGTTGCACTGTTAAAAACCTCCTGAAGGGGTCAAAAGGAGGTTCTGACACCATATTGGTGGGTTGGCGACGGTTAAATGTGAGTTCCTGCATAAAAGGTTCAACCCCTGAAAGCAGTCACGGCTCTCACTCAGCAACACAAAGAGCTTCGTAACAATGTTCTTCACAGAGAGAAGGGAGGCAAAGAAACACAGACAGCATCCGTAGAACCAAGGAAGCAAACCTGAAACATTCAAGACCTTTCTTGATAATTGGAGTCAAATTAATGAGCAATTTAAAAATGAACTGTTTCACCGCGATACTCGGGCTGAAACACAGCAGCTACAACAATGAAGCTACATTTGCAGAAGCTCTTCATGAGCTGTATGCTTTACTTCATCTCCGTCTACTGCTCACAATCCACAATAGAAGAAACGGTAACCCGTAAATAACCGTTTCACTGGATCAAAAGACGGATTAGGAAGGTGAGGACAGAGAGACAGGAGGACAGACGAGTCGACGTGGAGGGACACCCTGCGGATGCCACCTGGGCGCTCCGAGAGCGAAGCGAGAGATCAGATGAGTTATTGTGCTCTCACGTCAGATTACACCTCACATCCATCACACCACGGAGGACAGACGGACAAATAGTTAAGTCTGCCGAGCAGGAAGACGACGAGGAGCAGACGCCACAGAAGAGCTGCAATACGGACTTTACTTCACTAGGTCATGTTACGGTTCAGCTGGCACTCTGATGCAAAGGTTAGCAGGTCAGGTGCTGCGCGACACTTTAACACTGTCGAAGCCAGACAATTCAGAAAACTCCTATAAATAGATTTGCAGGGCACCATATCAAAAGATGATAAACTGTAGAGACTGGCGAGAGAATAACCTGTAAGAACTGTCAGAAGCTATCGGCGACCTGCGGAGACAAGTGTGCAGAACGGCAGACGTGCACAACAACACGGCAGCAGACGAACAAGCAGCCACATCTCCAGAGTGACGGGCAGCTGTTAAAGGTCTGATCGGCAGCCAGAGGAACAGGCCTGTGAGGCGATAGCTGTGGTATTCAGCAAGTGTGGGCAAGGTGGGAACCGCCAGCTACGAGCAAAGAGAGAGAGAGAGAGAGAGAGAGAGAGAGAGAGAGAGAGAGAGAGAGTTGGAGCAGAAATGTTGCTGGAAGAGAAGACGGAGAGGACGGCAGAAAGTCTCATCGTGATAACCAACGATTTCATTTAACTAAAAAACATTCAATGCTGTCATTAAAATTGACCTGCATTTCATAGTCTCCAGAAGAATGTGTCTGCACAGTATCGACTACAGCAGGCGGAAGAAGTAGAAAGAAAAACAATAGAAACCGCTTCAAGGAACCTGATCCACGTTCCCTTTGGAGCTGAGACACACGGACGGATCAACTCAAAGCATCAACGTGTGTCTTCGTAACCCTGAGAGGACAGAAGTCCTCAGTGCTGGTGTTGAATTCAGAGTTCATGGCAACTAATGTTGGCGGGACCGTCTCTGAAGTCATCCTATCACACATAGATGTCAGAGCTGTTTTAATGAGGAGGAATCCAAAAGACAGATGAAGAAATAAAAAACAAATAGTGTCAAAAGATCGAAGATCCAAGAGGGTAATGAGAAAAAGTGATGGAGAGAGAGAGAGAGAGAGAGAGAAACCAACACTGTTCAAACAGAGAAAAGCAGAAAGCTGATGAAAAAAGAGACCTGGAGGGGATGGTGTGTGTGTGTGTGTGTGTGTGTGTGTGACTTCAATAAGACAAGGCTGGTGGAGGGGTGGACTCGTATATATAAAAAGCAAAGTGTTTTATCACTGGTTGGCTCCTCTTCGCCCCCATCTGTCCCCTGTAGCCTGCAGCCAGTTAGAGGCTGAGATATAGCAGGTGACTCACACGATAAAATATATACATATATATATAGAATATACTTTGATCATGTACTTAATTACAATCCATTATTATTGTAAACAGAGTACATCTGATGTGTGAGCTTTCACATTTAACAGGCCTCTATTTTCAATTCACTTATTTTCAAATAGAAGTCAAAACCTTCAATTATCGACATGAATGGAGCTTCTAAAATAAACAATGCTCACAGTTCTGTTTGCATAAAGTCTGCTGCTCTGGCTGTCGTTGGTGGTGATTACAGATCGTATGAATATAGTTATTAGACTGTTACGAACGACACAGAGGGACAGATGTAGAAAAAGAAAACTGGCGGAGAGAAGCAGTCCGGTAACACCCAAAGCAGCAGCAACGAGTCAGAAAAAAGGACTTTAATGGAAGTTTGAGCAGTAATTATCTCAGCGTTTTGGATCAGATCCCTTTGGACTCGCCTCCTGCCTCCTGCCTCCTCCCTCCCTCCCTCCTCCCTCCCTCCCTCGTCTTGTGCAGCGGGCGCAAACACAGCCGGTGAAGTCTAGCGCCCATCTAGCGCCACATCTGTCGAGCCATAAGTGCCCCTTGCTGAGAAATGGCTGGCATCAGATCTGTCACGATGGTTAAAGCGACGCTCGAACATCTCGAGCGTCAGTAAAAAAGTGTTGACGTACAGAAGCAGCTGTCCTCCGATCTGCCGAGTCATCGCGATTCAAAGTGGTCCCATATTATAGGAACCTCTATTTCTATATCTAAAAACACCTTTAATCCTCTTATGTTTGCTGTTGCAACCCCTTAACTTCCTTGCATTAAACCCTCGGTGAGGACTAAAGCGGCCCCCGGGACTTCGGAGTTAACTCTGTAGTCATTTCAGGTGGAGGCAGGTTTGTAAAGTTTTCAGCCTCTGACTGGAGGACAGAAAATACCAATCATCAAAACCTCCCCTGGCGAGGGTCCGGTGCTGCTGAGAGAAGAATAAAAATCCCCATTTAGAGGAGTCGGGCTGTAATTGCATGAGAAGCGATGAGGCGATGAACCCAAAATGAGATTTGCAGCGAAGAGAAAACTCCAAAGTTCTGTTGCAAACGTTGAGTATTTCTTTCGGTCTTTCTCTTTCGACGGTAAAGAGGACATACCGGTGGCGAGACTGATTGAGACGCACTTATATATAGATATAGATACCAAAAGAAATTAAAGATGTCCACGTGCCAAGTGCTCATCCCCATTGTGATTTTCAGAGCAGAAGCTGTAATTTGGTGTTTGAGACGGCGGCTAACCGGCAGCCAGAACCCGTCATTAACACCATTCCTCCATTTTCATACTTCCAAACACAAACAGCAGCTCACACAAAGAGACACATCACATCCTCAGAAACGCTGCAAAAGGAACACGGCACAGCGTCGGGTTTATGTCCACAAAATAACAACGCGGCGAAGCTAAAACCTGCTGCGTTTGTGCTGCAGGATTCAGTCGTTTTCAACAAAAAGGTTTATTGAATTCTTTTTGGTTTTGATGCAAACAGAAACGATCGTGGCTGCTATTCAAGCGTGTTTCCGATCATTTGTCCTCCGCTAGATGAACTCATAGGGGAACAAAAAATGGGAAAAACAATTGAGCATCAAAACTAACAACACACAGATTTAATACTTTCACGGTACAAAAACCAAACAATGAAATTCTACCTTTTGTGAAACTTTTGAGATATTTTCGATTGCAACACTTAATTGCCGTCCAGTGCTTCTCTGTGTGAAGACGTTCAGAGCTTTAGACGAACCTCCTCGTTTCCTCGTGGTGTCCGATTGTTCATCGCAGCACGCGGCGCTCACAATCACTTCATCATAAAAGACTTGTTTCCTCCGCTTTTCATCTCGATTAATTTTCCTGATTGTTGAAGCCTCTTCCTCCAATTCTCTTTTCTTACACCATTTCATTTCCCTCCGCGCGGCTCGATGATAATTGCCGTGTAAGTGCAGGAATACGATACGTTTGGTCGGTCTTCTTCTGTGCGAGTCAAACTCAGAGGCCTCTTCAGCTTCCACTTCCTGTTTATGTTTCCTCAGTCTGAAAAAGGTATAAGAACAATATCTTCACAAGGTGAGAAGCTGCCTGCTTTCTGAACGGAGCTGACAGTCTGCAGCTCAGTTCTTCTTCTTTGATACAGGACACTTTTCTTACTTCACAGGTGTTCTTGAAGAATGACAGGCCGTCTTCCTGAGGCGGCGTTTCAAAGAGAATCTCCTTGTTACACAGAAGACGGTCTTGAAATCCAGACGACCAGAGCAGACGGATGCGTCAATCTCTTCCCGTTTCCGTTCGGCCTCCCGTTTCCTCGTCGAGGATCTTACCTTCTGAGATCTCGTTGTTCTCCTCGGTGACGCCGCCGTCTTGTCTCTGCTGAGACTGAACCATCTCGACGCCTGATTGCTGAGCTAGAAGACATAACGCATAATGCAAAGAGTCTCCATTAATGAATGGTGGGAGAGGAGGAACACAGTAACATGGCTGGCATGCATATCAATGAATCAACCAATAAAACACGATAAACAACAACAGAATAGAACAGACCACTAATGTAATATGTAGTTATTAACTGTTTAAAGCTGCTAAAAGGAACTTTAATTTTGTGTTGATTTAAACAGCCCATGTGGACAAAAGCGGACGTGTTTCCAACCGCATCGTGTCGTAAAGATCTGCAGCTGCCAGACTCCCTTTAGAAAACCTCTCAGTCTACTGCAGCAGGGTCTGACAGTCTGCCCCTCTCAGTCCTGGTTCTGGTTCTCCCGTTGCCTCCCTTCCCTCCAGCGGGTCCAGCAATACGTCCTGGGTATCCAGCAGCGTGGTGTCGGTGTTGACTCCCAGAGAGGAGAAGCTCTGCTCCTCACCGGAAAAGGAGACACTGTTGTCTATATAGTCATTCAGCATGTTTGTTTGATTTCTGCACGAAACCAGATGAACTCATGCAGGTTCACCAGAACCTCCTTCAGCTCAGACTCCAGCAGAGACCGGTCCACCGTGGACAGACCCAGATCCTCCAGCAGAGACCGGCTTCACCTGCAGCCTCGGACCTGCAGTTGGAGCTCCGGAGGGACGAGTAGAGCTCAGCTCCCGGCAGCAGCAGCGCCTCCTCCTCCTCCTCCTCCTCCTCCTCCAGGAGCAGAGCTTCTCCTCTCTGGGAGTCAACACCGACACCACACTGCTGGAGACCCAGGACGTATTGCTGGACCCGCTGGAGGGAAGGGAGGCACGGGAGAACCAGAACCAGGACTGAGAGGGGCAGACTGTCAGACCCTGCTGCAGTAACATGAGAGGTTTTCTAAAGAGACTCTGGTGATCGGAAACACTCATCTCATTCACAAGGACCGCCAAAATCAAAGTAGCATTAAGAATACCCACACAGAAACCTTCTCTCTGATGGTCTCGTTTACTGATGAAGGTCATAAAGAAACATCAGTATTAAACTGAAACTGTTTCACAACCAGTTAAAAGTTCTGTGCAGCATCTTTAAGAGAGGGGAAAGAAAAACTGAATATTTATAAAATCCCAAGAATAGAACCGTCCGGAATAGATACCATAAGACATACTTAAGAAAATGAAAATATGAGTTTAAGCTTTAATGTAAAAACAAATCAGCCAAGTGGCAGCAACTGAAGAACATCAAAACCGTATTTGCTTTGATGAATTAGGCACAGTGTGATTAAAGTTTAGGTCCTGAGGATCTCAGTGAATCAACACGGACGCTTTTCTGTTTCAGATTCATATTTCATAAGTGCTGCTTCACAGTGTGTTTTTATTAAGTGCATACAACAACAACAACCAAACATTTGTCAGCACAAGAGTTCATGCAGTTAAGGACGCAAAAGCAACGTCCCAGGAGAGGGAGTGTTGTTATCATTTGTTCTACTGGAATCATTTTATCTCCGCCAAACGCAAATATACTGGACTGGCAATGGACACATGAACATTTTCCAGCACACTAGCTTGCTACTTTGTGTAAGGGGTCGTTCACATGTTGCGTCCATAGACGTCATCGTGACGTCACCCATTGGTTTGTGGACTGCCGTTATGAAGCCTCGAGTTTGGAGATTTCACCGTCGCCATCTTGGATTACGGCCATCGCCATTGTTTTTTTGCAACCGATGAACGCAAGTGACCATATAATGTAATAAATCAAGAGAGAAGTAGAGTCATTTTCTCATAGACTTCTATACAACCAGAGGAGTCGCCCCCTGGTGGACACTAGAGAGAATGCAGCTTTAAGACATGAAGCATTGTCTTCACTCAGCCGCTTCCATCAATTTACCCAAGGTGCTTCGAGGGGTTGCACTTCTGTCGCGCCTGCAGTTACTAAGCAACCAAGACCTGTGCGCTGCGATGACGATGATGAAGCTGAAGTTGCGGTAAAGTATCTGAAAGCCTCACTGACTAAACCAAACAAAGATAATTGGATTTCCAGCACCATAAATTCTTCACTGTAGCTTTACTGCTGGATTTTTATGTGAGAATTTTGCTGACTTTTCCTCTGGAGTTGAGACGTCCTTGGACATCAAGGGTGCAGATAGTAAAGCTCAGACTAGCTCTGAACTAAAATGATTAAAGTCTCCTGCAGCAGACTGGTAAAAGAGTCGGCATTTGTAATTCCGATGATCAGCTCGATCAGATCATACGTTAGTCCATCGTTTCCCGTGGACGGTCCCTTGGAAGTTTTTTAACTACCTTTCATACTTATAGTGCTTATATTTTGTATGTCCTGCGACTTTAAAATCACCCTGCATCGGTGACTAAAATCACATTGTAGTCACCGATGCCCACTCACTACCATGATCTCCCTCCCCTTTAGTCCCTTTCTGTGTGACGGTGGCTCTCAGGTGGTGTAAGACATGCGTAACATCTGCCAGCTGGTTTACTACCAGAAGCCAGTAAACCAGAAGCCAGTAAACCAGAAGCTGTCTGACGCAGCCGTTACCCTCCTTGGCTGCAGATAGAGGGCAGTTCCTTTCCCCCTCAAACAAAGCACCCCTCCGACTTTCTCTGTCTCTCTCAAGTGGGTCTCTACAATTGTTTTTGTTTCTTTGTTGAATGTCAAAAAATACTTTGACCACAGATAACGAAGTTGGATCATCGAACGATTGTACGCTCGGGATGTCTGGCTGGTGCAACGTTGTATCACCACTCTGACCACCGTTTTATGATAGGCTAGCATCCTTTGCTTTTTTATTATCTATGTTTTAATGTTAGAAAAGACGCTGGGTGCAGCGCCCTTTTCCTCATCGGGAACAATTGAAAAAAGACGCTCAGGAAAAAGGCATTCTGTGGACACGGACACTCAGTTTATCCACCAAATATATGTATCGATCCGTTCACTAAATACTGGGCCACTTGCTGATGTATTCTGCCTCCTCACTAACAGTACACAGACATGGAAAGTCAATTTGTTGAAGTTGCATTCTCCGTCTTTGCTGGTTAATGTCCTTACAGAGCTCGACAAGATATTGCGCTCTGGCGCGCTGCTGTTGCCAAACTGCATGTGAACACTTGTAATTATTATTGACAAGCTGTAAAAGGGTCTATAATGTGATATTACGCCATCTCTTCAGTTTTGCAGAGCAGCGTGACATCCTTAATGCTGAGTCAAAGAACTTGTTCCACCCCGACGTGATGCATTTCTGGAGGAAACACTCCTCTGCATTACAAATCTTGTTTAAAAGGTTGATGTGTAATATTTCTTTTTTTCTTCCTGAAGCACACAGTATGAGGAGTAAATATCAGCAGGTTGCTGAATGTCAGTGAGTGAAACAAAGTAAACAACTCACTGGGCATATTTTTGCATTCACGACCACAACAGTGAGCTGCGGCGTTCGGTTGTTTGTGTTACCGTTTGAATTCTTATCTGCTTTGCTCAACTTGTGTCTCACTTCATCCTCCACCAAACACACAGATTCAACAACATAAACAGCGGAGGCATCACTGAACAATGCAGCATTAAGGCAGAACCATACCTGCAAACTAATAAGAGGTGAAAAAGGTGACAAGCCCGAAACCCTGTCGGGAGGGGGGGGGGCTTGCAGGTATGGGCAGAACATATAGAGTACAAACATTCCAACACTAAATCACGTAGTGCTGCTGTGTCACTCTCTACGGGTTCAAACTTTCAAGCATATTGCCCTCTTGGCCGCACCTCAATCAGTGATGTCACAGCAGGTATTCTGCCAATCACAGCTGATGGAACAACACACCCGCTGTGACATCACTGATTGGGGCCAGAAGGGCAGCCTGATGTCACATAGGGCAGCGGTCCCCAACCTTTTTTGCATCACGGACCGGTTTGATGCAAGACAATATTTTCACGGACCGGCCTTCAAGGTGTGGCGGATAAAGACGACGAAATAAAATGATACGACCGGCATGAAAACAAAAATGAAATGCATAAAAAATACAACTCACAATGAGGCTGAATCAGTGGAGCCCTGAGCTTGTTTCTCTGCAACGAGACGGTCCCATCTGGGGGTAATGGGAGACAATGACACCCGAAGTGTGTTCCTCATGTCCAGTCTACTCCGTTTGGTTTTGATTGCTGTCACTGCAGAACATCCCGCTTCACAAAGAGGATGTGTGAAATGGACGCAGGGTTTTCAGTGCTTTAGTGGTGATCTCAGGATATTCAGCCTTGATTTTAATCCTAAACATCTCAAACATACTTTTAAGGCCACCGTCATTTACAACCTCCAGCAGCTGATCTTCCTCTGTCGACATATTCTGCAGAGCGGGCTTGGTGCGTCAGAATTACTCCTGATATTAAGATTTATTTTTCTTGTAGGTTGTAGGCTCTTCTTCTGTCTCCTTAGTGGCCTTTCCCCCTTTGCAAAGAAGCTCTCCAAAAGTTATTTACTCATGTTCGCTAGCTTGTGGGCTTAATTTTTGAGGTAATGTACCACGTGACTGAGACGAGCGTCTTGACATGTCAAGAGGCACAGGCGGATGAAATTGGCAGAGAATCCTGTCATTTTTCAAAATAAAACTTCTTTCAGACTCTGCTAATCAATAAAACGGAAATAATATAATATTTATTCTTTCTGTGCGGCCCGGTACCAAATGACCCACGGCCCGGTGGTTGGGGACCACCGACATAGGGTACTTCTCAAGTCTCTTAATTGCATCCCCGTTTCCGTCACTTGGGTCCTTTCCTTGCGTCTTTGTCCCTCCCACCAGGGATGCATGGAGGAAACCATGTCAAACAGCAGTCAAACCAACGGGTGACGTTATGATGACTACGTCCACTTCTTATATACAGCAGCAATACCCATGATGAAATGAACCACTGGTTGTCAAATGATGTTGTTTGTCTTCTTCCGCGAAAGGATCATGTGATAGGGGCGTCACGAATCAGGACACGTTTTCTAAGATTTCCGTTACTGCCTATCCAGAATAAACGTTCAAACGTTTTCGTTTTAGGGCTTCTAAAACACCAGGGTAGTGGGGATGCTCGGCAAAAACGCAGCAAACGTTTCTAAAACAAAAATGCAGTAGTGTGGATGTAGCCTCAATCATCAGGGGAGTGTTACTACTCAGGGAAAGTCTCTCACCTTCATGTTTGGCCTGCAGAGGTTTGCTCTGCTGTCCTCCGCTGACAGCAACTACTTTAAAGTTGTATTCTTTAGAGGGGTCAAAGTCGTCGATGAGCAGCTTTGCTTCCTGCTTCGATACTGCAATCTCCTTTTGCTCTCCACCTGTTCCAGGGCAAGAGAAGGAGAAACAGTCAGCAGCTGAAGTCTGATGATCAGAGAGAAGAAACAGTTTCTGATTCAAGTGCTGACCACACAAGGGAATCATTTGTAAGATCCATTTCATTATTAATGTAAGGAAGAGAACAACAAACCCACGGCTATCAGTCAGTTTAAGGTCGAGTTCACACCCAGAATAATTTGTCGAGATCATTTGGTAAGAGTAAAGACGTCCGAACGCTAAGAGTAAAGACGTCCGAACGCTAAGAGTTAAGACGTCTTAACGCTAAGAGTAAAGACGTCCGAACGCTAAGAGTAAAGACGTCCGAACGCTAAGAGTAAAGACGTCCGAACGCTAAGAGTTAAGACGTCTTAACGCTAAGAGTAAAGACGTCTGAACCCTAAGAGTAAAGACGTCCGAACGCTAAGAGTAAAGACGTCCGAACGCTAAGAGTAAAGACGTCCGAACGCTAAGAGTAAAGACGTCCGAACGCTAAGAGTAAAGACGTCCGAACGCTAAGAGTAAAGACGTCCGAACGCTAAGAGTAAAGACGTCCGAACGCTAAGAGTAAAGACGTCTGAACGCTAAGGGGTAAAGATGTCTTAACGCTAAGAGTTAAGACGTGTTATATTACTCTTTAAAAAGGACAAAGCTGGCTTTATTGAATCTTTTTTTTTTATCAACAAAAAGAGACCAAAACCGACAATAAATTAATTTGGCTACAAATTGTAATGAAAGAATGTGTCAAGCATGATTTTTTTTCATGCAGTTTTTATAATTATTTTTTAAAAAGGTCTTTGAAACACACCAACACATAGCTTGTGCATTAACAGCTTGAAATATATTTGAAACAACTTATTCAAACTCTCATTATCATATATTCTACCTTTCTCCTTGCAATTAAAATAGCTGCTTCAGGACAATTTACATTCTCTGACATCCTTTTAAATCTTTGCAGATTGTACTGTAACACTGCAGAGATTTAAGCTCGAATAAATTCAATAGAGGTGCTCGCAACACCTGTTCTAGCAGCATAAAGATCTAGAGTGCAAAAGTTCTTATTCCCGAGGGAGCCATTAAACCTGCAAACTGAACTTCTTTCGTCTTTCTACAAGACGCCTTCAGCCACTGCTGGTCAAAGGTTACACGACTTGTGTTATATGGAAATCAAAGACACATCCACACAGTGAATTGGGTAAGAAGTATTTCTCAACTCAAAATTTGCTGATAAAAAAAGCATTTTATCCAAAGAGAACACATACTTCCACCTTCACAGTTTGACTTCTGACTCACACTGAGGGCAGACATACATCTGCAGGTGCATGAATCATCGTCTACTGTACCTTAAATTAACTGCAACGAAAGCTTTTATTACTCAAGTGTGTGAACTGCTCATTAAACGAGGTAAGGTTTGATTTTAGCGATCGAGGCAGCGGCTTAAAATGGCTCCTGCCGAGCCACAGTACACTCGAGACACTACACTACAAAGTAAAGTTTAAAGTATTTGACATGAAGTGAGTTTTGAGCAGCTAATAGAACCCTTTTACTGCAGACGTCATGTTTACGTCTGAGTGCTAGCTGGCACGCTTACCTCTGAGGAGTGGGCTGAAAAGTTACTGATCGAAAACGTCACCTTGCTGTGTTGTTGCCAGAATTAATATCGCATACATTTGAGATTATAAAACTTGAGATTCGAGGCTTTAGCGAGTTACAAAATCGGCAAAGCATTTCAGAGATGGAGAGAAAATGTTAATAGTTTAGCTTAGCCTTCTGCTAACCTCCTCAGAAGGCTAAACAATTAAAGAGATGAATAGAAATGTTGCTAATGGGCCAAACTATTAGAGAGATTAAGAGATGGCCTGCTGTTGGGCTTATTTTCTGGAACTAATGTAGCATGACAGCACGGTGGAATCATCAAGCTAATTAGCAGACAGCTGGCTACTTAGCTAGCGCGGTAATTCCGCCGTGCTTCTATGCAACTCTGGTTACAGAAAACTACGTGAACGACGACGTCATTTAACTAAAGCTAGCTAGCCAGGCGTCCTCTCTGTTCTCGACCAACACTCCTGGAGAGTGTGTGACTGTACATATTGAGAGAAACTTGTATTTTCTACTGCTATTATAAAAAAAACGTTAACGTTAACATGTTCAGAGAATTGTTCCCTCAGCCCACAAAAATACATCATCATGTTTACTAACAGAAAAGGTGTCTATATACAGTATATATTTATATATATATATATATATATATATATATATATGTTTGTCCTTTACTATGTCCTTATATTCAAGTTAATTCAAACATTTGAGTCAGTTGGGACTTAATGTCTGGTTCAAGGACACTTCATGGGAGCAAATGGCTGCTAAGAGAATGGCAATAATAACCGTGATTTATTGACCTGTCACTCAAACCACCATACCAGACTAGCATTATACATAACCCAAAGCACTTTACACACCTACTACACCTCTCTGCCTTCTCAAACAACAAAATATGTGAAAATGCCTTCCGATATATTTGAAAGCAGCCAGAATCGCAGAATTTAGAAAGCCTCTGGCACCACAGAGCGAGGAGAGGTAAGATTAACTTTATTAACGCCTGAGGTGACGACAGCTCTCATCACAGCGTGCCCGGGTCCAGACCTTCGAGTCCACCCACTCCACCGAGTTTACAAGTCTGATATCAGGCAACACGGTGCAGCAGAGACCAGAGGACAACGAATAAAAAGGTATAAACCAGGAATATGAACAAAACTTAATAAGGAGTCTACAAATCAAATCAATAAATATGAAATATATGCTTTCAGCATCTCATACTGCCAAATGTGCTTTTCTGTCGTAGCAGCAGAAGGTTTGGCAGAAGTCAGCAGTTTACAGATTGACTCGGAGGCGGAGGTTTCCATTTCCTGGCTTCACGAGAGAGAGCCCATCGTGTCCACAGATATATTGACTGAGAAGTCCAAGATCATCACATGCAAATTAGTTTAAGAGTTTGGGATGAAAGAAAAGTATGGAAGCCCATTCCCACCAGCAAAAAAAAAAATAAGATCACTAAAAAAAAAGAAAAGAAAAAAATAGTAACTTAAAAAAAAAAAAAAATGTAATTCACAAAAAAAAAAATAATAATTCTAATAATTTTTTTTTTTTATTTTACTTTTTTTCCACCAGCAAAAAAAAAAAAAAAACTTTTGGTGCATCCATCTGTAACCATAACACCAGATTTTTCCAGTTGCTATAGAAAGTCGAAATTATGAGATACTTTAACACAACAGTCATAGAAGCAGCTATGACATATGAATGGATTGTGAGTACATTGAAGACTTCTTTAAAACGTGGCTTTACAACACATGAAATACAGATGATGTTTCACATGGATTGTACTGAGCAAACGCACCCTTGAAGCTCTGGAGTATAAAGAATGAAACCAATGTGGCTGAGGTGGCGACCAATAAACAGCAACTGGAAACTTTTTTTTTTTCTTTTTTGCTGACAGAGAAAAAGTTAAAAAAAAAAAATATATATATATATTTTATTTTTTGTGAATTCATTATTATTTTTTTTTTTTGGTGATCTTATTTTTTATTTTTTTGCTGGCGTGAATGGGCTTCCATAGTTTATTGGTCGCCACCTCAGCCACATTGGTTTCATTCTTTATACTCCAGAGCTTCAAGGGTGCGTTTGCTCATTACAATCCATGTGAAACATCATCTGTATTTCATGTGTTGCTGGTGAAAAAAAAAGTAAAATAAAAAAAAAAAAATTATTAGAATTATTATTATTTATTTTGTGGGTGGATTTAATTTTTTTTTTTTTTTTTTTGTGAATTACATTTTTTTTTTTAAGTTACTATTTTTTTTTTTTTTGTGATCTTTTTTTTTTTTTTGCTGCGGGAATGGGCTTCCATAGAAAAGTGCCAATTTCTTCTTTGCTTTTTTTTTTTCTTTGTGTTATAAAATAGAAATCAGAAAACAGCAGATGAGCAGATGTAGTCTGGATGTGTCGCTCTCCCTCCTCTTGCTTTACTTTTTATTTCTCCTCAACTCCATCCTTTATTCTGCCCTCCAGTATCTTCCTCTTCTTTTACGTCCCCCCCCCGCGGTGTCACAGGGGACGGGACGCCTGTGCTCGCTGTATCTTAACTGACACTTGATTACTGTGATCAAACAGACGGACAGAAAGCTGCAGGTTTACTTCGCCGCCGGCTGACAAGCAGCACCGGTGGTCCGAGGAGGACTTCAGCTCCAGACTTCAGGACGCGGTGGGTTGGTGCATCCAGCAGTGTGGAGGTGAATAGAAAGAAATGGAGTGAAGTCTGCATCTCTGGAAACATACACAAACTTCCTGAATCTGAAATCCTTTCTTCTCTCAGTTTAGGTTTTTTGTCCTGATTTAAAGGATTTCCCTAGTTAGGGACCCTAAATTAGGAACAGTTGTTATTCTTTCCTTTCGTCCTCGTTGTGTCGGTGAGTAAATCTCTCGTATACAGTATGATGCTCCTTTATTGTAAAGAGTGTCTAGTGAGTAAAATACAAGTAGAATATAACCGAGGGACCCTTCTGGGCCTCACACCTTACTTACTAACGAGGACTCAAGTCCTTAACAAAACGAGTTCTTGAAGCTTCATGCAGCTGCACCTCTTTTACCCGCTGCAAAAAATAACCAGAAGAGAAAAGAAAGAAAAGGAGGAGAAGAAGAAACCCTGAGAAGTAAAACAAGCTGTGACTGTTCGGCACAAGCAGCTCTGAGCTGATCACAAACTGAATATTTGAAACGTTTCATCACAGCTAAGAAATAGTGAAGAAAGCTAAAAAAAACATGTTCTCATTTCGTACAGCTACTCGTGCCTGTACATCACCTGAGCATTCTAGACTCTAGGTCCATTTTTAACTTCTATATGCAAATGAGCAGCACCCAAAATGAACGTGAATCATGAGGAGGAGGAGCCGTGTGCTCGTCAGAGATGTGCTTTAGGGGCGGGGCTACCTCGTGATGAACTGCATAGTATCTTCATTACTCAAAATATAAGGCGACCATGTTTTCCGACGCCTGGTTCCAGAACATTCAGCCATTTAAAGAAGTCAACGTTGAGGCCTGAGGAGGAGAACAGCAGCCAACAATGAACCCGTTTCTATGTAGCTGCAGCGCCACAAGCACTTCTGGTGTCAGTTTGTTCCCCATACGGGTTCATGACGTGCACCTGGCTGGAGCGTACGCTGTCAGAGGTGTTGATTTCACTTCAGAGGCTGAACTTTGTTAAACTGTTGTGGCTTGTACTCACAGACGGTTCTTATGTTTAGTCTCCCTCATTGATATTTAAATGGGTCACAATCAGGTTGCACTCACTCACTCATCTACTCACAGCCCCACTTGAATTGACACCTGGAGTGAATCCAATCACTTACAGAAATAACTTCCGTTCCCGTAAACAACACTCCAGTGTTTCCACAAACTTTTTGAAGCCGTCGACAATGAATCCAAAAAGGTGTCGTCAACCACAGGTTTCCACAGCGGGCACCCGAGCGGCCCCGGTACGAGTTATACCGCATAACTCCTCCCTTTCTCCACAGAGTTATGAACCAGCATGCAGGTGAAACCCACATGAAAGAAATTCTCCCTCGGGGGGGGGGGGGGGGGGAGAAGTTGTGCATAACTAGAATTTTTGTCCCACCAGCAAAAGTCAAACGCCATATAGTAAATATGATTTGTGAGCGGTCAGGAAGTGCATTAACCTGCATTCTGTAGGTTCTTTTACGACAAATCCCTCCGTGTCATCTGGGTGCACCATTGGTGCAACGTCTAACTGTCACGTGGCGGTTACTGCTGAGGAGCCCTTGAGCGAGGCACCAGACAACCAATCCATCACAGAGGCTCAGCTTCCAGGTGTGACTGTGGGGAGCCGCGTATAGACCGAGGTACGGCGGAGCAGATGAACTCCCCGTCAGATCTCCGGACGGATCAAGTTTAAACTAGAAGGTTTCTGCAGAGAGCAGAGCTCCACCGGCTCTGGACCATCAACACCACTTAAACCAAAACAGATTCCTCGTTTGGGTTTCATTTTCTGGTCTTTTTGCTGCGTGTTTATTACCAATAAATCATTGATAAAGCAGGGATGTAGTCATCTGTCACGATGACTACATCTGTCATTCACACTTGCCAAATTGGGAAAATCCGAATGAATTGAAGATAAACTGTTGAATTTAGTACATGATGGTCCATTTAGAGTCAAACAGACCATAGAGCAGGGGATGCTTTAGGGCGGGGCTTACCGTGATTGACAGGTTGCTAGCATAGCCGTATAATTAGCTGTACTTGGCGTCTCCTCCTCTGCTAAATGTTTGTGAACCCCCATTCCTGACATACAGACTCTGTTTTTCAGCTGGCTCTCACCTGGTCGTGTGGAGTAAACCACCTTGTAGCTTTCAAACTGTCCCTTCGGCTCTTTCCACGACACATGCAGCTTGGTGGGGCTCAGGATTTTGGCACGAAATCTCCGCGGCGATGAAACTGGACAGAGAAAAAAAAAACACCGAAATAAACAACTTTACGCAGTAACTGAGTTATGTAAATATTTGAATGAATGAATGAATGAATGAATAAAAGATCCCCGTCATGCACCACAAATGTTTTGTATCTAGAAGAATCTGCCGTCATCAGTGCGTATTAGTGGATTACATCCATAACAATGGGAGGAGTTCAGTTCTGTTCAGTCACTGGATATGAAATAAGATTTTACAGCTTTGGTTCACAGATATTCGTCCAAAAGATAATAGAGGTTTTGCTTCAACGTTAATGTCTATTCGTCCTTAAATTAAACGTCATCGCTGCCCAGAGTGTTTCACAGAATCCGCTCTCCTCCCGACCGTGACTGAAGTTAGACTGAACTCCCTCCAGAGTTATGGCGGCGGAGAGGCAGAGTCGCTCCATCTGTGTTTAAAAAACAGTTCGGAAAAAGGAAGAAGAAGAAGGATGAATTGTATCTCATCCAAGCGGGAGGATACACATCAGAGAGATTAGCTTTGCACAGATGTCACGTAAAAAAAAAAAAAAAAAAAAAGAAAGCAAAGTCCCATTCTCCTCCTCATCCTCATCTTCCTCATCTTCCTCGTCCCGCATTGTGCTCGTCTCAGTGGGGAGACGACAGGTCGTCTTCTGTGTTCCACTTACCGGCGGCATCAAAGCGACGCCTCTCATCCTGATTAGTTGTTGCCCCCCCCCCCCCCTTCTCTTTCTCCATCCTTCCCTTTTATTCATTTTCTCAACCTCTCCATCTCCTCCCCCCCCCCCCCCCCCTTTTCTATCTGATCCCTCTCCGTGTCCTCGTCTCATTTTCTTTTTCCTTTCCTGCGTCTCCGTGCTTTGAAACCGTCGTCGTCGGGGGGGTGAAGATGAGGATGAGGATGAGGATGAGGAGAAAAGGAGTGAATGTGACTTCCTTTTAACTGCAAGGAGAAGAAGAACAAAAGGGCACCAAAGGGAAAGGCACTGGAATAGCATCTGTTTACTATTCCTCTCCAGTCCTCGGCAGGAGTGTTCAGATGTGCAACATCCACCGAGCTGCACGATCTCCACACACGCTTTACAATGGCCTCACAGTCGACCCTTCAGAACGCCGTGTTAGTGGAGCGTTCGCCTTCCACATGTTGTGAGTGAGGCCACTGTAAAGGGTCAACAACCACAGCACCCTGTCATCTTCACACCGGCAGAGCCAAACCCCAGATGATGCTCATCTATCTAGAAGCATTCCCCAAATCTAATTTTAACTCCGAAAAAAAAAAAGAGAAAAAAGCCAGCGGGTGGAAAATAAAATATGAAATCCACAAACTCGCTCCTGTGTTTGTGTCCTCATTATGAGGTGAGCCATCTGCTGCCGCCGACTTCTTTAAATACCTACACCGTGGCTGACGCCTGCTAGAGCTCTGATGCTCTGATGCACGATAAACAAGAGGCTTAAAGGGACGGTTCACCCAAAACCAAACACATATGGAGCTCAGACAATGCTCCTTTTAGAAGGAGTTTGCATACACGTCTCTCCGTACGACACAATGTGAACATTCAAACATTAACACATTGGTTTCTTTTAGGTAGAAAGACAATCGACACAAATAAGAAGACGCAGTCCAGCTGATGAGCCCGATCAACGAACACCTCTTTGTTTCTTAATGGTGAACCGCCTCTCCGTGCATGTTGTTAATGTGCAGCAAACCACTCGTGTAGGTACGCAAAGAAAACTTAAAGTTCAGCACACAGGAAGGATAATCCTGATTTCAAATGGAGAGAATGTGAAGCCAGAGCATTCAACAGCAGGCAAATATATTTACACACACAGACAGAAGGAATACTGTACCAATTATCTCACCGACCTGGGGATGAGAACGAGGCCTGCGTGGGATTTTTCGTCTCACGGTTTTAGCTCTCTGTCTCGGAAACAAAGGACGTTCTCTCGTCTGCAGAGAGCTGCTCAAATCCCAAATGATTCGAGAGGCACATTTCTTTGCACCTCTTTGTTTGTTGTGTAGCTGAAATGTGTTGATTTGTTGTGTGAGTGCATCCACACATGTGTGTGTGTGTGTGTGTCTGTCTGTGCATGAATTATGTATTGTTAGTCCGCAACTGAGGGGGGGGGCAACTGTATTCTGGAGCATGCACATAAAGAAAATCCATGTAGCTTTGGTGTTCTTTTCTTTTTTTTTATGCCGGTTCCTTTGCAGCAGCGCGCACACACACACACACACACACACACACACACACACACACACACACACACACACACACACACACACACACACACACTCACAGAAAGCCACGGATCTTCTCTGTGAGATTGTATTCTCAGACGGAGGGCCTCTCCTGTGGAGATGAGGATTAATTCTCATCTATTTTTCATGGCGGAGTCTTGTGTGCAAACAGCAGAGCCGACTGCTGCTGGAGGGCTGGAGAGGTGTCCGTCACACCCACCGGGGGGGGGGGGGGGGAGTTGGCATTTTTGAATTATTAGTGGATCCAGAGGACATTTTTAGGTGAAGGGACGATGAGGAGCTGAGTTATAGAAAACAATAAAACTCTGGTTGGCGAGTCGGAAGCCTTGAAGGAGCGTAGAGGGATGATCGATGAAAGGTTTCCCAACTTAAGAGTCACTTTTCTTTTATAAACAGACCGAGAGCAGAATCTCTTAAAGATACACAGAGCATCACTTAAGTATTATCACATTACATGTCACACACACACACACACACACACACTGTTTGCCGCTGTCCTTCCACAGCAAACTGAAAGTGAAGCTTTCACAGTTTCTGCTGACGGAGGAGGTCAAAAGGCATTTTTTCCGCTTCATATCAAAAATGTCTTCTTAATATGGAAAACCAATTATTTCTCTATTTTACACACTGACAAGTTCTCCCTTCTTGTCCCCGCAGCTCCTGATTACGCTCACCAGCATGTCAGCGGCTCTACCGAGTGAAGCCGACCGAGTACAAAAGACGTGACCTAGAAAAAGAGCCGCTGACATTTGACCACATTCCTCTTCTGCCGTTTCCCCTTCAGGTACAGAAACCTGCTGCAGGTTCGTCTTCCATCAGACTCGAGAAGCCTCGACAAAGCCGGAGCTTAAATCATTCCTTTGACCTTCATGACAGGTGTTAGAGAGTAACTCAAGACGTCGAGTTATGACTAAATGACGGCCCTAACTCACTTTTCTATAAGTCTACGAAGTCTATTTATCTGTCAGCTTCGCTTATTTTGCCCGTTTTTGCTGGAAACCGTTGTGAACTCATCCGACTCCTGAGCTGAGGGGTTTCTCTGGTGGAAGCCCCTCCAAGCGGATCGTAACTCCTCGGCTCCTCCCGGGTCGCTGGTGTAGCCGAGGCTTTTTGGCGCTCTATGGCCTCTTCACTGAGGAATGCTGCGGTTGCCTTTCAGTTTAAAACTCTGGACTAAAACCGAGCCAAGTGTCCTTAAAGTGACAGATGTGTTGTTGCACGAGGGTCAGGATGGAGCTTCACTGGGCCAATTAAGGCTTCACACTGACGGGGGAACATTTCTTGGAGGTAAACATATTCTGAAATATTTGCTGCATGGTTCCGGCTTCTTAACTGTGAGGATGTGTTGCTTTTCTTCGTGTTAATGAATATTTAAATAAGAGTGTTGGTTGGACAAAACAAACACCACCGTGGCCAATCGGTCACATCTTTCAGGCAACATCTGTTGTCATGTTATCATGTAAACTAATGATGACAAATGATATTCTTTATATTCAAATGAAGCTTTGAACTGGGCCTAAAACAATCATTGTTTGGGCCAATCAGAATGCAGGACACCAGCGTCACTGGGCAGCAGACACGTGGTGACCCCTCACCCCCTGAAGGCCTGCTTGTTGACCTCTCAAACCTCTAACCTGGTGTTACGGTTCGGCTCAGTGTCGGCCACTGGCTTCGTGGTCACGGCACTACGCCAGCAGGTTTAGTCTCTCCACCGCAGCCTCGTTTTCAAGTTCAACACAGCCAACAACCTTTGGAAGTGGGCGGAGCATGAACGTGTTTGGGTGCAGCAGAATGTGCTCAAAGCAAAACATCAATCTTTTTCTCATACAAGATGTGTCACCCAACACATTAAGATTCAAAACAATGTCTTAGATCCATAATAAAGGAAAACTCAGCACAGCTCATTTCAGATCACGAATATCAATCTTTTGCATCCCGAGGTCTCCGTGATGAAAGGAGAACGAGACTGTTAACGGTGATAACTGTGTTAAGGAGACTCGTCTGTTAATGAGGTTACGTGTTAATTACTGACGAGTTAAATAGGGTGACAGACAACAGGAGTACATGAAGAGCTCTCGTCTCACAGGCTGGAAGTAAAACACACAAACGCCGAGTAGTTAACAGATGTAGAGGAGCAAGAGAGACGTTCAGAAAAAACTGCGTGAAGTTAGTAGTTTAATACGCACATTAGGCACAAATGGTTTTATATCTAAAAAATCTAATTGGGGACCGGTGTGGAGTTCAAATCTGTAACCTGAGTTACACAGAAAGCTGTCATTAGCCCCTTTGAACACTTAATTAAACTAAACACACGTGCAGCTCAATCACAGAGCTGACAGACTGTGTCTCAGCAAACCCGTTAGTCTAGACAGTCAAATACGACATGAACATCAAGGCTGTTAACAGAACGTTAAAGGGATCATTGAAATAAAAACACCTCAAAACATAAGTCAATGTCTTTGGAACAAAGTTGAGAATATAACCCAAAGAATGAAGCAGAGGATGACACCTGCACCTCCACAGCAGGACCACAATGAGGTTCACAGGATCAGCAATGAGATCAGCATTGTTAGCATAATGCTGAACGCAGAGGAGTGGTGGATTACAACTAGCCCTGTTTGGCAACATCGTGGAAAAAGTAAATGAGGTTGTTCATAGCTCTGTCTGTCAATTAACCACCCGAACCCTGATGGACAGCAAAACGGTGAAGCCATAGGAAAGCCTTCAACCCTGCTGAGCAACTGGTGGGAAGCTCTAGGAAACCCTCTAAGGACCAGAACAGGAAGCTCTAGGAAACCTGAAGCACTAGAACGGGAAACCCTTGGAAACCCTGCGAAGCACAAAAATGAGAAACCAGTGGAAGCTTCGTTTGGCTCCGTGGGTTTTGGGAAAGCCCTCGTTGACCTTTTATCTTCAAACTACATCATGGAAACAACCACTTGAACCCGAGCTGATGGAGGAAGACGTTGGCCCTGTTTAGCCGTATGGTGAATAAACCCAGTTTATCTTTGTTTAAGGACGGTATCAGCTTCTAGCTCTATACGGTGCCACCGTGGAGCGTAGTGGTGTCACGGACCGTCGTCGATCGGAACAGATGGACGGGGTTGGGTACACCAGATAGCTCAACAAAAACAAAGAAGAACCGACTGCATCAGCCGATGTGGCTCACAAACCATCGGGATGATCTCTAAACGATCCGTGGCTAGCCCTGTAGGACACAACGTTAGCGTATCCGGTCCAGTGTATCTGTGTGATAGACCCCCTACTGGCCTTGTGGACCCTGTTGGTCCCTGGAGTGGAAAGCAGGCTAGTGGAGGTACTTACCTTGACCCCGCGCCGGCTGAGGAAACAAGGAGACGAGGACGAAGCCCAGCAGGCAGAGGCTCAGTCTGACTGAGAACTGCATTCTGGAAGCAGCAGACGGGGGGGGGGGGGGCACGACACACACCTGGAGGAGAGGGGAGGAAGAGGTAAGAGGGAGGGAGAGGAGACGAGACAAGGGAAGGAAGGTGGTGAGGGGAAATAGAGTAAGGAGAGAGGAAAGGAAAGAGCAAGTCAGGGGAGGAAGACAGAGAGCGGGAAGGTGACGAGGAGGAGAATGGAGAGAAGGGAATGTGTGAGGGAGGTTGAAGGAGATAAAGGGAAGACAGGAGCAGGGAGGACAAGGAGAAAGAGGAGATGAAGGGACTCAAATCCTCTACATGGCACTTCATCAGTTATCCTAGAAGATTGTGTTGCAATATTAGACACTCAGATGTGAACTTGAATCTATTCTGGTCATGTTTGTGCCGTTACAGACGAACATTAAACGTGTTGTTTTTTCATTGCTGTAAATCTGTCAGAAAATAATTCATAAATAAAAGCACGTACAGCTAAAGAACGATAGGCGATTGTAAATATGAGCAGATATTCGTCTCCGCCCCTCGATGATGTACAGACTTGTTCGCTTACATCACAGATTTTATGATCTAACCCCCCCCCCCCCCCTCCCATCAGCACTTTGGTCCAAAGTTCTAAATGATCCATTAATTAAGCTGCAAAAATAAACCTTTTTTAAGTCCGCCCCCTTTTTTTTTTGCATAATTAAGTATCTTATTATGACGCTTTAGACAAACTATTTGTGGATTAAGTTGAAGCTTATGAAGCACATCGGTGTCACATACTGTACACATGCACGACTGCATCAAACAGAAGCTGCAGAAGAAGCTTTATTCACAGGAGGAGCTATAGACGTGAGATATTATGATATGTGTTTTCAATGTCTCGGAAAAGTCACACTAGATGTAAAAGGATTTAAAAAAATACATTTTGTTTGCAGCCAACTTTTAATTGCAGGCGATTTTCAATAATTTATTGACGTGACAGTTAATTGTCCACCGTGTCGGTGTTGAGAGGAGCTCTGCTTGTGGTAATAAAAACAGATTTAGGATTATAGGTGTGTTGAGAGCAGAACCAGTCTCAGTGCACCTTGAGAAGAAAACATAAAAAAAATCACTACAATATGCATGAAATAGTCCCTTCGGGGGCTCACAGCGCGTGACTGTAGATCACTGCAGTGAGTTCACGAGCTCATTACCACAGCTGGCTGTTTTATTTCTAACTCCTATAATAAACATGTAGAGTATCAGCTCCTACCGTTCACAGCCTCTAACCTGCATGTCTTTGTACCTGCTCAGCCCCTCTCGCTTTAAGGTGCTGTAGTAAACACCTGCACCCTCCAGATGTTTGGTCAGATCACATCAGACATCGCTGAACAAACCACTTTAGGTTATCGTAAATAAAAACAGCCGGAAGTTTTTTTTTTCTCCCCTTAATTGAAATGAGCACAGGTGAGATCTGCACGTTGCGCCATCAGCGGCACGAGGTGGAGAGAAAACAGGTTCCGCGGATCTTTATTTATGTGCAGATGTGTGCAGATGTGTGCAGAGTGAGAATAAAGAGCAGCTGTACCTTCTCGGATCAGACGTTTCCGGGCTCCGCTGCTCTCTCTCCTCCGGACAAGCTGAACGAGAAGCTCACTTAGTCCCCAAACAAGCGACTCTGATCCTGATCCACCAACTCTCCGCTCCCCGTCCACCAGGAGACAAGCTGGTGGGAGTGGTACACCTCACTACCGGTGAAACCTTTCAAAATAAAATCCACGCTGAGGCCCAAACCCCCCAAATCAGTGCTGCTGATGAGAATAAGAACATCTGTTACATCTGTACATGTATCAGACAGCTTTAGTACTTAGTTGCTTTACAAATTAAGGTTTTTGCATAGAAAACAAATAAAGAGCTTTTTATAAAATAAATGAAGTTATTCAGTAGTTTCAGTACAGCTGAAACAATTAATCAATTAATCTATTGACACAAAAGTAGTTCATATTGACCTCCAGCTCAACCAACTCCAACAGTAAAATCCTGCTTTTACATTTAATGCATGAGTGAGAATAATCTAATGATGTGAAATATGTTAGTTTAACAGTCACAGGGGACATCTTTACATCTTCTGCATCAAGTATATATTGACAATTAGGAAAAAGTAGCCTACTTAAAGTAATAAAAGTAAAAGTTTACTCGTTATACTTCTTGTATATACTTTTACCTAAAGTGGCAACCTCGAAGATTTTCTTTTAAATAAATGTCTGTTAAGTCACGTCTATCTCCAAAGAAGCCCGATATGACGAGTTGAGGCCCGCTGATAACAGTATTGTAATATTTACATGCGGTATTGTGGTCTGAGTGTCTGTGGCGACAAAAAAAGCTGTATTACAATGTTTCCTCTGTCGTGTACACAATTAGGAAAACTTGAAGCTCATGTATCAACAAAAAAACTTCAGATTGCTAAACTCTAAACACAATCCTAATATTGAAGTAAGATTTTCAACACTTACTGACAGCAGGGTATTTCTACAGTGTGGTATAAGTACTTTAACTTAAGTAAAATATCTGAATACTTCCTCCACCACTTTCAAATAGACAACTCTGTCTTATCTTTTTGCACATATGGATTCATTTGACAGGTTTACATAAATTCGAGATTTTTCTTTGTTTTCTTTTAATTTGAAGGCAGATTTCCCTTACTTCCGGTGTCTCCTCAGCTGTCTCTGGCCAGCTTCACGCTGCTGATCTCTCAGTTGAGACTTGCAGGGTGTTTCCCGCTTCATTCACCATGCAGCCCTGCAGCTATTCATTCCTTCTTCCTCGTTTAATGCGAGGCGAGGCAGCAGAAAGAAACGTGTTGAAAAGCAGCTCCAGTGTGTGTTTGTGTGACCTCTGGCTGTTTACTGTATGGATGCCTCAGGGCTGCTTTTAGTACGCCTCTCTCTCCACCACTGGGCAGGTGTTGTGTAAAAATAAAGATTACAGAGTCAGGATCATGGAGGAAGAATGGAAACAATCTAGAAAAGGACAGTTTCTCCCTCAAGTTCATAGTTGGGTTACAAAATGACAGGAAGACATTTTAAAAGTCCCGGTTGAGTTCATGTTATTATGTAAATGTGTTCCAAATCAGACCATTTTCTAGGTGATTTAAACACAAATGCTCCAACACTTTCACCATAATTTGCTTTTTGCGACCTTTTAGATATAAGGTGACATTTTTTAAAGTTTTCTTGTTAACCAGCGTTAACATTACGTTACATTTACGACACCAGTCAACATTTAAATGTTCAACAGATCTGTCACTTTATCCCATTTTTAAAAGACGTTTTCTCCCATGATCAGGAAATTGTAATTCAATATGAGATCACTGTACAAGAAGGCCGCCATCTTTAAGAAAACATCCACATATGAGTTGAATTCATTGACGACCTTCCATCTATTTTGTTCATCAGAAATAAACCATTCCTGCCGCGCGCCATTAGAGAGCAGCAGGAATGAGTCCTAAAACCAGGAAGTGAGTCAGCATTTAACGTACTTCCGGTTCCATCATCTCAAAGTCAGTGCGTGTTTTGGATGTATTCTTAGTTAGATGCAAGAAAAACGGGGCTTTGGTTAACGCAAAATACTCTACATAAATCCCACTGCTCTTCTTGGCAAGACCCGCCCTGTGCAGCATTCAAGTGCTAGGATTGGACAGGCTGATTTGTTGCTCTGACCAATGGGATATCCTGACCCTAAATAGTAACCACGACCAGCTGCACAGGGCGGGTCTTGCCAAAAAAAGCATTGGGGTTCATAATTATGCGTGTTAACGTTTTGTTCTCTGATATAAAATAGGTCATAAAAACCCCTCTGGTAAATTTAGAAGCTCTTATGTGTCTAAAAAAAAAAGAGTCTAAATGAGTCGACTAAACATCCTCACTGGAACACTAGCCCTCCTTTAGCTTAATGGAGGAGACGTGAAGTCGCGTGACCGCGGTGGAGTTCCTTTATAGACTGACGTGAAGTCGCGTGACCGCGGTGGAGTTCCTTTATAGACTGACGTGAAGTCGCGTGACCGCGGTGGAGTTCCTCTATAGACTGACGTGAAGTCGCGTGACCGCGGTGGAGTTCCTCTATAGACTGACGTGAAGTCGCGTGACCGCGGTGGAGTTCCTCTATAGACTGACGTGAAGTCGCGTGACCGCGGTGGAGTTCCTCTATAGACTGACGTGAAGTCGCGTGACCGTGGTGGAGTTCCTCTATAGACTGACGTGAAGTCGCGTGACCGCGGTGGAGTTCCTCTATAGACTGACGTGAAGTCACGTGACCGTGGTGGAGTTCCTCTATAGACTGACGTGAAGTCACGTGACCGTGGTGGAGTTCCTCTATAGACTGACGTGAAGTCACGTGACCGTGGTGGAGTTCCTTTATAGACTAACGTGAAGTCACGTGACCGTGGTGGAGTTCCTCTATAGACTGACGTGAAGTCACGTGACCGCGGTGGAGTTCCTCTATAGACTGACGTGAAGTCACGTGACCGCGGTGGAGTTCCTCTATAGACTGACGTGAAGTCACGTGACCGTGGTGGAGTTCCTTTATAGACTAACGTGAAGTCACGTGACCGCGGTGGAGTTCCTCTATAGACTGACGTGAAGTCACGTGACCGCGGTGGAGTTCCTCTATAGACTAACGTGAAGTCACGTGACCGCGGTGGAGTTCCTCTATAGACTGACGTGAAGTCACGTGACCGCGGTGGAGTTCCTCTATAGACTGACGTGAAGTCACGTGACCGCGGTGGAGTTCCTCTATAGACTAACGTGAAGTCACGTGACCGTGGTGGAGTTCCTTTATAGACTGACGTGAAGTCACGTGACCGTGGTGGAGTTCCTTTATAGACTAACGTGAAGTCACGTGACCGTGGTGGAGTTCCTCTATAGACTAACGTGAAGTCACGTGACCGCGGTGGAGTTCCTTTATAGACTGACGTGAAGTCGCGTGACCGTGGTGGAGTTCCTTTATAGACTGACGTGAAGTCACGTGACCGTGGTGGAGTTCCTCTATAGACGAACGTGAAGTCACGTGACCGTGGTGGAGTTCCTTTATAGACTGACGTGAAGTCACGTGACCGTGGTGGAGTTCCTTTATAGACTAACGTGAAGTCACGTGACCGTGGTGGAGTTCCTCTATAGACTAACGTGAAGTCACGTGACCGTGGTGGAGTTCCTTTATAGACTGACGTGAAGTCACGTGACCGTGGTGGAGTTCCTTTATAGACTAACGTGAAGTCACGTGACCACGGTGGAGTTCCTCTATAGACTAACGTGAAGTCACGTGACCGTGGTGGAGTTCCTTTATAGACTGACGTGAAGTCACGTGACCGTGGTGGAGTTCCTTTATAGACTGACATGAAGTCGCGTGACCGTGGTGGAGTTCCTTTATAGACTAACGTTCCTATTTGCCTACAAAAAGGCATCATCCCTGCACGACTGTTATTTCATTAGCATGCGTGTCTTGGATTGCCTCCCCCTCCTCTAAAGCCACAGCGTCGTCCTTATCTCTGAGATAACACGCAGCGCTGAATGAAGAACGGCCTTCAGTCTCTCTCTACCTCGGCTTTGTTTGCTGACCGTGTCGCCTTTAACCAGCAGTGGAATTGGAGGCCTCTGAAGTCTCTCAGATTATCATACTCATGAATATGTAACAGCAGAATTCAGATTTTTCGTGGCTCCAAAACGGCTGCTTGAATAAACAGTTCGTCATCCTGAGCTCAATCAATTTATTTATTTAATTACAGAGAAAAGCTCCTCAAAGCTCCTCAAAGCTCCTCCTACTCAGACTGACAAGAACTCAGAGGTGATGATTTATTTAAATTATTGTAAGTACAGTAGCATTACATTTCAATGTCAGAAAAGATATAAATGATGAGCTGATTTTTGACTATAATGAACTCTGATCACATTGGTGATGATGGATATACACATATGATCACATTAAACAACAAATGTTTTCTTGGAATGTCACAAAGTGTGTCATGGTGAACAATTAAAATATCAAAATCACCGGCAAAACAACAACTCAACAGAATTCAGCATGAAAAAAAAGCTAGACAAATAAATAAACACCGTTTGTAGCTGAAGGTCTCTTTTTATCGCTTGTTGTTATGACTCATCTCGAATTCTCTGCTTCAAAAACAGCTTTTGCATTTTAGAAACTGGAAGATGAAGTGAGCTTTTGGAAAACATCTAACAGTGGACATTCTCTGGGTTTTTGCAATAAAGCTCTACCTTTATGAACATAAACAAAGTCTCGTCCTCCATATTAATAAACCTGAAGCCTCAGGTATTTATGAGACGGGACACGGTTTCTCTCACAGAAGATGTGAGTTTGTCTTTTTTGCCACAAACGAACCGTCTGAACGTGAAGATTCAAATTAACTTAAATGTCTGTTGCTGCTGAAACCGAATAATCTGACCTGTTCATCTGCAGAGAATCACAGGTACACTCACACAGCATGACGGGGCTGTGAGGGTGACTGTGATTGAAAGTAATGATGCTGCGTGTGTGTCTGTGTGTGTGTGTGTGTGAGTGTGTGAGTGTGTGTGTGTTCCTCCACATTCATTGATGAACCTGTTTTTCTGCTTCTTCTCTCTATCAGTGTTTCAGGCTGCTGTGAAATCTCTCCAATCAGACCTCTGACTGACAGACCTTTTGTAACCTTTTGTTTACTGGCAGCACATTTAATGTTCCGTTGAAGTTTGATTTTAATATGCGCTGACTCACTGCTGAAATATGTGCACATGTCAGTCTACTGTTTATTCTCTGACTGATCAAAACTACACACAAGAACAGCTGTTTGTTGTCTTTACCTGGAGACAAATTCAGGACAATTCATGTTTTGATGTCAGAGACTTTAGGAGGCGGGGCTTATGTTGGACTCTATGGGTAGAGTGGGTGGAGGTAAATCTCTGCAGCCCGCCGAGGTCTTTATAACCGGCTTCCAGAGATGAGAAGTGTTGTGTTGGGATCTATCAGGAGCGTGTTTGGTTATCAGCAAATATAAAACTAAATTATTGACATCAATAGAATTATTAATGTCAGTAAGATTATTAACAATTATTAATAACAACGGGGCACCACCCTGAGAGCAGACACCAATAACCAAACTATAACCGTGTCTGCAGACGAAGGTAGAAAGTCTCTTTGACCTCATCTGGATGTGACTTTAACAGGTGAGTGACTTTAACAGGTATCTTTAGACTCTCTGATGAAGGAGCTCTGCTGACATTTGTTACACAATAAACTTGTAGATGAGAGCAGTGATCAATTCTTTCAGCACTGATATTTACTCTTTGTATCTGAATTAATTCACTCATATTCTGTCATATGTAACTTTATGGTCAAAGTCTTTTCAGCCTTTGAGTCTTTTCATGTTCAGTTGAGTCAGATTTTATCATCACCATCATAGAACCTAGAATCTAGATCCTAGGACATAGAATATAGGACATATATCATAGAACATAGATCATAGAACATACACGCACTCATGCATAAACATGCTTAAGTACACATGTTGACAATAGTTAACAATAATAAAACCAGGTGTGATCAACAGATAATAAATAATCAGGTCACATCATATTAGTCCCAATAAAATCATAATATCATATCTTACTACTTGTTGCTATTTAATAATTTGATGGAGGATAGAATGAATTCATTGTTGTACCGATTCAGCAGATTGTCATTCTGAACCGTCTGCCTGAAGGCAACACCCGCTGTGGGACTAATAAAGATTATCTTAATTCTGGGTTCAGAATATGTCTGTGCATCCCTGAGCACATATTAATATAATATATATATAAAGATTAATATTATATATACATCAAGGCTGAAGACAGTGATGTTCTTTTTTCCCTATGATCTTCATGGCTGTTTGAGTAAGACGAGCGAGCTTAGACTTAAACTGTACTGACAGGAGTGACAGGACCCCTTTGGTAGAAGGCTCAGCCTGTGTTTATAGAACTAGGGTTACAATATCGTAACCTTCGTTCTGACTCACACAGGCTCCGCCCTCTATTAGACTCTATGGGTAGAGTGGGTGGAGCCCAATGACCACACGCCCAGAAGTTAAGCTTAATTCACGCTCGCTGTAGTGAAGTCGGCACCAGAAAGTGACGTAATTACGGCCTGGTGTCGTGTGTGAAGGGTCTTTAAGTGGTCACGTGACTGTCACAAATAGTTCACTGATTAAAACACTATTTCCATGTCTGAGGATTTTACAAAGAAGGTCAATTCATTTTTGGAAGCTTTAGAAACAGGAAGTGTTAAAAATCTACATGTGAGTAAATATTTATCAGCTAAATCAAATAGTTTACAGGATATTCAACCTTTGTTTCTTTATAATACATTTAATACTTCTTTCTTTACAGGGTTAGTATAAAGGTAATAAAGTAGACCATGAATAAGAGATATGAGTTTAGAGTTAATTACAATCCCTCCTCTTCATTATGGAGGTTGGTTTATGGTGTTTTGCTGGTTTCACTCGTCTTTTTGATTCTTCACAGTTCATTTTGTTTGTTGGTTCATTTTGTTTGTTGCAGAATAATGCAACAAACAGCACGTTGAGCATAAATGTCTTCATGTGTTCTCGGAGGTCACGCACCATCTGTGGAGGCTCACGCTCTGGTGCCAAGAGCGAGTAGAAACGCTTTAGTCTCCACAGCCCACCTACTTCTTTATAGCCGAGGTGGCCACAGCGGATAAGTGTTGGAACACAACGTTAGATTTATGCAACAAAACCACTTTGACAGTTTTAGGAAAAACATCATGGTTGGGTTTTAAAAAAAGTACCTGAAGTTAAATAAGTTAACAGGTCACTAATTAGGGGCGACTGTGGCTCAATGATAGAGCAGGGTTGACCTTCGATCAGAGGATCGGTGGTTCGATACCCGGCTCTGCTAGTCCATGTTGATGTGTCATTGGGCAAGACTCTTAACCCCAGATAGCTCCGGTAGCTGTGCCCACGGTGTATGAATGTTAGATAGTTCTGATGGGACCTTACATGGTAGCCCCTGTCATCAGTGTATGAATGGGTGTGAATGGGTGAATGATGACATGTAGTGTTAAAGCACTTTGAGTGGTCAGAGGACTAGAAAAGTGCTATACAAGTACAGTCCATTTACCATTTACTAAAGAACACCGGTCTTGAATACCAGTCCTGTGTTTGAAAGTCCTGTGTTTGTTGGACCCATTCTCCTCCTGTCACTGTATGAAGTACATCACTAGCTGTGAGCGATCACATGGACTCCTACTTGACTTTCCATTGTTTCTGTGGTTCCAACACGTAATTTAAACACAGTTTTTCCTTCAGGTGACGAAACAGACAGATTTTAGCAGGGAGCCACGATGACGTCAGTGGACCTTTTGAAGATTCTGAAGGAATTAAAAGAAGAAGAATTTGGTGAATTCACCTGGTATCTGAAGGATCATGACTTCATGGAACCCTACCAAGGTATCGAAGCGTCAAAGCTGGAGAACGCAAATAGGCAGACAACTGTGGATCTGATGTTGAAGACCTTTGATATTGATACTGAAGAGGTCATCAAGAAGCTTTTAGAGGAGTTACCCAGGAATGATCTGCTGTATATGCTGCTAAGCAGCAGCTCAGAATCAGAAGGTCAGTCACATTTCAGTCATTTGTACTTTCATGCAAATAGTGAGTTAAAATGGCCAACACAGTACTTGTAATGGAACAGGGTCTTAATTATGAGAAAAGGCTCAGGTGATGTATCATTATTATTGGACAGATTGTGCTGACGCTACCTGATTTAGTCATCTTTTATTTACACCTTGGTTTGAGACACTGAGATATTCATGTAAGTACTGTGATCAACGTATCCTCATACGATGGTTCGTATGATACCTTACAAAACGTTTTGTGCGTTTTCCTATGAAATTCCAGCAACATCTGGACATTCTGCTCATTACATGAATACAGCAGTGGCGGGCCGTGCATTTCATACCCAGGCCTTCACTGCTGTCATGCAGCTGAAATACCACCTTATAACCACATGATGGCGCCACATCTATTATTCGTTTCTAAGGCTGTAACTATCGGTACGAGGCTTACAATACGTTTGAATAACGCTAGAGCATTTGGAAAATGCAGAAGCTTAAATTCAGGAAAACATAATGTTTTCTGTGCTCATGTAGGACAGTGGTTCTCAGCTGGTCTGGCTGTGGGACCCACCATCATCCCTTAATGACAAGCCGCGGCTGATCCGTCTCTTTAGGAGACCGTCTTATGATTTTACTTTCACAACCCAAACGTTAAACGTACTGCTCTGCAATCTCATACCTCGTCTCAGCCCCCTGTGTCACGGTGTGTGGTACTCGAGTCAGGAAGCTTGTCAGAATGCCCATATTTGATTGGCTGAGCTGCATCACGTGATGTGATTCACAACGCCGACTAAGCCTCTGCTGTTAAGTTTCGTTTGACGATAGTCACGTGCTCGCCCACTGACCAATCACAGCACACTCTGCACCTCGCGGCAGAGCTGCATATGGACACTGAACTGCACGTAATGCTGACGTAGCTATAGGCCGGCTAGCCGGCTCTGACACGTCAAAGAATACGCCCAACATGTCAAACTAAAGATCTGATTGGTTGAACACTGTGACAATCAACAATATCGTCCCCATTCACTTAAACTGCACATGGATTCACTTGTGAGTCTGCAGGCCTCGGGCCTCTGTTCTACCTAGAGACACAGAGGTGGAATCTGATTGGATAAAAGCTCTACTTAAAACAAGCTGCACTGGAAGCAGAGCAACTGAGGAAGACAGTAGCTGTGCAATGAGGAAATAAGATAATGGGAAAAATATTTTTATAAATTATAATACATGTAGTGTATTTAAGAAAAATGATTCAATTATAAAATAGATATAACTTTGTGATTCTGTTTAGGCCAGCAGAGAAGGCTTTGCAGGCCCTGACGGCCCACCACTGGAATACAGTAATACAGAAACTACTTAGTTTAGGAAAAGATCATGAACTACTTTTAAGGAAAAGGTGGTGAAATACTTTGTTAGGTACTCAAAGTACAGTAAAGAACGCAGGTTACGTAACTTATAAAACGCTTACTTCTCGTTTCAGAGAAGGAACTAACAGCGGTCTGCTGGGTCAAAGGTCGCTGTTTGTTGGACCCATCCACCTTTCACCCTGTGTGCATTCGTCGGCTGCATTTGAAGGAGTCTTCAACAAGCATGCGCTGCTTGTGTGTGTGGCTTGTTGTTGTTACATACGGGACCTTCTTCTTCTTCTTCTTCTTCTTCTTCTTCTTGTATCATTTCTATGTATTTGTGTTGTTCTACCGCCCTCTACCGCTCCGTTGTGAATACTGCAGACAGGTAGACCAGGTAGACCAGAAGTGGTGCAATACAGGACACGTCAGTTAATGAGGAAACACTATTCGAGAGAGGAGCAGACTTCTACTAAGGTCCTGTCAACTATACGAATAATTATTTGCAGCCATTAGATAGAAATGGACGCACTCTGACAGCTGAAGCTACAAGCTGTTTTAAAAAGTTTTGTAAAACAGCATTTGATAACCTTTTATTCTTACTTTCACTTTCATAGGTTTAACTTTCTGTCGAGCTTAAACTTTGTCGCTAATGTGTAAAAAAAACAGCTTACATGGATATAGAAAATGAGAAGGTGAGTATTAATTAGGCTTTGCTGCTTATTTTTTTTAGATTCCTTAATAACATTCATTACAAAACTATGTTCCGATCAAAGGAAAAGGTTTGAATTGGTGACTGATGTGATTCATTTATGAGTCTAATAGTCCAGTGAAGAGTCTTTTATTATCACAAGTTGAAAGGTGAGGCGGCTAACAAATTACACAACCTGTTGTTTACTTGTTTTGTTGAGAAATACACAATTTTTCAGTTGTATAAATAGGAGAGGACTTACTCAAATGTTTGTTTCTATCTTTGTTCTTGCTTTTAGCCGTTTGCTGTGTATTTCTATTTTCCTGTTAATTATATTTGTTCACATAAAGAAGATTCTGATCCGAACAAAGCCTCAAAAATTGTCATTTTATAGTTTTTTTCTAAAATATATATCAGTTCACCCATAAATACAATAGAATGAAATATAATACATTTAATTAAACAAACTTAAAAAGTATCCCCCTTTATTTCTGCTTTCCTCGTACTTTTTGGCCACTCTCAGCACCGGTCCCGTAAATGCACAAATAGACGCACAACAAACTGTTTGCAAATACCAGGAGGCTTTTATTTAGTCTGTGTGGAAATCTTTTGTTTTTGCATCCCAGATGAAGAACAAAGACATTTTAACATGAGACTCCACATGCAGGCCGTTACAGTAGCTTCAGTGTTTATTGTTCATAAAATATATGGCGTGTTGAGAAAATGAAATCAGAATTTCTCAATAAATGGTATTATATATTTACCTGGTAAAGCTGTCAGAGTGATGGTTCCTGGTTTTCTTTTGTTCATTCGTCTCTCTGTTATAGATGTCGTTGCGGAATTTCGAGACAAAGTGGAAAACAACCCTGACCTCCATCCTGGAGGAGCTGAGCCCGCAAGAATTCAGGAAGTTAATTTCCAATCTGGACAAAATCCCTCAAGGTCGGAAGACGGAGAAGCACAGAGAAGAATTCCCTGATATCATCATCCAGTTCTACGGGACTGAAGAGTCCATCTCTGAGATCGATAAAGAAATGAAGGTCTTACCGAGGAATGACGCTAAAGTCCAGGAGCCGCTGCAACTCATTGTAGAGGAACTGAAGAAACGACGACAGAAAATAAAAGGTGAGTTCAGCGCCCCGTTCCTCGTACGTCGCTAACTGAGTTCGCCGGATAATTTCGAGGATAAGATTACACCAGTCAGGCTTTTCGGTTCCACGAAGCAAGTTTGGCAAGTAAAAAGATTTTACCGACTGAATGGTGGATAGGCAGGTAAAGCTAATCTACAGGGAAGTAAAGGTTGGAGAGGAGAAAAAAAAACCTTCCCCTTTAAACCCTGCATATACTTCTTTACTCCAAAATGAAGATGGTAAGCAGAGAACACACAAAGTGTAGCACTACACAAACTAATAGTCACGATGGAACCGAACAGAGAATAAAGTTTCAGATAACACCTGTCTTTGCCAAAATGCCAGGAAAACCAGCACTGTTTATTGTGTGAGAGTGAGAGTGAGAGTGAGAGTGAGAGTGAGAGTGAGAGAGAGTGAGAGAGAGAGTGAGAGTGAGAGTGAGAGTGAGAGAGACAGTGAGACAGAGAGAGAGAGTGAGAGTGAGAGAGAGAGAGAGAGAGTGTGAGAGTGAGAGAGACAGAGAGAGAGAGACACAGAGAGAGTGAGAGAGAGTGAGAGAGTGAGAGAGTGAGAGAGACAGAGAGAGAGAGAGACAGAGAGTGAGAGTGAGAGAGACAGAGAGAGAGTGAGACAGAGAGAGAGAGTGAGAGTGAGAGAGAGTGAGAGAGAGAGAGTGAGAGAGTGAGTGAGAGTGAGAGAGACAGAGAGAGAGAGAGACACAGAGAGAGTGAGAGAGAGTGAGAGAGACAGAGAGAGAGAGAGACAGAGAGTGAGAGTGAGAGAGTGAGAGAGACAGAGAGAGAGTGAGAGAGAGAGTGAGAGAAAGTGAGAGAGTGAGAGTGAGAGAGACAGAGAGAGAGAGAGACAGAGAGAGTGAGAGAGTGAGAGAGAGAGTGAGAGAGACAGAGAGAGAGAGAGAGAGACAGAGAGAGTGAGAGTGAGTGAGAGAGAGAGAGAGAGTGAGAGAGAGTGAGAGAGAGAGTGACAGAGAGAGAGAGACAGAGAGAGTGAGAGTGAGAGACAGAGAGAGTGAGAGTGAGAGAGAGAGACCAGCAGACCTCTCATGCTGTTTCAGGTGAGCTCCGAGGTTTCTCCAGTTGTTAAAACCATCTGAACTTAAATGTGTGTTCCCCTCTCCAAAAAGTCGTCAACAGAAGCACATAACACAGTCCCCTGATTCACTGTAGATGAGCCACGTCCTATTAATCTTCTCCCCGTTTTTCATTTGGAAGCAGTAATTATTACTGGTAAATCTCCGCCCCTCTTGATTTTTGGGGAATTCTAGCACACTAATTTGTATGGGACCTTTTCGGACGATCGCACGTCGCTCCTCGGCAGTGAGCTTCTTAGGCCAGAGAGCCGGGTCATCTGTCAGCAAGCCAACAGTGCTTTGGTCGGTGGCAGCAGGATTACCACAGCTCGGGCTATTAGCAGAACTAGGCAGTTGACTCACCAAAGCCCCATCATCGTCATCATCGTTGTCAACGTCGTCAATAACACTGTCGGTGACGGTGGGCGGCAACAACATGATGTCCTCTTCATTGTCTTGGTTAACGTCGTTATCCTCACCTAGCGCCACTTCACAGCTAGCTGCAGCTGCTGTAGCGGCATGTTCAACGCTTTGGACGTTCCTGTCTGTGTCCCCAGTAGCCGTAAAAAAGTGTGTCATCTTTGGCAGCGTTTCTAAATATCTATCGCCGTCTTTTCTTTTTTTTCTTTTTATTGAGCCGCTTGGATAACTTCGTTTCATTTTTGCTTTTATTCTTGTCTTGCTTCTGAATCGTCTGTGTAATTTCCAGTCCTCCTGTCACTGTGTGTTTATCTTTCCTCTACCTGCACTTTGTTGTTCTGCAAAGACTGGCGTGGCTCTTTAAATGACAGTGGGGCAACCCAACTGTTAAGGTCGTCTCTGTAGACGTTTGAGTCCTTTAGAACAGAGACAAGTCCTTTATCTGATCAATTAGAAGGTCATTAGTTATTTTACCAGAGCTGTCTCTGTGCTATGATGCTTTCTAACTACTAAACTACTGGGTGTAGTGTTGGACGAACAGTTGTCGTGGTCTGAGCACATTGACGGCATTGTCACTAAAATGGGAAGGGGCATAGCTATGACTAGAAAGTGCTCTGCTTATTTAACACTCTATTGTTTGTCAGGTGTTACAGTCCTTGGTCTTTTGTCACCTGCTATACTGTCCATGTATATGGTCAGCAGCAGCTAAGAAGGACATAAACAAACTACAACTGGTTCAAAACCGAGCTGCCAGATTAGCACTCAAGTGTTCAATGAGAACTAATACAGTATATATGCACTCTCGCCTGTCATGGTTCTCAGTGGAAATTAAACTTCACTATAGCCTTCTCATGTTTTTCAGAAACGTAGTATTTAATCAGACTAATCAGCTAACGGGGATCCAGTTAATAACCTAAACTAAACTAAATCCTGACTGAAAATCCTCAAACAAACTATTGTTATGTAGAAAGTCACACAACTGATTGGCACCTGCTTTCTCAAGGATCTTAGAGAGGAATGGAAGATTAGAGATCGGTCTATAGTTAGCCAACACCTCTGGATCGAGAGTGGGCTTCTTAAGAAGAGGTTTAATTACAGCTACTTTGAAGGACTGTGGTACATGACCTGTTAGTAAAGACAGGTTGATCATATCTAGTAAAGACGTGCTAAGTTCAAAAGAGAACTGAAAAAGAAAAGAAGCTCACAGACCAATCAGGAAACAGTCCAGTACATCAAGGAGAAGATCAGAGAGAATGTGTCTCCAGAGAAAAGCATCAATCTGTTCCACTGTCTGAATGAACTGAATGATGGTTCTCTAGTGGAGGAGATCCAACAGTCCATGAGTTCAGGACGTCTCTCCACAGATGAACTGTCTCCTGCTCAGTGTTCAGCTCTGATCTTCATCTCATTGTCATCAGGAAAAGATCTGGACGTGTTGGACCTGAAGAACCTGCAGCTGGTGCCAGCGGTCAAAGCCTCCAACAAAGCTCTGTAAGTACCCAGATAACTGCCTTTAACAGCTTTATCACATGAGTAGAGTAGTTCTCAACTAATGAAAGTCTTCTGTTGCCAGATTTAGTAAACAAATTGATTAGTTGATCAACTGAAAAACATGCAAATTGTTTCTTCAGTTTCATTGCAACTCCACAGATTAATGCAGCTTTGAAATTAAAAGGAATTCACTTTGTTGTTCAATTAAGACTAAACGTTATTAGAGATTAGGATCCATTAATCACTGTTAGATTCCATTAATACACACAATAAAAGGTAAAGATCCTCTCGGCACCTGAGACTCTAATCCTCGATTGTTCCATTTATAAACTCAGAAATGTTGTATTTTACATTGTAGAAGAAGAAAAACAGTATTGAATTTGTCTTCATCACTAACTCTCCTTCAGGCTGAGTGGCTGTAATGTGTCAGAGAGAAGCTGTGAAGCTCTGTCATCAGTCCTCAGCTCCCAGTCCTCTAGTCTGAGAGAGCTGGACCTGAGTAACAACGACCACAGCTTTACTGATTCACTCTCACTGCTCTCATCAGCAGCAGCTGTTTTTATCACACAAGCTCTGATCAACTCACTGTACACGACCTGCTCAGCAGCAAACAGCAGACAGACACATCTAGAGACTATAGCTGGTGAAGAAGGTGGAACATCTAAAGCAGCTGAAGAGACAGATATTTTTCTTGAGAGTTTTGTGGAGCCTCAACAGTTCAACACACTGAAGGCTTTGCAGGCCCTGACGGCCCACCACTGGAACATTTATTAACGTCTACGACACAAATTATTTGTGACAAATATGAGAATAAGATATGGTGTCAAAGTGTTTATAGAACATTTTACAAACTTCTCAAGTTTGTCTCGTTTGTGTTGAGGTTCGTTATGTTTCTGTAAGATACGTTTGATATATGATGAAGATCACTGATGATGATGAAGCTTCATTCTGACTCTGTTTCTTCCTCCAGGGTTGAACCTGCTGGAGTTCAGAAGCTGAAACGTGATCTGAGGAAGTGTGAGTGTTCACTTTGATTCATGAAGTCTCAAATAAACCCATCAGCTGTGTTTGATGATGTTTCATGTCTCGTTCTCTCCTTCAGATTCCTGTGTACTCACAATCGACACAAACACAGTGAACAGAAAGCTCACACTGTCTAACAACAACAGGAAGGTGACATGTAAGGAGGAGGAGGAGGACGAAGAGGAAGAGGAGGACGAAGAGGAGGAGGAGGAGGAGGAGGAGGAGGACGAAGAGGAGGAGGAGCCATATCCTGATCATCC